>CM075814.1:13880504-14034422 GCA_037975025.1 Excoecaria agallocha | reverse complement strand
ACTGATTGCTGCAGTCACTGTAGAGTCGACATAGTGGTTCAAGAGTTCGGATGGCCATCTAGTTAGGAGATTTTATCAGAATCATTTGAGTCAGCATTAAAAACTGATTTGGATTTGGCTAAGGTCTTTGAGCTAGCTTCAAAAAGCACAAACATGGAAAATCTAATATAGACTAGGGCTATAGGCAATCAGGAACTGGATAGAAGATTGAATTTGTTTAAGAGAAGAATAAGGTCTATGATGACTGACATGATGAATTCCCCGACATAGCCTGCTGGCCAGCAAACTTTAGTAGCTGCTCTTGCACATGAGAAACCTAGGATTGCTAGAGGCACATTAACTGCTGCCCATGCAGGACCTTCTTTAATGGTTGAATCAAAAAGTACTGGATTGAGAGCTTCACTTGTGATTGATAAAAGGATAAAGGTGTTGCTCCTAAGGAAGACTTTATTCCTGAAGAAGAGGAAGAGCCAGCAGTAATGTAACAGCCGCTCTTATTACTTTTTATTTACTTATAATTTTGTTAAATTGCTTGTACAAAAAATACATTTATACATATGACGTATAATACTTTTAAAGTACAATTATAACTTAGTTTATTACATATATTTCAAATCTTTTACATTATACATTTACAAAAATGTAATACATTATCAGAATTAACCTTCACTCATTACCCTTCTAGTGGCTTGCAAGTGTTGACTTGAGAACAACATTATTTCTTTACACTTGTGTACCTACATGAGAAGAATACCCATGCTGAGCGATGGCTTAGTAGGGAGAAAATAATGTAATTGACTTCTTTTCGAAGTCTCACATACAGATAACATAATTGTATGTTTTTTCATGTTCCAAAACACATATACAATAACAATAGTCCATGCATTAAGAAAATATTACAATACAATTTCTTAATAATGCAAACAGTAACACTTTAGTACAACTCTTTAATTACACATCATTATTCAATAAAAAACACTAACACTATCGTGAAATATTGAAAAACTTACACTATTGATCACTTATCAATATTCATTAATTAAATCACTTTCATTGCCGAATTCTCATAAATGGTGGATACGAGTACAAACATTAGATACTGGTGAGCAATATCAAATAGTAGAGACATAAAAGTCTCGGATCACTAGATACCAAAGGTATCGAAACACTAATCACCCTTAGGTGACAACACTAACAGCTGCGATCACTATCCCTTTTATAGGCATGCCTATCTATCCACCACTATAAGAAATTCAGGCTCAATAGTCACTAATCACTCAAGAATATCACACTTGTTACATTGATAATCATAGATTTTACACATTCAATAAGAGCATGCAATAAGATCACTATACAATGTACTCTTACTTACACTTCAAATATATAGAAATCACACTTGTTACATTGATAATCATAGATTTTACACATTCAATAAGAGCATGCAATAAGATCATTATACAATGTACTCTTACTTACACTTCAAATATATAGAAATCACACTTTAACATGATTATCATGTAATATTATGCATATCTTATACCATGTTCACTCACATTCATTACTTGCATATTTTAATGCTTATTTTTAAAACATGACATTAATGGATTCAATAGATCATGAAATCGTTTCACTATATCACATCATTCATATTCATGTTCACACATATTCATTAACTATATAAATTTTTATACATTAAGGCTTAGTATTTAACTTCATTAATTCATTATGCTTTACACTTATTTCATATCACTTATTACTCTTATTTTTACACTTAAAACACTCTAAAAGTATATAGGTATACTTTGGTGACCATTCAATATCTGAAAATCAAGGTTAAAATAAACAGAGAAGGGTCACGATCATTAGCATATACCTGTTGACCGTGACCTAAGTTGTATTTCAATTCTGGATTGAGTGAGACTACCTCACAGTCAGTACCAAAAGAGTGTTGATCATGACCTATGTTGTGGGAGAGGAGTCACGATCATTAGGTAATACCTGCTGACTATGACGTAGGTTCTATTTTGGTTCTGAATTGAAATTTGGGCTATGTCATGGTTATTAGGTTTTTCTTGCTGACCGTGAGGTCTCTTTTGCCTAGAGGTAGATTTCTTGTTTCCATTTATATGTCTTTTTTAACCTAGTAAAAGATATTTTCAGAGATAATGGTCTTCTACAAAGTTATTCCAATATATCTCTAGTTTCCAAAACATAAAAAATACTCAATTATGAGATCTAAATCTCAAGATATCACTAAATTATTACAGACTGGTCTAGAGGACAAAACTTAAGGGTCTATCAAATTTAGGCTAAATTTCAAACGCTTTAGAGGAAGATTAAGGTTTTTGGGTCTTCTACAAAGTTGTAGATTTATATCTTATCGTTCATATAAAACTAGAATCACTCAATGTTGACATCTACAGGGGGAGTTATGCACTTTACACTAAAACTGATTTAAGAGAACCTTAAACAGATTTCCACTATTTCATTTTATTTTTCTAAGGAACAAATCATCTTTCCATACATTATACAATCATTTCTTCACTCAAAAATCAACTATAGATCATCTAAAATATATATATCAATCAAATTCAATTACAAACACATGAAATGATAGCATAAACTCCCATACCTTATTGATGGTCCAACTCTCTTCTTCAATTTCTCTCTACCTTTTCTCTTTGCTCTTTTTTACTCTTCCTTCCTATACTTGATAATTATATATAAACATTCATTTAAATCATTAAATCCTTATCATACTAAACTAATAGAAGAAGAAGAGAAACAAGAGAAACCATTATTACCTTTACTTATCTAACCACTAAATTCTCTCTCTTCTCCTATCTCTACTTGGAATTATGGATTGTTTCTATGATGGGTTGGCTTTCTTAAGAATAAAAATGGCTGAAAAAATTAATCCTTTTGGGTGATGGCCACCCTTCAAGTCTTAAATCCTTTAAATCATCTTCCTTTCTCAAGAGAGCTTTAGAAAAATAGGTGTCTTGATCTAATTGGTTCACTTGGTTGGTCATCCTTGAATTGCATTTCACTCCTCTATTTAAGTTTTAATTACTAATTACATACACTATTAATTCCTTCTAATAAATTCATCCCCACTTCTTTTATAATAATACACATTTACCATTAATTTGACAATTTATAAAATTGCCCTTCATGATTGAATTAATACCAATTATGTCTCGATTGCTTAATTAATAATTCTTTTACACTGAACCCTTTTCAATCTCTTTCTCTAATATACACCAATCCTATTAAGGTATGTTTTAGGGAATTACAAGTAACATAAGCCCTAAAGGCAAAATTACCTAAAATGGAGGATTTAGTGCTCAAAAAATGGAAAAGAAGATAAAAGCAATGGCCCGAGCCTTACCAGCTGGAAAGGGGGTCAGTATAGAAGATAGGGACTTGAAAAGTGAAGATATGCTCCCTTAACGGTTCAAGATGCCTGATTTTCCTAAGTTGGATGGTATTTCTGACCCATATGCTCATATCAAGCAGTATACCTTGGTCATGAAGGGAACTACTCTTACTAAAATGCAAAAGGTTAAGTATTTCAACCTTAGCCTTACAGGCCATTCTATCGATTGGTATCATGGTCTAGACAGACATACCAACGAAGATTGGGATATGTTAACAGAAGAGTTAATGAGGTAGTATGATTGTAGCATGCAAAATGAGGTTACTCTGAATGATTTTGAGTTGCTACAACAAAAGAAGGATAAGTCCTTTCATAAGCACTTGAAAAGGTGGAGGAATAAAGTAATGGAGATGAAGAGAAAGCCTGATATCGCCAATCAGATTAGACTTTTCATTAGGAATGCTAGCCCTTATTTAAGAAAAGGCTTGAAGATGAAAAGGTTGATAGATTGGAAATCCTTAAAGGATATTGCTATTGAAGCAGAGGGTGAGTACATGGCTAAGAAATCAAGCTTCACAGTTTATGCTGGTTTACCTTTTAACCTTGACGGTATGGAAGGGTGGCTGGTAAAGCTTGTAGCACGGGTGGTATTGGAAAGATAATCGAAATGTCTGTTATTGAGAGCACTCAAAGTATTATTCAAACCTAGGCAGATCTCTATTATGGGTACTTGATAGGTTAGTAAAAGAGGGAAAATTGTAACCTTTACCAGCCAAGCCTACTAAAAGTCAGGGTTAACTTAATCATCAAGCTGATCAATACTGTGTATGTCATCAACACACAGACCATCTTACACATCATTGTAGGATTTTGAGGGATAAGATCTAAAATCTTATTGATTGCAAACAGATTACTAATCTAGAAAAGAGGGAAAAAAGAAAGGGAATTATAATGCGATTCCGCCATTAATATTAATGGTTGGTTCAAGTTTGCCTGAATGACATGTATTATGTGACTTATATGGTAATGAGTACTTAGCCATTACTTGCCCTGAGCAGTTAGATACATAAAAGGAATATAAGCTATGGGTATGTGTGATTGACTATTAAGAGTCACCTAGTGAAGATGAAGGTTATATTGGCCCTCTAGATTTATGGGATTTTGAGAATGAGGAAGAAAAGAAAAAAGTGAAAGTGATTACTCGAAGTGGTAGGGTAGTGCCGAAGGTAGAAAGATAGTTAAATTCTCAACCATTACCCATGAAAAAGGAGAAAAAGTAGGATTAAATCCTCAAACAACTAAAAAAAACTCTCACTCAAATTTTTGTATGGCACTTACTTAGATAGTCACCCCTCTCGTAGGCAAAAAGTAGTAGAGGTATTATGTGAGTCCACAGTGGCTATGATTATTTCGCCTTCAGAGCTATTATATTTGGTTAGAGGAAGTGTTGGGGAAAATATTGTGTATACCAATGGGGATATGCCCATTGAAGTTTAGGAACACAATCATCCTTTATACATAAAGGCCCAAGTTAATAGAAAGCATACGACATGTGTAATGGTGTACGATGGCTCTTCAATACATATGTGTCCACTGGTGGCACTTTCAGCTTTCGGGTTAAATAAGTCCATGTTGAGTAAGTTTGATCTTATGGTCACAGCCTATGATAATTTCCAAAGGTAAATGTTGGGTACTTTTAAGGCTGATGTAATGACTGGGTTAATTGATACTGAAATAGAATTTGTAGTATTGCCAGTACCAACTAATTTTTTATGTTGCTGGGAAGTCCCTGGTTTCACAAATTAAAAGGATTTCCATCTACTCTTCATCAGATGATTAAAATTCCTCATGAAGGTAAAGTGGTCACTACAAAAGCTGCTAGGTAGAACCGAGTTTCCATATTAGGAATAGCGAATCAACCATTTAGCAGATTTTATGTAGCTATCATTAATATTGATGATAAAAGTGAGCAGGAGTCTACCACTTTAAGTGGTAAACATGATGAAGAAAATAAATTTCCTGCCAGGAGCTATACTGGGTAAAGATTCCAAGGGTCTTTTTGAAGCTATTACTAAAATAGGATAGACCAGCTAGATGGTATTAGGCTATAACAAATCTAATGCTAAGAAGGAAGGTTTGTCAAAACTAGAGAGTATACTGTACCTTCTTGACAGCTTTGTTCTTGTATCTGCTGCACCTCAGTATTGTGGTGAGATTAAGCCTGTGCTGGTTGAGGGAAAGGTTATTCCTAGGTTTAAAATATTCAATGATGTTTTTGACTTGATCAGTGGAACCATCAAGCCCACCAGAGGGTTTTGGGATGAAGAGTTATTTGAATGGGATGATGTCCCTGAAGAGGTCATAGCTCCAGAATTGTTGGTGTTCAAAGTCAAAGGGAAAGAAAAAGTTAAGTTTAAAGTTCTTGTGCTTGAGTTGTGAGAGGATATTGAAGAAGCTAATCAGGAGGCCTTACAGGATGTAGGAGATAGAGCAAGCTCATATAAGGCATCAAACTCACCAAATGTAGATGAGGCTTTTGTAGATTTACTTTTTGTACCTAAAATTTTTAACGATGATGTATGTGGCTCTTCTTATATTAATAATATGAATAACTTTGGTTACTTGTGTGATGTTTTGCATAATTTTATTTCACATGATCATGAGCATAAAGAATTTATATTTGATAGTAATTCAATAAATACTATTCCATTCAATCTTGATACTCTTGAAAACCTAAGAGAAATCTTGATAACATCTGATGTTACCCCTGAAGAGAGAAAAAAATTTGAGAGAATATTAAAAAAATATGAAAAAGTCTTCGCCTGGACTTATGAAGACATGCTGAGAATTGATCATGCAGTCACTAAGCATGCTATCCCTACCTATCCTTGGTATAAGCCTGTCAAGCAGAAACTTAGGAGGCTTATGCCAGAATGGGCAGAGAAAGTCAAGAAAGAAGTAAAGAAGCATATAGAGGCTAAGTTTCTTATGGAATTCCAATATCCCACTTGGTTAGTAAATGTTGTTCCAGTGGCTAAGAAAAATGGAAGGGTTCGAGTCTATGTGGACTATATGGATTTGAATAAAGCTTGTCTAAAGGATGATTTTCCACTTCCTCACATAGATATTTCGATAAATAGTGCAACTGCTTATGTATTATATAGCTTTATAGATGGGTATATTGGATACAATAATATTTTAAATAAGATTGTGGATAGGATCAAGATGACATTTAGTACTAAATGGGGCACATACGCTTACCTCATGTGGTTCGGATTAAAGAATACATGTGCTACTTATTAGAGAATAGCTAAAAAATTATGGATGGCCTAATCCATAAGGAGGTAGAATTATACATAGATGATATGATGATCAAATTAGTAACCAGAGAAGGTCATTTTAAAGCTTAGGAAAATTTCTTTCAAAGGATCAATAGCTATGACCTTCATCTAAACCTGAAGAAGTGTATGTTTGGGGTGACTTTAGGAAAACTCCTAGGACATGTTGTGAGTCAGAAGAGGATAGAAGCAGATCCCGATAATGTGAAGGCCATTAGGGAAATGCCTATACCACAGAAAGAAAAAGAAGTTCGAGGAAATCTGGGTAGGCTACAGTATATAAGTCAATTCATCGCCAAGCTAACTTCCATCTGTGAACCTATTTTTAAACTACTTTAAAAAGATCAGGTAGTGGTATGGAATAAGATTATTAGGTAACTTTTGACACTTTCAAAGAGTACCTTTTACATCCAAGAGTATCGAGACTGCCACAAGCCAGAAAGCATTTGATTTTGTATATGGCTATAAAAGATAATTTAGTAGGAGCCATAATGGCTCAGGAGGATGATTTTGGGGTTGACTATTCGTATATTTTCTTAGTAAAAAGTTTATGTCATACGAAACTAAGTATGTAGAGGTAGAGAATATGTGCTTATTGATTATTTGGGCCTTTAAAAAGCTAAAGTACTTTTTTTATTCATAAAAAATGCAAGCAGTAGCCAAGCAGAATCCTCTTAATACTTGTAAGAAGGACCCTCGCTGTTGGAAAAAATGAGAAAGTGGTTAATTCTTTTACAGGAGTTTGATATCAAGTACATTACCTAAAAAACCATTAAAGAAAGGGCTGCAGCAGAATTTTTAGCTGACCAATCATAGAGGGGGGAGGATATATCCTATGAGTTCCCTGATTAGAACATTATGGCTATAGCAGTTCGAGGATGGCAGATATTTTTTGCTAGAGATACGAATAAAAAGGGTGTGGGGATAGGTGTAATTCTGATAACTCCTGAGGGAGAAAAGCTACCTTTAGCCAAAAAACTCAGATATAAAGCCACTAATAATGAGGCTGAATATGAGGTATGCGCCTTTAGATTGGAAGCTTTATTGGCTTTAGGGGTAAGAAGTGCTGAAGATTATGGTGATTCGTCTTTGGTGGTTTACTAAGTAAAAGGTGAGTGGGCTATTAAAGAAGAGTAGTTGATCCCTTATGTGAGATGTCTAAAGGCTTTGAGTGATCAATTTAAGGTTTGTACTTTCATGTATGTTCCTCGGGATAAAACCAGTTAACTGATGCCTTGCCGATGCTAATGTGAGATAACCTAAAAGGGGTAAGCATGAAGGCCATACTCATTTTTAGCTTTGATAAACCATGTTTTGAGGTCGAACAAGTGATAGATATTGAGAAAAATGATGGGAAGCCTTGGTATTTTGATATTCATAATTACCTTAAGAAATTTGTGTTCTTGATGAGGCTATAAAAAAAGATCAGAGAATGTTACACAACTTATCTGCTCATTTCATCACTATAGATAGGGTGCTCTAAAAAAGGCACGTGGATGGCCTATAATTAAGGTGTATAAAAGAGAAAGAAGCCAAAAACGTTATGGAAGAGGTTCATGCTAGAGTTTATGGTGCTCACATGAATGGATTACCCATGGCCTAAAAGATAATGCGTCAAGGATTCTTTTGGCTTACTGTGGATATAGAATGTTCTAAATATGTAAAGGAATATCAACTATGCCAACAATATGTTTATCTAATACATGTACCCATGTCAAAATTATGTAATCTTACTTCACCCTGGCCCTTTACTGCTTGGGGTATTGACATCATAGGTATGATCCATCCACATGGACACAAGTTTATTGTGGTGCCTATTAATTACTTCTCAAAGTGGATAAAGGCAAAATCATTTAAGAATTTGGGTGCAAGGGAAATGGCAAGGTTCATTGAAAAGAATTTGATATGTAGATACAAGCTTTCACAATGTATTGTGTCTGACAATGGATCCCATTTTTGAAGGAAATTGCATAAATGCTCATAAAATATAGAGTTTAGCATTATAAGTCTTCACCATATCGTCTTCAAGTGAATAGAGCAGTTGAAGCAACCAACAAAAATATTAAGAGGATTTTAGCCAAGATGGTTAGAACCTATAAGGACTGGGCTGAGAAGTTACTTTTGCACTATGGGGATATAGAACTACATCTAAGACTTCAACTGGAGCCATTCTTTTTTCATTCATTTATAGAACAAAAGCTATGTTACCAGTGGAGATTGAGCATCAATCGCTGCTGGTGGTCTTAAAAGTTGAATTGCCAGAGATATAATGGGCTAGGCAGAGGTTGCTTGAGCTTAACCTATTGAATGGAGATAGGATGAGAGCCTATTATCATAACCAGATTTATCAGAAAAGGCTGGCAAGGTCTTTTAGAAAGAAGATCAGGAAACATCCCTTGAAGGAAGGGGATCTAATTTTTAAGTAGATAAGGTCAGGCATGCCTGACATCAAAGGTAATTTTAAACCAACATGGAAGGGCCTATTTGTATTAAAAAAGTTGTTATCCAAAGGAGATGTCATACTGAGTGACAATGATGGGAATGAGTTTGAAGAGTTGGTCAACATCGATAGGCTGAAAAGGTTCCATGGCTAGACTAAAAAAATTAATAAAAATAAAAGAGAAAAAGAAGAGAATATAGCCCTATGGGTCAAAAATTGGTAAACGACGACTTTGCTGAAATTGGATGCCTTGCCAAGGTAAAAATCGAAAAAAGGCATCTTAGGCAAAAGTTAGAGGCAGAGTGAAAATGTTCAATCAAGAGAACTCAAGAGGGCTGATTGATAACAGGGGAAAGATGTTTTTAAAGTTTAATCCTATAAATGAGTAAAGCTTTGTACTTTTGAGTTTAATGTTAGAATAGTAATCATATATAGTGAAAATATGTGGAAATATTATCATATGTAATGAAAATTTGTATATTAATATAAATATGAGCATTTTATTATACATACTCTGAGTTATCTTGTTAGATATAAAAAGTAGTACATAGTTTTTTATATTACATATTTAAATCTAAAAATCAGGCTTTACTGCTCCCATTTGAGTTTTATCTTAGCCAGTGTGCTCTATTGTCAATTGCGAGGCTCGATACCCATCTTTTATATATAACAGAAGTGGTAAAGTCACAATCAGTTGGGTTCCGAATATTAACTTTGGCATACAACTGAGTCCAGAGGTGATGGTAACTAGAGATAAAAGCAACAAATAAGGTACCTCCTTGAAATAATAATGGGCATCTTATGATGTCTTATGGCTCCCTAAATTGGTGAGCATAGCGAGAAACTACATAAAAAATAGCTCTGCACAAATCACATAGTGGAACACATCCAGCATATCCATCGTGAGTCATATAGTCAGGTGCTAACCATGCATACATAAAGTTGATGTCACTATCACCTACTGTTGCCAGACATATGAAGCCTTCTTGTGGTGAATCAAAGTTATAGAGTCATCTTCTAGAAAGGTAAAGCCTCAAAGAGTATATGCTAATTACCCTAGGAAGAGGTTCTTTAAGTAGCTTCAGTTTTTCCTATAGCCATATCTGAAAGAAAAAAATTGAAAAAAAAAACAAAAAAGGCAAAAGAAAAGGAAAAAGAAAAGAAAAGAAATGATGAAATAAAAGTCTTTGAGATGAGTTAGGCTCATTTTAGGCAAAAAAAGGCATAAGTTTACGTGAAAATTCGAAAAGACACATTTCCCACCAAGAAAAGCTATTGTGAATAATGACTGTACCTGGAGTAATAAGGGCTCCTAGAAAAGCTGCAGTAGGATCAACACAGATAGTGTTTAGACCAAGGATGGTCTATGCCAAAATAACAAAAAAGAAGGCAAACCACTGCTTATGCCTTTGACGATGCCAAATAGTTGGCAATCACCGGTTGGTTCCCCTGAGTTCACTATTAAATATAGAGTAAGATAGATTGATAGAATAACGCTAACATGGATAGTAGGTATGTTAGAGAAGTTATCCAGTGCATCAAGTAGTGGTTCCAAAGGGATAGGTCCTTGTCTAGGCATAATCTAATGATCTTAGAGGGAAGGATTCTTAGGACTCGACTTGCATATCTCAAATAACCACATACATAATTTGGAACACCAGGCAAGGTTTCAGGAATGAAGTTCACACCGATGATTTTGGCAAGTTCCTCAGAATGGGAACACAGCTCCTGATGGGTGAACCTTAAGATATAGAATCTGAAATCCTAGTATTGGGCAGCCGCTAGCAAGAGACTTCTTGTAGACACTGGATCCTGAGGTAGCTCCTGATCAGGATTACCTAAAAAGAAAATGGTTCCTCATAAATAGACAATGAATAGAAGTGTTAGGCCTTTCTCTCGAAATTTTATTGTTTCAAAAGGTTTTTTTGAGCTCTTTCGCGGGTTTTAAATGTTTAAAAAACCTTTTTAGGTATTTTTCCTCCTTTCCCTTTGTCAGCAAGGTTAAAATGGATTCCAATATATTTAATTAAAAAAAGGTTAATGGTCAAAAGCCGTAAGTCAAGGGCATGAGTCACTTGACTCACGAGTCAAAGCCATGACTCATTCCCTCGAAACCATTTTAACTGGAATGATTCGCGAAATATGGGGCAATTTTAATGGGATTTTTTCACTTCATCCTAATCCAAAATAAATGATGATTTTATGATTTTTAAGGAAGGAGGATCAGATTTTAAGGCTCTCTCTCCTTTTCCTGCTTCTTTCTCTTTCTTACGTCTCTCACTCTCTCTTCCTCTTCCTCTTCTTCTTCTCTATTTTTAAATTATAGAAGAAGTAAAAAATGGGTAAAAATGCCAAAAGCACTCATTCCTGATCTTCAAAGGAACTTACAACTAAAGGTAATATTCTTAAGCCCCAAATTAACCCAATCTAGTGTTAGATCCAATTACAGTAAATAATTAATTTTTATTTTCTTTGATTTTTTCTAATTATTTAATTTCTTGCTTTAATTTGTATTTTTAGTGTATAAATCTTGTTATTTATGCTAATGAGTTTGGGGTGTTTTTTGTGCATAAAAATAGCTTAAAATAAGTATGGGAGCTTTTCTTGGCCAATAATGGCATTTTCCAGCTTCTGTTTGTGTTTTGGATTGAGTCACGCCTTTGACTCGTGAGTCACATTCCTAGACCGTGACTCATTCGTGAGTCATGTTCCCAGACCATGAATCATTTTTGAGTCATACCCCCGGGCAGTGACTCGTTCCTAAGTCAAACCCTAGGGGAGTGACTCACCTTTTCCTTTTTTTTTCTTTCTTGGCTCATGATTCACTCTTTTGGCCTCATTTTTGCATGTGGCCCACTCCCTACCCTTATTTTCATGTTTTCTTATTTATTTATTATTTATTCTATTAATATAATTTATTTTCTTGTATTTATTTAACATTGAATCTATTTGTTATCAACATTAATTTTTACTTATTTATTATTGATCTTATTATTAATATTTATAATTTATGTGAAATGCCTAATATTAATTATCTATCCAATTTATTCAAATTAATTATTTATTATTTGATTTAGTTCATTATTAACTCATATTATTATTTTATGTCTTTTTTAATGCAAATAACTCATTGGCACGGTGAATTGGGTTGGAGAATAAGACAGAGTAGATTAGTATAAGATTTATTTTTCTATTCATCATCATCTTGGAATTGTATTTAATTTTCCTTTTATTTTATACAAATTTGTAATAACTAGTAAAAAATAGTTTTTTACACGCTTTAATTAAAAATAACACTAAAACCATTTTTACATAATTAAATTGGGTTTTTCCTTATAAAATAGACCAATGTCCACTTTTATTCCAAAAATCATGCTAAAAATTTTATAAATATGTATGAGGGAACTAATGTTCCCAACTCAATAAAAAAAACCCGGTTTATATATGTTATTTATTTTTCAATGTCTTTCTTCATTTAATGCAAACAACTGATTTTCTCAAGCGTTTAATTAAAAAACTCATTAAATGATTATTATATAAGTTTAAGTGGGATTTTTATATAGTAAAAAGGATCAAAGTCATGATTTTCACCCACAAAATAACATGCAAAGTTAGAGATTTTTCTTTATAAATATAATTCATTTTCTACCTTAAAGTCAATTAACATGATTATTTCTTCAAAAGCTGCATGGGATCAACTATACCTATTTTTACTCAAAAATACATTCGCATCTTTGCCTTTTTTTATATGTATACAAGGACCAATGTCCTCATCTAAATATACTTAATTAATTCTTCGATTTATGTATGATTTATCTTTATATTTATTCTCATACTTTTTAATTGCTTTCTCCACTATGCTTTTATAGCTTTCAATATACATGCTTTACAGCTTTCCAACATGCTTGAGTGCGTCTTACTTTTCTAGCATAATAACTCATGTGAGAAAAGAGATAAAATAAATTAATCATTAAAACTCATTTATATAACATTAACCAAAGGTGTAAATACGAGTGAAGTCCAAACTATCTCTAGTTTCAGCTTCATAAGGTTAGAACTCATTGTCCAATGTCTTATTAAATGGCGAGTCGATAATACATGCCTTGTGGTTCCCAACAGATGCCCTCATAGGTTGATCGCTAGCAAATCAATGGAGATACCCCGAGATGCTATCTCATACCTTTTTGAGGCTCGAGGAATTACGAATTGGGTTGAATCCCCATCCATTGAAAAGTGATCGACCTTCACGAGTTAAATGAGCCTTGATCCAATCTTGAGTCCTAAAAGCGAGCTTTTGAGAGCAAGCCGGATGCCTATGGGGTTTGGTGTATGTCACACTTGTATTAAGTTGGATTGTCTTTAGAAACCTCAATCTGGAATATGGAGCTAAAACTGGATTTTTTCAGGTTCTAAGGGCATCAAGCAGCCTATGCACCCTAGTAAGGAAAATGGTAGTCATGCGGGCTGGTAAAACTTGTAAATGGAAAATATGTGTAAATAATAAGAGTTTTATATTAATGGACAAATTGCAATGGTAATAATTAATTCGTTGAGAATAAAGTAGTACGGTAGAATGTGTAAGTATAGTAATTGGGATAATAAACGAAGCGTATATAAAGGTAATTATGGTAAAATAAACAAATCAATAAGTAATAACGAATAATGAAAATATTAATAGTACCAAGAGGGTGATAGCCTTAAAAAATAATAAATAATAAATAAAATTAATAATAAGTAGATAATAATGAAATAAAAAATAAAAAATAATATATAATGATAATAAAAAGCAAAAAATGAAAATGGGAAAAATGAAATAAAATAAATAAAGGATAATTAATTAATTAACAATAATAATAATAATAAAATAAATTAAAGATGTAAAAAAAAGAAAGGAGGAAAAGAGAGAGACCAGTTACGTGGAAGAGAAGCCCGTCTGAAGAAGTCCAACAAGCAAATGAGGAAGTTTGAAGGCTATTTATAAGCCAAGGGTTAGTCACTCCCTCGACTCATTTGACTCACACCCTTGGGACTTGAGTCATCTTTAAATCACTTAGGTGGCTCATTTTGCATGGTACATGCATGTTTTCTAACCCATTTTGTAAATTTCCTAAATTTTACAAGTGAGCTTCATGAAAAGTTGTATCGAGAATTGAGAATGCCATTTTAATTTAGGGAATAAATTAATAATATTGTACTTCTGTTAATAAATATAAATTAATGGTAAATAGTAATAACAATTAATTAAGTGTAATAATAATAATATTAGTAGATGTGAATAATCTGTCATCATGTAAGTAATTCAGTTAATATTAAAATTTAAATTTAATTGGGTAAGTAATTGGTTAATTAGAGATTAAAAGGGATTTAATTAGTATTTATGGTCATTTATTGCCACTCACAATTATTAGTGGGTTCACGCCCGTGACTCTTTTTATTAATGATACTATATCATTTTATGCATGAGTCATACCTCAGGGCTGTAACCCTCCAAACGACTCATGGCTTTAAGCCGTGACTCACCAAAATTCATTTTAAAATTGGTCCTTTCTTTTTTCCCTCTTCTAGAATGCGACTCACGTTCTTAATGGGATATTTTTATGCCATTTTTGCTTATTTTAAACTCCGTTTTACCCATCGTTTGTATCGGTAAACTCGCAATCAAATTGCGCACGTGTAGGTACCATTTTTATCAAGCTTTGTCACATGAATTCCATTTCACCATTAAAGGCTTAAGGTTGGTTTCTTCCACTTTTCTTTATTTTTCTTTGTGATTTGTTGTTTATTTATGCTATTTAACTCTTTTCTTTAGTTGTTTTTTCAATTAAAGCCCAATTTATGTTCTTTCTTTAATTTTATGTTTTGTTGTTTGATTTTTTACATTTACTATAAAGGCCAATTTCTTTCAATTGTTATTTTTTATTAATATTATTTAGACTAATTTAGTAGGGAGATTATATTGCATGATAAATGGAGGACAATAGTAGTTAAAATAGAGTAAAAAATCATAAAGGTAGTAGAGAGAAAATAATAAAGAAGGGAAAAAAGAAAGAAAATAATAAACAAACAAATAAAACAACAAAAAGAGAAAATATAAATAGTACAAAAAAACCAAATTTAGTTGTAACCTTTAGCAGCAACTTTACACTTAGTCTTGCCTTAGTCATTAGTTAATGGATTAGTTAACTATTTAATGGATCAAAGTATTTTTATTAGAAGTTTTTCTAGATAAAGGTGATAATTACAAATGGTTATATATTGGCATATATGAGCAATGCATGTGAATGTGATATGAAAGATCAATAAAGAAGAGACTTTAATTTTTGTGTTTGAATTATGAATTGACAAAGCCGCTATGCGCTTAATTGATCGCATGTGAATGAACATGTGTGCCAAGTTGTGGTTAAAATGCATTTGATTATGTATGAGATACTTGTGATTGATTATAGGTGTTGTTTGCACCATTTTTTATGCAAGGAGGCATCCAATGCCTAGTCGTTATGCTGCCTGATTTTCATAAAAAAAAAATTTCATTTTGTGTTAATATGTAATTTGTATCTAAAATATTGACATGAATTACTTACATTAAATCAAGTCTTGATGTAATAAGGTTGTTCTTCAATATGAATTATATTTTGGCCATAAAATGCATATGAACGTTTTTCCATACATTTTGTTTTATGATGCCTAGTAAGCACGTTATTAAAATTGAACAAATTTAAATTTGCATAGCTTTGTAATTGTTGCTTTCAATATTATTAATTTGTCTAACTCGAATGAATCTATTGAAGCCTATGTTTGTTAATTTTGATAATTTGTTGTGATCTCCATTTATTTCTTGTATTGACGATATAGAAATTAGCAATTATATTGTCGCTTTAATTTATTATTTTAACAAATTATTGTCATATTGTACTCCAATATAATGTCTTGATCATAGATGACTTCAAATTCACAATCATAACTAAATACTTGTTTGATAATGTATTTTTTCCCAAATATACTAATTTATTTTATGATTATACAGATGCCTCAACACACATGCACGCACTCGTAACCTGATATTTACGCGCTTGAATGGATGATGCCTGTATAAGCCATAAGATATCATGCTTTACACCATATAAACATTCAGGAAAGTGGATTCATAAGTCAACACTTCTTATAGACAACAGGTATTTGGTATGAAGCATAGGAGTTATTAGGGTGAGCCAGGTGGTTAGACTTTTATGGGCTAATTTTTGCTATATATCCCGAGGCAGTCAGGTAGTTTCTTACTACTTTTTAATATAGAGGATATCAATGCTCTGATACTGAGCTAAAGGTCATCATCACATACTAGGTTTTGGGTGTTCCATTCAGCTTGTAGCAAGCACAGGTATGTGGTATTTTGGGCTTGCCTATAGGAGATGATTTTATCATTGCCAGAAGAAATTATAGGCCAGATCAGTGGCCTGTTATCACCATACCAAACATTCCTTATAATCTCGCAATTGCAAAGGCCACCATGCTCATTGCTCAGGTCCTAAGATATTTATAGCAAGTTCTATCATGCTCTTATATGGGATGCTCAGGTAGTCCAGGTTTTTTTAATGTGGTAGACATATGGAGTCTATAGGTTATGACTGTCCATCATTGCATCAACATCAACCATGAAAACTATGATGTTTTATTAGCATACACGTGATTTTCTCTTTAGAATGGGTGAAATGAGCACATCTATAGACCCTAGATTGACTTAGAAATGAGTCGCGGCCTTAACTCATAGGTCAAGATCGAGACTTGCATCTGAGTCATGGCTTAAAGAGTTAACTCACTACTTTTTCAATTTGATCGTGATTTAACTCACTTAGCTTGACTCAAGGCCGTGAGTCATTAGTGAGTCACAACCCAAGATCGTAACTCACCTTTTTTTACCAAAAAATATTTTTTAGATTTTTTTGAGGGGCGCACATCTGAGTCAAGGCCATGAGTCACCACTCAAGGCCGTGACTGGGACTTTTTTGCCCAAAACTCTAGATTTTCTTGCAAAACAGAGGATTATTCTTAAAATAAAAAATCTTATGCCTTTTTTAGTCTTGATCCAATGCATTTAAGGCTAATGATTTCCTTTAAATGAGTAACAAACTCCTTGGAAAAAGCACGAAGAAAATCTAAAGAGAGAAAGTGAGGAAGGGGTCTCTGTTCTTGTCTGGTTTTTGAAAAAATGAAAGAAGCAGAAAGTGAAAGAAGGGAGTGCTCTCACTGGATTCTTGAGATAGCTCCACTAAAGGTAATATAAGAGATAAACTTTTAGGCCTTATGTAGATCTATAGCTTTTGTTCTTGAAGTTTTTGGTTTTGAGCTTTTTGTACATTCTTCCTCCTCTATTTTTCTTATTTTTTCCTGTATAATGAGTGAACTTTGATATCCTTGTGTAAATAATGCTTTATAGATATATTTGTGTGTGATGTCGTATTTTGTGCATGAATATCTTATTTGTGTTTGAAATTAATTAAGTTTGATGCTTTTTGCTTATCACTTTCTCTATTTAAAACTATTTCTCTCACATGGTATTTTATGTATAATTTATGAAATTTTGTGTTTTTAAGGCTGTTTTGAGCATATTTGATGTTTTTATTAAGTTTAAAAGTATTTTCACAAGTTTTGGGCCTTAAAAACTATTTTGGAAGTTTAGATGGTGGTTATGGCATCGTTCCAATAGCCACTAGACATTCCAGAGGTGACTCACGTCCTTGAGTTGTGAGCGAGTGACGACCTTGGGCCGTGAGTTGCTCCTAACTTATAGTGAATTACCTTTGAATGGATCGTGACTCTCTTGAATGGATTGTGACTCTCTTCTCTGGGCCGTGGCTGGCTTTCTTGCTTTCTGAATGAGTCCGTGACTCACTCCTTCCCTTTTTCCTTTCATTTTTTATATGTTTTTTCCTTTGTGTTTTTTTAGTTTCTTGCCTGGTTTTCTTTCTTATTTTTTTATCTTTTAATTATTTTATTTTTCCTGTTACCTTATTTAGTTTTTTTATCAATTTAAGATTTGCTGTCTAATTAACGTCGTAAAATACATCGTGAGTTTGCATACATAATTAGAGGGTGAGCCTAATTGGCTCAATGTCGAGTTTTTAGGTTTATTCGATTATTTATTTATTTATTTTGTATTCTATTATTTATTTTATTTTCGCATGATAATTTGTAATAACTAGTAAAAAAGAGCATGTTTTTGGCATGGTAATTAAGGGAAATTTCATGCCAAGTGGTTTCTACTTAATTAATCAATAATTTATAAAGTGGACCAATGTCGATCTTTTTTTATATATAAAAGAGGGAGAAGGAAAAATAGCACACACAACAAACTAAAATAATCCTAAAACATAAAGGCCTCTATTATCTTACTAAAGGAGTTCTTTCACCCATGGAGGAGAAGTTTTAAACCAGCTGCAGTCTTCATTGCCATTCAATTCTTCCTTGATTAATGCATCAGTGACTGAATTGTTTTCTCTCTTGATGTGTTGGAGATGAACATGCCATCTTCGTGTCATCAAGAGTTTAATATCATGAACCAAATCTGAGAGGTGATGCTTTATGTCCATTTGAGTGTTTATGCGGTTAACAACCTCCAAGTTGTTGGTTTGAATAAGCAGATTTCTCTATCTGAGAGGTGATGCTCTGTGACCAATGTCTATCTTTTCTAACCTGAAAATCGCTTATAAATATTTATGAAGTATGCATAGGAAACTAAAGTTCCCAAAATAACTAACAACACAATTTATATATGTCTTTTAGTACTTTATTATTCTTTTTTATTGTCAAATTATTTTTGCACGATTAATTATAAACTCATTAAATGATTGTATACCAGTTTGAGTGGGATTTTTCTATAATAAAATGGACCAACATCCTGATTTTCATCTATAAAATAACATATAAAATTAAGGATTTATTTTAACATATAAAATGATTTTTTACCTTAAAATTAACTAAAAGTGACTCTTTGCTAAAAGCCATATAGGTCCAATGCCCTCATTTTTTTCTCATCCAGAATGCCCTAGAAATTTAAATTCTTTGTAAATACACATGTAAGGACCAATGTCCTCATTAATATAGGATTAAAAATGCCACGATTTATGTATGATTTATATAAATATTGTACGTAATTTATTGTTTTCTATGTACTTGTAAGGTGTTATTTAACCCTTTTACCTCGTAATGCATGGAAAGAGGATTGAAATAATTAGCCATAAGCAGTCATTCATATAAGTATTAATTAACTATATAAGTAGGGGTGAAGTCCGAACTATATCTAGTTTTGCCTTCATAATGTAAGAAATTGCTTTCCCGATGTTCTATTGGGTAGCGACATTGTAATGCAAGCCTTGTGATGTCAGCAAATGCCTTATAGGTTAGTCACCACCAAACGGGTAAGGATACCTCGAGATGCTATCTCATGCCTTTTTGGGGCCCAAGACATCACTTATTAGGTTGAATCCTTACCCATTGCGAAGCGATTGATCTTCACGAGCCTTGATCCGATATTGAACCCTAAAAGTTAATTTTAAAGAGAAAATTGGATGCATATGAAGTTTGGCATGCATCATAATGGCAACTATATCTACCAATTCAATTGACACTTGCCAACGTTGATGAGATAGGATGGTTAAAACAAAGAAGCATCCCTAGATAGAATCATGCAAACCCATAAAGAAGATGTCCCCTAGCCAATCTCGTATAGGCCAATGCAGTCTCAAGACCACCAATAGGACGGCATTCTCTCCACTGCAAAGGGCAAGTGGCTATATGCTCGGTTCAAGTTCCAAACACCCTCATTAATTCCAAATTTCCCTGACTCACAATAAATGTTTTGCTACAATTCCAAGGACATACAAGGAACTTTTCCTAAACACCCCCAATGGAAATTCTTTTTTCTATACATCCTCAGTGGATTGCCTCCCAAAAGTTCTTATATCCCCTTAACGGACTACTTTTTAAGCTTTATATACATCCTCGATGAGTTAACATGCTAATGAAAAGAGCATTAACCACTACACTTTTTAGAATTTTTCAGAATCACAGTTGTAGCAGTGGGGTTTGCTTTACATCGAGTTATAGCTATAGAAGTGGTATTGCCTCTAGGTCTAGGCATACTGCAGAAGTGAAATCGCTTTCAAATCAAAAGCATAGCCATATCCACGGGGTTCACCTCCGATTAAGATATAGCTGTATAAGTGAAATCACCTTCAGGTCAAGGTATAGCCACAGAAATAGAATTGCCTTCAAATAAAAAGCATAATCATGGCAACGAGGTTCGCTTCTGACCAAGGTATAGCTATAGAAGTGAAATCACTCCAGTTTAAGGCATAACTATAAAAGTAAAATTACTTCAAATGAAAAACACAGTCGCAGTAGTGATGTTTGCTTCCGACTTAGGTATAGCTGTAGAAATAGAATCACCTTCAGGTATAGGTATAGCCACAGAAGTGGAATTGCCTTCAAATCAAAAGTATAGCTGCAACCACAGGGTTTGCTTCCAACTGAGGTATAGTCGTAAAAGTGAAATTGCCTTTAGGTCAAGGCATAGCTATAGAAACAAAACCACCTTCAAATAAAAAGCACACTCGTAGCAACTAAGTTCACTTTTAACTAAGGTATAGCCACATAAATGGAATCATCTCTAGGTCCAGGTATAGCTATAGAAGCAAAATTACCTTTAAATTTAAAGCATAGTCATAGCCATGGGGTTTGCTTTCGATCAAGGTATAGCCACAAAAATGGAATCACCTTTAGGTTGGTCTCCTAGGAGGCCCAAGTCCAATTAAGGGGCATCGAAGTAACAATTCAACAATTAGAGTAAAGACATGCCAATAAGCTGGTACCAATCACTCCATCCACCACCAATTCTAAAAACCTCTTAAGGGGTAAGTGAAAACTGCATGATAATGTCATGCAATTTAGCATACCCACTTTGTTTAGTTGTGCATCATTTTATAGTTTAATGCATATGTTTTGTTCATTTTATTTTGTTTTATGTTACTTTTTATACCCTCTTTATTTTGTAGGCCAAGTGTTTCTAAATGGATGATTTGAAGCATAAATGAGGGATTTTTATTGATTGAAAAGAAAGAATTTATAGAGGTTTTGGAGCTTGTGCTGACTCGTGCCAATATGTGCCAACTCGTTATAGTGATTCAAGATGCCAACTCGTCCCTTGCTGAACCAAGTCTTGAAGCAGTTAAAAGTGTGCCAACTCGTAATCATAGTGCTAACTTATTACAGGGCCTATCTATGTTGACTCAATCAACTCGGCACCAATGTGCCAAGTCATCACCAAAGCCAGCCAATGCAACCCTTCACACACTCTGTCAAGATTACACCCCTCTTCAAAAAGGCATCATTTGGGACACTTTTAGGCTTATAAATATAAGAAGATAACTACATTTTGGATATAGAAAAACTACCAAGTAACTTTGAAAACAATTAAATAAGATTATGGGGAAAAAGAATACATAAAGGAAGAAGTGAGATCAAAAGAGGTCATTCAACATTCAAGTATTTTTCTGAAAAAGCATTAAGGAGTCACTGCTATTCTTTATTCTCTTTCTTTTTAGATCTTTGCTTGAAATCATTCTCTTCTTTGTGTTTATTTTTTTGACAATATGTATTTTGGCTATTTTTTTTGTTAGAATTGCAAGTATGAGTTGATCTATATTAATACAATTATATATCCTATTTCATGCATGAATGATTTAAGTTTAATTGGGTACTCAACTTGTTATGTATGCTTAATCACCATATATAATGTGTTAATCAATTTTTTTACAATGAGAATTGGGCCATTTTGGTGGAAAAGCAATTAAATTTACTTAAAGTTTAGAAATCACTTAGGAGATAAGGATTTCACCTTGAGGGATTAAAGAATAGGCATAAAACTTTATGATTTTCATCTATCTCCATAATGACATGAGAGTGCTTGCGGACTTTAAATGGAAATGCCTTTATTTGACAATGAGAGTTATACTTAAGGATAGTAGGCCTTATTCTCTAATCATTGCATGTATATATGTTTTATTGAATCTATATTTGATCATTTTATGACTTGTAATTCTAATATCTTATTTAAATATTTGGTAGTTATAAATTTAGCTTAGATTATTAGTTTAATTTAGTAAAGACTTTAGTATGAACAAATTCACTCAAAGTTATTATTGCCTATCCATCTTAGTAACTATTTGATTAATAAAAAAAATAACTATTATATATGTTAATTCCCAGTGTTTGACACCCTGCTCACTCTATCTAAGTTTTAGAGACTAGGGTAATAAAATTTACACCACAACACATGACTTGGGCATTGCTAACAAACTAACACTAGTCACTCAATCTACCAACTTCGTAAGACTTTTAAGAAGCAACCGGTTGGCCACCTCCTAAAGTAAGTGTCTTTCTCCTTGCACTCTAAACATTGGCTCACTTAGGCATCTTGTGTACTAGCCTCCCTAAAGTTGGGGGCAACTGTAGAGACTAGGTCCTAAAGAGGCTTTTGTTAAGGTTACCTAATAAGGAAGACTGCTTCTTTAAAAATGATGGATCGAGGATTTTAGGATCTTTTCATGTTGCAAAGCATTTTTGAAAATGTTTTAGTGTGCTTCGAGTATGATTTGAGGGACCTGAGGATGCAAAAGGGTCAAATAATGAAGAACATTCTCGAAAAAACACTTAAAGGGGCATTTTTAGCTATTTTTAAGTTTGTGCACCCATGTAAACTTAGGAATTTCTGCATTATTGTTCCATTTGTCAACTTGGTGACTTTTTAAATTTGCACTCATCTGTAACTTGCCTTTCATTTGCTTTTTTTTATCACAAATCGGCAACATGATTGACCCACTTCATTTGCACACCCATGCAATCAAAAAGTTCTAATTTTCCAACATTAAATTGCCAATTTGTCTAACCTACTTGAGTTGTACACATATCTATAACAATTTGCACATCAGTGGAACACCTTTTTATATTGTTTTGGTTAAGCAACTTTACAGAGGTTGGTCGGATTGATGAAAAAATGTTCCTTTAAAAGTTTCTAACAATTTTTTTCGATAATTCTACAAAAACAAACTCGCTTTTTGATTGCTTTGGCATGAAAAGGAACCGAGACTTTGACATTTTGTAGTCTATTCGAGTAAGTGCATTGAATGTAATATAAAAAATCTCCTTTTGAATTAATTTTTGTCAATATAGGGTTTTTATATTTATATCTAGATGCTATAAGTCTTAACAACGATTTATTTATGAATTTTGCTATTACCATTATATGCATTTTAATGTAGATTGTGAAAGCTTTTTAAAAGGGTATTTTACGGTGTGGTAAAAACAAATAGGACTATTGCATTATTATTCTTTTTTATGATTTATTGAGATTTTGCCTCTTTTAAAAAGTTATTTTTAAAATCATTTTTAACCATTTTGTGGGTCCTTTTATAACTTTTTTTGGACCCATTTTATCAATAAGGACATTATTTAAAAGGGAGGAAAAAGTTATGCACATGATTGCATGTCAAGCTGTACATCACTTAATACACGGCTAAAAATGAAGATTTTCTTTTCTTTTAAACTGGTTGAGTTGATCGTATGTTATTCAATGCACACCTATTCATTCTTTAACATATGTTTATATTTTATTTTCTTTATTTTATTTTACTTTATTTATTTCGTGCCATTTTAATTTATTCTTTGTTTGTTAGTATTATTATTATTATTGTTGTTGTTGTTGATATTTTCAAATTATACCTATGTTTTATGTGTTTTTAGGTGTGTTTTGGAGTTTAATTAATGTTTATCTTAGGTGTTTTAAGTTTAAATATTGTGTGTTTTGAATAATAGAGTTTTGACTTAAATTATGTTATTTTTGCATGATTAAAGGCTAAAAGTTTGAGAATCAACTCGGCTAGGATAAAGAGTGGTTCAGTCTACTCAATTGAAGAGAAGTTCCTTTCATTTAGATACCTATGACCCGACTGGAAAACCAGGTGGCTCAATCTTATTTATTTCTTGCACATTGCAAAATACCCTTTTTAGAGGTTTCGCAAACTATATCTAAACAAATATAATGAAATTAGCTAAAACAATCGTAAATAAGTTGGTAATAAAACTTATAGCACTAAAATATAAAAATAAAATTTTCTACTGATAAAAAAATTAAATAAAGAGGAGACCTTTAATATTACTTCAATGTACTTACACAATAGATAGTAAAATGTAGGATTTCTAGATATTTTTCATGTTAAAAATGACCGAAGATGAAGTTTTTATTGAAATGATTTAAGAATCTTTTAAAAACTTCTAAAGGAAAAAAAATATCTTGTTTGAAAGATGCTGGCCAATCTCTTTTTTTCAACATTTTTCATATTGCTCGGCCAAAGCTATATATAATGGTATTACACAGGTATGTAAACCATTATGCACTAGTGTGTAAACCTATATAATGGGTATGCATATCCATTTGCAAGGGTGTGCAAATCAAGTGCTTTATACAAATTAGCAATTTGAAGTCGAAGAGTCAGAACTTTTAGGATACACGGGCGTGGAAATCAAGTGCTTCAGTTAATTGCCAATCTACGCTAGAAAAAGTAGATTCCTAACTTACACGACCATGCAAGTTAATAGACATAGGGGTGTAAGCTGAAAAAGTTCACCAAAATTAATAAAAAAAAGGCTAATAATGCAAAATTTCCCATTTTGTACGGGGGCACAAACCTAAAAATGGCCAAAAAATGCCTTTTATCTATCTTTTTATGGGATGTTCCTCATTATTTTAACCTTTTTGCCTCTTCAATTACCAAAAATAAACTCAAGGCTTACCGAAACATTATTAGAAAGGTTTTGTAACAAGAAAGGACCTCAGAATCCTCGATCCCTCATCTTTTAAAAAGCAATCATCCTCATTAGATAACCATAACAAAAACCTTCTTAGGACCTAGTGTTTACAGTTGCCCCTAACTTTGGGAAGGCTAGTATATAAGGTGCCTTAACGAGCCAAAGTTTAGAGTGAAAGGAGAGAGACACTTACCTGAGGAGGTGGTCTCCTAGCTACTTTTTGAGATGTCTTTAAGAAGTTAGTGGATATAGTAACTGTGCCAGTTTATCGACAAGCCTCGACTTAAATTTGTGAATTGTTATTTTGATACCCTTTAAGGGGACTTGGGCCTTGTAAGGACCCAAAATAGGCCCTAGTAGAATTCAATGGCAATTACATGTTATTAAAGTCTAATTGAGCATTATTTGATGAATTATTAAGAGTTAAGTTATTAATTGGGCCAAAAATATTATTAAGTTATCAATAATTATGTGATAAATGTGTAAATTATATGGTATGAATTTTATAAGATCATAATTAAATTATTATTGTTGGTTTAATAATATTCAAGGGTGTAATTGAAGTAAAAAGTATTAGTTTAGGGGTCAATTTGTAAATTCGGCATCTTAAGGGCCTAATGTGAATAAATAAATAATTGAGAGGTCAATTTATCAAAGGGATTAAATTAAGAGGTTGATTTAAAGGATAGATTAAAAGGAGGGGTCAAACTATAGCATGCAAAAAGGTGAGAGGTTTTAATGAGACATGCAAAAAGTGGAAGGACCAAAAAGGGAATTTTATCTAGCCATTATAAATAGCCATTTGTTAGTGGAAAAATACAGATTTTTCATTCTCTCTTCCTCATTTTCTTTGATCTCTTAAAGTCTAGCTAAGAAATCCTTGAAGAGAAATGCATGCATGTTGAATTAAATCAAGTCAAGTTAGTATGTATCATTAAGGTAAGCTTATGAATTAGTAATTCATCTCTTCTTCTTCATCTTCTTGTTTTGATTGATAATAGATTGAGTTAAATGCTGGAAGTTGTGTTAATGGATGAAATTGTTGTGAAAGGAAAAGAAGGAGAAAATTAGGATCTTGAAAGAAGAAGATAGTGAGAGAAAAAGGAGAATTTACAAGGAGATTTGAGTTGCATGTCCAGGTTTGGGAACTATTATTTCTTGCATGCATTAATATTGTGTTGATTATGGATTTTATAAGTATATTGACTTGGATTAAGATATTAGACATTAATGTGAAAGTGCTGTCCATAAATTCGGATTGACCTCCATTGACTAATTTGATTATAAGTTGAGTTTTTGAACTCCGAATTTGATGTAATTGGTTGGGTTAGAACCGGGACTTCTGTGCCTAAAAATGTTATAGAAATAACAATAATGCAATTTTGCCTCTAAGGTCCTCAAAAATGCCCAAAACAGTAGCCTTTGAAAGAAGAAAAGTTAATGAATTTGAAATTCTGGGTTAAGTTCATTTGACCTAGCTGTATTAGTTTGTTAATAACTTGAGTTATAGAAAAGTAAATTAAATGATTCAAGTTGGTATGTTTTATTAAGACATTAGTTTATATTTTTGTAGAAGGAAATCATTTCTAAATCGGCCTCTAACTTCTCTTAAAATTTGCTTGAATCTCGTAGGAACAGTTGTTCACTGTCAAAGAACAGATCTTAGTATTTTTGGCATAATTATCAGTAGAAAAGTCAAAACGTTATGATATAAAATTCTGGGTAAACTAGATACATAGGATCACAACTTTGATGAAGAGAAGTCGGTCTAATTCTGTGCCCATTTTATTTTATGAATTTTCTAATTGGTGACAAAAATTGTTTTGGTGTTATGAACAGCTTATAGTTTTGTTCAATATCTTGAGTTATAAATGTGATATTAAGGTAATTCTTGATGTTTTGGCAATTAGACACACAGGGGATTAGTATTCTCATACTTTCATGTAAATAAATAGAGAAGTAACATGAATAATTTGTAGGATATGTTGAACAAATGTAATGAGAATAAGTTTTATGAATCTTTAATAAAGAGAAATATGCAAGTATCATGAACTAGTTGCTGTAATTACAGCATAATTTGGGTTATAAAACCTCAATTGAGTTAATTAAAATTTCATATTTTACATGAGAAACATACCTATAACTTTGTAGGAGATACCAAGGGCTAAATATGCTTGTAAGCTATTCAAATGTTCACTTGAAATTGTAGTGACCTGTTAATTTCGGTTTCGGAACAGGCTGAAGTAAAAATGATATATTTTTGTTTGTATTGCTCAGAATGCTATGAGATTGAATCCTATGAAAACTAGACTTATAAATTAACATTTTTTATGAAGGAAACTTTGTTTAATTATGTTTGTATGAGTTCCTAATGTTCGCTTGAAATTCTTGAAAAACTGGATATACTGTTAAGGAACAGATTGTGGTATTTTGGACATAAATCTTAGTGGGGGAGTCAAAAAGCTATGATGTAAAATTATGGATAAACTAGACACCTAGGAGCAGGATTTTGTTGAAGGAAAGTAAGGCTGATTCACTCCCCATTTTATTCTAAAAATTTTACAGGTGGTAAAAATAACTGTTTCTGAATTTATGAACAGCCAATGGGTTTTCTTGAATATCTTGAATTATAGATGAGATATTGTGACAAATTTTGATGTTGTAGAAACAAGACATATAGGGGATTGAAATTGTAGAAGGACACATGGCCTAAAAATTATATTTACTAGACCAAAAAGGGCACCTAATTTTGATCCAGAAAGCTGCCCCTGTGCAGATTTGTGTAGGAAGAATTGTAATTTGTTTTCTATATTTGGTTTAAATATAGTTATGTTAAATATGTGTATATATGATTACACATTGAATTATAAATAGCATGTAATATGATTGACAATAAAGATAGGTATAATCACATAAATTCAACTTATGTACATGATTTATTACATGAAATTATGCTTACATGTATATACTTATATGTTGCGCTTATATACCACTATGCAAAGCGTATATGAAGACAGTGACATATGTTCATTCACAGATAATTGTATTCTGCTGATTATACTCGTATTCATGTGTATATTATCAGAGATTCCTTATCATCTTATATGAACATATATTTACATATATGTGCTATTACATGTTAGCATGCTAAAATACAAATCTACAGTGCTATAGACTAAATTATAAAAATCTTATTAAAGCATATAATGGCAATGTGATATGAGCCTATATATATATTTACATGAATATGTATGGGTACAAATGGCATTATATAAGTATAGTCTTGACATGCGGAATAGTTACATGATTGAATAAGATTACAATTATTAAATAGTAATTCCCAACAGCGAATACGCTCACAGATTTACAGAAAGTTACACATGATTGTGTATATGAATACATTGTTTACAGTTACACAAGAGTATACATGTGTATACATGTATATGAATGAATAAAGAAAAGATAACGTAAAGAGATTTTACTGCCTGTGTTGAGTCTAGGAAGTGGATAGATAGGCATGCCTATAAGGGTACTTTGCAGCTGCTTCTGAATATTTAGACCTATTTAGGTCCACTTGAATTTAAAAGTATAGTGACCCTGTTTGGGTTTAAAAGTTAAAGTTAATTTAACAACCCTTGTGTGGGTTGTAGCCGACCCCGTTTGGGTCCGCTTGACCGGTCCATGTTATTTGATTGACCTCGTTTGGGTCCATGTTATTTGTTCGACCTTGTTTGGGTCCACCGATTTATCATACAGTTTTATCCCTACAAGGGATCATCATTTAATACCTTCGGGTACCACCGTATATCCCAATATCCACTTCTTTAGAATAGTGCAGGCTTTATACCAAAGTTACTTTGGTTAAATTGATGGTATACATGTGGGTCTTTTGTGATCATAAATCTTTTTTCTAGATGTATATTAATGCATGATATATGAAGGAATTTTTATTAGGTTAAAAAGTATTATAATATTTAATGGACGCAACAATTTTATAATTGCATAAGCATATTTCATATTAAAGATTATAAGAGTAAGACGGTATCAACCATTGTTTTTGAAATAGTTTTCTTATGATTATATTTATATGTTCATATTGTTTATATTTATATACATTTGTTGAATGAGTGTTCGTTATTTACGGTGTGATATATGCATATCTAAGACCTATAAACTGGGTATAAAAGAATAGTCTGGCAATGATGTATAATTGTTATGTTCTAATTGATAGGCTTGTTTTGTAACATATGATATATAAAGTAAGCTTGTATTATTATAAAGACCCCATGGTATTTGGAACTGTTGATTTGCCATTTTAATTCTAATGGGTGTATATCAAAGACATACGAGTATAGATAAAAAAAGATAATGGATAATTATGCTAGTACGGTTTAGTATTAATTCAAAAGCAATTCACGTGATGATTAGTTGAATTTAAAGCCATAGAACATTAGAGCTTACATGGTTATATATGTTGATTAAAGCATCAATGCAAATTTTATCGCTGAACTTTATGATTTCCGTAATATGAATTAACTGCTGCATTTTTGTTGATTTCTTGGAACAAAGTTTTGTTATATATGAGGCATGTTGTGTGCTTGTTGACGATCACTGTGAGTGGTCATTTATCATGATTTCAGTTCCCCACTAAGCTTTATAGCTTAGCACGGGTGTTTCATCTATGTAGGTTGTTTGGGTGATATCTGCAACTGGATGGCCAACTCAAGTCAACAAGAGAGAGAGACAGTTATAGATTTTATTTTCGGTCTATTTGTATATTGTAAAGATGTTAAATAAATGTTATATTTTGTAAAGAGGCTGTAACGTACATTGAAAAGATTTTTTTTATAAAAGTATAGCACTCTTATGTATTAAGTAAAGATTATATGTTTTGGGTGTAATTGGTATATGTTTATGTTGCACAGTAATACATGTGTAATAAGATGGATAAAGTGCTATGTATAGATTACAGGATAAGGGTGATACAGGCCTCCTAGAAGACTTGACTCAATGGCAATTCCACTTCTATGACTATGCCTTAGTCGAAAGAAAACCTATGCTTTGATTTAAAGCAAACCTAGTGCTACAACTATGCTTTGATTTGAAATGAACCCCATGTTGTAGCTGTGCTTTGATTTAAAGCAAACCTCATATTGTAGTTGTGCTTTGATTTGAAGTGAACTCGTGTTGTGACTGTGCTCTGATTTAAAGCAAACACCATGTTACAACTATACTTTAATTTGAAGCAAATTGCTTACTACTACCGTGCTTTGATTTGAAGCAAATCCAATGCTGCAATTGTGCTTTGATTGAAGCTAACCCCGTGCTGTAGTTGTGCTTTGATTTGAAGCGAACCCTATGCTATAACTGTGCTTTGATTTAAAACAAACCCTGTGCTATGGCTATACTTTGATTTGAAGTGAACCCTGTGCTACGACTGTGCTTTGATTTAAAAAGAAGAATTATTCTACTAAGGCTATCAAGCAAAAAATTTCTTGTAATTTAGAGACACTTGGAATTGTTGAGGGTGATTATAACTTAAGCTGATCGCATGGCCATTTTTCCCTGCAGTGGAGAGAGTGCCATCCTATTAGTAGTCTGGAGATTGCATTGGCCCATGCAGGATTGGTTGGGGAACATTTCTTTTTATAGATTTGCATGATTTTGGCTAGAAATTTTATGATGTTTCCATAACCCTACTTTACCAGCGTCGATGAGAGTGGATAAAGTTGCCCCCTACATGTGATAAATGATATTAGTTTTCTCATATAGTCAAGAATTATTTAAATAAATGCAACTCATGGTAGGTTGTGGGCATCTAATGTATTTTTTTGCTTTCCCTATTTTTTTCTTTCTTTTTCTTGCTTCATTTTCATTTTCTTTCTTCTCTTTCTTTTTTTCTTTATGTTATATGTGTGTGTATATATTTTTTCTTTTTATATATCTCACTTATTCACCATCATTGTTATTACCTGTGCTTCATTTTTTGTGTTAATAGGTAATGCCTATAAGTGATGTGCGAGGTGTAGCTAGGATGCACACTACTCATCAAATGCATCTAAGAACATAATCTGGAAGAAATTTCATCTTTAAAGTAAGAAATAAAGCAAAGAAATGAAATAAAATAACATCATCCGTGATAAACACATAGACAATTTATGAAATTGTACTGTATATAAGAAATAAAACAAAGTAGTGTATGGTAACTATGTAATAGGAATACTCCTTGAAAGCCTATGTAGAAACCCAGGGTGTAGTTAGTGGGCCCTTCTAGTGGTAAACATGATTGATGCCTCGACACAGGACAACTAAGTTCATACTCTGGTGAGGAGGTGGGAGTTGCATGACCCACTGCACCTGAAGGACTAGGAGGATAAGCATAGCATATAGGATCCATCAACATAGGGTGCAAGAACTCCTTAAAGTAGCCCACGACTTATCCTAACTGTCTATAAAGACTCATAAAATCCAAAACCTGATCATTAAAGCGTTCTTAGAGGCATCCTTATAAATCCTAGACTAGCTTCTGGTCCTCTTCTCTACCTCATCTCATGCTTCTGTGATCTTTTGCTTTGAGGCATCCAGCTCTATCTCCATTGCGGTGACCCTCTCAGCTGCCTGTCATACACTCACATCTATCTACTCTACCCCTTTCATGTTGCTAGCTAGGGTGGCATCAAAGTATCGTAACAGGGATTAAATGTCGTCCCATCCCATTTGGTAGGTCTCATGGAATTGAAGCTAATCCTGCCTAAAGTGGGCTTAGTCCTATCGAATCTGTTGGATGTCTGCAGCCATGTCTATTTAGAACAGTTCCATACACTAAAATCTTTATAATATGGTCTCCTATAGGATTGTGGGTGCAGCATGTTGAGGGGATGGTGGCACTGCTGAAGATAAGGCACTTGGATGACCATAATCATATAGAGGTAAATCCTATTGGAAGATGGGGAACTTTTATGTAGGCTGCTCCTTTCCTCGCTCTTGATTTGTTACGTCACCTACAAAATAATCAATGAAATATGGCTTATCATCCTCCTAAATTTTTGGGCTCAAAATATCCCTTATCTGCTGGTTGTTTGGGGGCTCCTGGTCGTCCTAGGCTGGTGAGGGTGCTCCTTCATCCTATGGCCAAGGTGGAATGCCTCATCCATTTCTCTGAGAGTAAGCAAACAAAATCTTTGTAATGCATGATCATCCTCACTGGCCATATGCATGTCATATGCCACCTTTCGATCTAATATATACCATCTCCTATTGGTGGGCCCATCATGTGCTCAAGCATGCCTTCGGTTAATAGCAATTGGGTAACCCAAACAGTATTTTGTAGCATTATATGATAATTCCATATTTGTTTAATGCAAAAAAAAATGAAATAAAGGTTTTGAACATACCTTTTTGGCTATGAATGAGAACGGACGATTTACCTAATGAAAATGCTCGAATATGGTGTCCAAATGATCGTGGGACTGTAGCCTAGTAATTTATTAGAAAAAATTGTGAAGAAAATGACTAAAAAAGCAGAAAAATGTTGGAAAATCAGTGCTGCAATAGAGAAAATCGTGAGGGAAAAAAGAATAGGAGACGAAGAAGAAAGGAATTGCTAGGTTTATATAAATAGCAAGTTTGCACAATATGCATAGCATCATACGAGCATATAAAGGCATGCACGGGCTTGTAAAGACGCTCACATATGTGTGTATAATTCAAAAGGCATAATTTGAAAAGTTTCTAATGTAAATTTATAAATGCATGCAAAAAACCACGTGAATTGTGTTTTTACATGGGTTTTTGCTAAGAAACATGTAGAAATGGTCCAAACCCATGTAAATAGCCTAGAAAATTCTATTTTTTCATATTTTTTGAATTTTATCTATCTCTTCAAGTTATTATAGTCTTATTTATTCATAAAAAATTATTTGCACATGCACACACGCATTTCATTCATGAATAATTCCCAAATTTGTTAATAGAATTATTTAAAAGAGTTTTATTCACAAATTAACATTATTATGTTACTATATATACATTTTCATTATTATTTTCAGCCATGGGTTTTCCCTTATCATGCATAAGCCTTACTCTTCATTGTGCCCATTTTATCAAACACATGTAAGATATATATGTGAAAATTGGCCACCTATTGAATATTGTCATTTGTAAATGCTTTGAAGTGTCGGGAACCATATGTTGCTTACCTACAAGAAATTGTAAGAAAGATACAATGCTGGTTGGTGAATAGTGTAGCATGAGTTGGTGATCATGCAAACACATCTTTTATTGTTTAACCTAGCCAAGTGGTAATTGGGGCTCATGCATAAGCTTGTATATGGTACGTAAGGCAATGCAAACTGACTTACATGATTCCATAAATTTTTGGTTATGCATATCAAATGCCTTTTACCCCTTACTCTAATTTTCTTTAGTTCTTGTGTTTGCTACCTCGTTAATTTTTTATCTTCTTCAACCAACATGACTACCCTATCTCGAAGGTTTGAACTACTCCTTGATGACCCTAACATTTGGAAAGATCGGGTCCATTCCCCTTATTCTAACTTGAAGTTCCTTAGAAGGGTACAGCTAGATAAAAACTTAGTTTTAGCCGTGACTCAATTTTGGGACCTTCGATTCCCCATCTTTCGATTTAATAAGTCTGAGTTATGCCCCCTAATTGAAAAGTTTACGGCGATCCTCAATGTACCTTTTCTTCGGGTACTCTGCCTTGTATTATTTCTAGAGCTTTAGGAATCCTCCCTTTTGAAGTCTGGGCTATGATAGGTCATGACAATTCCATCATTCTAAACATTTTTTTACGACTTATACCTGCATACTAATTGCCCGACTTCCATTTCTGGCACTATTCTATTATGTGCCTGGCGCATTATTTGGTCATAACCAGCATAGATGGCCTGGTTGCTAACTATAGGCTTTTCAACATAGTCCATGAAATTTGCATTGGTCATACTTGTTTTTTCCTTATCCCGATAGAGACCCTGTTAGGCTTGGATGTTGTGTAATCAAACCCTAATGCCTTTTTGATTGGTAGCCCTTTCTTGCTTCAAGTACATTTCTTTCATCTCAAGAAATTTCCTTTTTTCTTTCTTTCTTTTTTTCTTTCCCCTTTTTTGTCACTTTATTCATTTTTTTTTAAGTGTGGCTATAGGAGAAGTTGAGAATGCTGATGCCACCACTATCATAGACAATCCATTGGCATACATTGTAGTTCTTTAGAGATAGAGGTAGGTTATACCAGTTTGATATCATCAAGAAGGGTATCGGGTGGCTATCTAACGTTGTAGATTTTAAGGTAGACTTTATGGTGTCATGGATAATACTGGAGTATATCACTAAAGATGGCTAGTCTGGATGTGTTCGATTGTGTGGTCTTCGGAGGGCTACCTTGTGTGTAACTTCCCATTATGCTAGCTAGTTCAGGGAGAAGTAAGACATTGTAATTGACTGCTTATTTCCTTTCAATCTACCATGATTATTAGAGGTATTTACCCGTAAAGACCAACATTCCCCTCGCTATCCAATATGACTTCATAACTTCGAATAGGTATCGCCAGTAGGTTGTTGAAGCAACTGATAATAAGGAATTCTAGTTGAGGCACCATAGTGGAGTAGGTAGGAGTGGGTCAAGTGGAGAGTAAACGGTGTTTCTCATCATGTTTTGTATATATTTTAGGCCAATGTAATAAGTGTTTGTTGAAGCAGGCATAAAATTGTATTTGTTGTGTTTTATCTTTTACAAGCAATGTTTGTGTTTTAGTGTTGTTTGCTTGGTGTTGCAATGTTTTCAATCAATAAACATGTTTGTTTTCTATTAATTACACACTTAGTTTATTTATGCATTCTTAATTATATGATGACATATCATAATGATAATTATGGCATGACATGGAACTTAAAAGCACATATTCCCATTTGAACTCAAGAAGGTGACATCATAAATGCATCCCATTTTCGTTATCAATTAGCCTCACTGGTTTTCATGATTGAACATTTTCTTTCGGTCCCCTAACTTTTGTCTAGATTGCCTTTTTCAATTTTCAACCTAATAGGTTGCCCAATCTTAGCAAGGTCATTTTTTTAACCCTCAGGACTCTTATTTTTTTAACAGTGGAACCTTTTTAGCCTATTGAAATTGATGGGCTCCTTAAACTCATTTCCATTATTGTCGGTAAGGATGGATGCCCCCTTCGATAATAGCTTATTTAGCATAAATGGTCCTTCCCATTTGGTCGAAGTTTCCCTCTGTAGTTTGGTATCCCCAGTTTTATTTGCTTAAACACCAAGTCACCTTCCCTTAGATGGTGACCCTTAACTTTCTTGCAAAATGCCTGAGCCAATCCTTTCTGGTACAATTGATTGTGATAATAAGCCCTTATCCGGCTTTTACTTAGTAGATTCAATTGAGCCAACATTTTCTCTACCCATTTAGTCTCTAGTAATTTTGGTTCCAAGGCAACCAAAAGCAACTCCAATTCAATTTCTACTGGCAACACTGCGTTAGTCCCTTACACTAAGGAGAAAATGGTGGCTCCCTTAGAAGTCCTAATCATAGTCCGATAACCCCAGAGTGTGAATAGTAATTTTTCAACCCAATTCCTATAAGTCTATATAGCCTTAGCTAAGATCATTTTCAGGTTTTATTTGCAGCTTCTACTGTCCCATTTGCTTATGGATGATATGGACAAGACTTGTGGTGTCGAATTCTATACTTCTAAAGCATCTAATTTATTTTTTCCTGAAACTGGACCCTATTATCGGATACCATATGGTGAGGTACACCATATGTGCATATCAAATTCCTCTTAATAAAATGCACCATCTGTAAGGCCCCTAACATGACCCTAATTTAATTTGCATATTTTTGAATGGGATTTTTTTTATTTGATTAAGATTTAATTATATGTGAATTTCTTATAAGCATGAGTTAAGGGGGTAAATTGTCATGTTGATATGTTAATTGCATAAAAATAAAATTCAATAGTATGGTTTAATATTAATTGAGGGTGTAATTGAAGTAAAAAGTATTATTTTGGGGTAAATTTGTAATTTTGGAATTTTAGGGGCCAAATGTGGATAAAAGCATAAATTGAGAGGTTAATTTAAAAGAAAGATTTAATGGATAGGCCAATGTATGAAAAAGAAGAAAGGCGGGGTCATATGTATAACATGCAAATTTTAGCTAGGTGATAGTGTGTCATGCAAAAAGGTTAAGGGACCAAAAGGGATTTTTACCTTGACACTATATAAGTCAAGGTAAAGGAGAGAGAAAGGCTGGATTTTTTTGGATGAAAACTCAGAAAACTTCTTCCTCTCTCATCACTCTAAGTTCCTTAAGAAATCTTGAAGAAAATCCTTGCATGTATGAGATTTAATCAAGGTTTGGTCATCAAAATTAAGGTAATTGATTTAGTAAATGTCATCTTCTTCTTCTCCTTCTTTTACATTCAGTTGGGATAGTTGTTGTTGAGTGCTGGAAGTTTAAAATTGATAATGATGATGCTTGTGAAGGAGAAGAGGAAAGTGGAAGGAGAAAAGGGAAAGAAGTGGCAAAGGACTAGGTCAAGGAGAGATAGTCGGCCAAGGTATGGGAATTTTAGTGTAATTTGAGTTAGAGATCTCAAAATGAATCAATTAAAAATTCTATAGTTAAATGAGATATAAACCTACAGAATTGTAGAAGGGACCAAGCCTTGATTCTGCCTCTAACCATTTTCTATTATTTAATGAAAAATCATGTGAACTGTAAAAATAGGCTCTGGAATAGCTTGTGATTAAATGGTGATAACTTTGTGTACAATGATCAAAATTATGTAAAGTTAATTTCTATGCAAAATAAACTCATAAGGGCACAGTTTATATGAATGAAGTGTGACATAAAAATGTATACAAACATGTCAAATATTAACTTGAAAATTCATAGGGACTGAATGTACTGTTAGGGAACATACCTTAGTAATTTGGGCCTAACTTTTGGTAGAGATGTTAAAATGCTACAAAGTAAAATTTTGATTAAACTATAGGCATGAAAATGTAACTTTGATGAAGAAATTTTGGTCTAAATCCCTCTTAATTTTATGTTATGAATTTTTCTAAGTGATAGCACACACTGTTTTGGTTCTATAAACAGCCTATAGTATTTTTCAAATATCTCGAGCTATAGGTCAGATATTAAGGTGAATTTTGATGCTATGGAAACTAGAAAAATAGGGGAATAAGATTTTAGAGATCATTTAGCCTAAAAATGACATCTTTAATTTCATATGTGGCTCACAAATTGAGTCCAGAATGCTGCCCAGTGCAGATTTTTACTATACTTTAATTTATGACTTTTAATTAATTGAGTTAAATAGGTGTTTATGTGCAAAATGAATTGGATACGGCATGTAATATGACTAGCGATAAAGGATCATATGCATACATATACATTCATATGTGTACATAAGTAAAGATTAGTGATGAAAATATCTAACATATATATGTAATTAGATTTGTACATAAGTGTCATATGCAAAATTTATTTATCCATATGTAATCCTATGATGAGAAAGTGCATATTTTGACATGTACCTATGCTATGAAATAGGGAATATAATAGTATGACCATGTCATATGTATATGCCCATATGGAAACATGTCGATATATATATATAGCATATGATTTGAATAATGATAAAGGTACACATATTGATAAACATGCTTATAAGAATAAGCTTACTATATGCGAATGTACCTACAATTATGTATATTTATGATTATGTATATGAGTGTATGAGCATGTAATTGCCCTATAAGATAGAAAATGTTTATCATGACTATGAACATGTGATATGCTTAATAAGAACATGTTCAAGTATATGTTTTGATGATTATATGTCATGCCTATATGCCGCTATGCAAATTTTATAGTCACAAAGATAGTATGAGCTAGATGTATAACTTGTTATATGAAATGTGCATATATCTATCTATGCACTAGAGAACTTATAGTTTTACAAGACTATGTACATGTACAAATGGTATACTATGAATGCAGTCTTGATGTGTGAATTGAACATGAACATAGTATTTCCTGCAATAGAGTTCAGATGTAGATAGATAGGCGCCTATAGGGAAAATTGCAGCTGCCATAGTTTGGCCTAAATGGGTTTAAAGTATGTTTGATTCTGTTTGGATCATGAACAGCCCCGTTTGGGTTGTTAGGCGACCCTGTTTGGGTCTGCTTAATCGGTCTAAATTATAATTTAGCCCCGTTTGGGTCTATAGATCCAATATCTTCGGATATCCCTCATTTTGATACCTAAGTGTATTGATAGTTCACGTTATCCACTAATAAAACTAAGGCAGGCTAAAATTTATTTATAGTAATGATCATAATTAATCAGTTAAAGTTTATCTTACTAAAAATCTTTACCGTGGATCATATTGTTGGTCTATCCATATAATTTGTGCTTCATTTGAATATGTTCACATGGGAAATTGCCATCTATATGAATTATGAAAATGGGAATATTTGTTACTCTCTTGGGTGTAATGTTTATATACATGATGATATGCTTTAAGCTTTAAAGTATTTGTTATTATTGACATGTTATGCTGTATATGTTATATATATATATATATATATATTGTATGTGTATTTTGATGACAGCTGTGAGTGGTCATCCATCTTTAGATTTTTCCCACTAAGCTTTATAGTTTAGCATGGGTTATTTATCCGGGTAGGTTTAGTTATCAAGACTTTTGTTGAGGGGCGATCTTTGCATCAGGAAGGGCAAACTACCGACTGTTAAATCTTGATGTAGGATATTTTTGTATTACTATTATCATAAGTTTTGTATTATGGCAAGTTATCTTATAAAAATGTATTTAACATATGTTAAGTGTTGTAACTCACTAGTAGTAAAGCTAAGAAAGAGTATGTGTGCATTTGATACATAAAGTAGTTTTATATAGTACAGTATACATGATACTAAGTATGGAATGAAAAACAGGAATAGACTTGTAGCACGCACATAGGTATATGAAACAGTATGACATGATTAATGGTAATATGATGATTAAGCGAACATTTTGTATAAACATGATTAATATGATTTAATTTATGAGAATAATAGGGTAACTGTATAGGGGCTGCTACACCATCTCTTCATCCCAAAACCCTTGTACTGGCTTGATGGCTCCAACGGGCCAATCAAAAACATCTTTGAAGATCTCCAACCCAGGGATGGCCTTTCCACCTACTATTATTAGCTTAGCTTCCCACAGTATTTGCACTATTCAGATGCAGGTATAAAGCTTTCTAGGATATAGGGGACACTTCTAGTCTTCAGTTTGGCCTTCATTTCATCAATCTTTATGCAATAATCTAGCTTTTTTCTATCTTTCTAACCAATAAGAGCAATAGGCATATGAATCCCTTGAGTGTTTTTCCCAAGTCTAGTTCTTGGTAGATAGCTTATCTTTTTCATCATATTGACAACTTAAGTGTTTCCACACTTCGTTCTTTCTTTATCACTATCCATTAAAGCTATATGAAACCCATTGAAAGGCTAATTGGCTACACCTAGCATAGATACAAAATTCTTCCTAGCTACCATGATGGTGACTATTACTCCCTCGTGTGGAATTCGGATCATCTGATGCAAAGTGGAAGGGATCCCACCCAACTTATGGAATATAAGGTCATCCCAATAGTAAGGAAAAATTAGTCGGGATCTAAAATACAACAAACTCAGCTTCTACCTTGATTGGCCCCATTTTCACTATAGTTTTAAAAGTTATAGCAGCTTGTCCTTTAGAGTTATCATTGGCTATTATAGTGAGCCTTAATTTAGTGAGCATGGATTCATCAATACCACAGGCCGCCATTGCCATTAAAAGGTATGCGTTAATAGAAGAACCATCATCCACTGTCACATAAGTCATATGTTTGACATTCACCTCTACTTTGATGTACAGGGGCTGGTTATGCTCCCACCCTTCCCCTGGAAAATCTGCATTAGTGAAAATGATCCTTTCCTTCGAGTCACCTTTCACTATCTCTAAAAGTTTAGAAGGAGATATAGTTATGGCAACAGTCAACTCACATGAGGCCTCAACCAACTTCTGTCTATGAGAAGGTTTTGGTGACACAAGATTGCCACCTTACTCTAAACTTCCTTTTCATCTTCATCAATATCCCACAAGTCATCTGACCCTTCTTCAGCCTTTACTGACTCTATTTTGCTATCCATATGGATATCAGATGCCCCTAAGATGCAGAAAGTAATAACGCCCTACTCATCATCTGGCTGTTGTCCTTTTAAATATTGAAAAGTGGCAAAAAATTGTCTGAACATCTCTGATATGTCATTTAAGCTCTTGTATGGAACTCTATCTATGTGGCCTATGCCAGTAGCACATTGGCCTTTACTAACAAGCCTAGTTACTGCAGCAAAACTTTCATCATGAAGGGCATGATATCGAATGGCATACATCAGTGTCATCCATGCGAGTGTTTGTTGTCTAGGATCCATAGTCTGCAAAAAAAGCATAAAAATGGTTAGTCTTAATGTTCTAGCAACAATGCAACTTAGGTATTGGTGTTATTCGCATGCAAATTTTGATAGCATTTTGGCTTAAAAAATATTAGTTGAACCTGCACAAAATTCACATGCGATCACTGTAATACCCCTAATGGTACCCTAAGAGGGATAGATGGCCATCTCACATAAGAAAGAGATTAATTTTGTGGTTAATTAAAAGAAAATTTCAATGTAGGGACTTAATTGAAAAGACAAAGTAAAAGAAATGTGGTAAAACTAGAAATAAGGAAAGATGAGAGATTAAAGTAAGAGATATAAGTTTAAAAAAGGACCAAAGTGAGATTTTGTCAAGATCTTTTGAGCAACCAATTGAGAATGGACACTAGGATTTCTAGAAAAAGTAAATGATAAGTTAGCTAAAGGAAGTGGGAGTGTGTGTGGCCGGCCATTCTTGGCCAAGAAATTATTTTTTTTATTCTTTTGTGTTTCTTTCCTTCTTCTCTCCTCAAGTCCACGAAAATGCTGCTCCAAGTAGAAAAAAATACTGAAGATGGTAGAGATGAAGAGCAAAAGAAAGGAAAGAGAAAGAGAGATAGAAAAAAAAATGAACTTTGGTGCCCTAATAAGGTTGGGAGTTTTTCATTTCATTTGCTATCTAATTTATTGATTTAAGTTAATTTATGTGTTATAGATGTTTTGTTATTAATGATAGAGTTCTTGAGTGATGAATAGATGTATGAGAAATGTGACTTATGTCTTAAAGAATCCTATAGTGAAAATCTACATAAGGTTCACATGAACTAGTCTTAGTAAAAATTGCATAACTCTTTTTTTAGGCATTTGATTAATGTGATTCAAATTGGATATCAAAGATAAGATATATATCTACAACTTTGTAGAAGAAACCGGAATCTAAATCTGTCTTTACAATGTCCTAAAATGAGCTTGAATTGGACAGACCCCTGTGGTCCATCCCATGATATCAGTCTGTGGTTTATAGTGAATAACTTGAGATTTAGAAGTCATGTTTGAGTGATTTTTGATGTTTTAGAAACTAGATACATAGTGGAACAACTTTGTAGAGACAACCTTCCCTGGAAATGATGTTTTCTGGGTCAAACACGGTATAGAAGTTGAGACAGAAATTCTATCTTTAAGCGATTTAGGCATCACAGCTACTATGATTTTCATAGTAACTGTGAGGCAGTCCAGAACCAAAATGCTCCCCACCTCACAGTTATTAAGCATTTTATAGTAACTGTGACCCCTTTAAAAAGTACAAAACACGATTATTACTCATCCGGTAATGACCGTAAGGCAGTTTAGCATAGTCCAGACTTGAAAGTGCAACTAGGTCACGGTTACCATGAATTGGGTAGTAACCATGACCCTACCTTGTCTTTCTTGAATTTGATTTTTAAAATCTGAAATTGTTATTAAAGCATATTTAAGCCTTCCTAAATGTTTTTAAAGTATTTTAAGTGTAAAAATAAGAATAATAAGTGATGCGAAATGAGTGAGAAGCATAACGAATTAATGAAGTAGAGTTAAACATACCTAAGTCTTAATGGATAAGAATTTATATAATAAATGAATATGAACGAACATGAATATGAGTGACATGGTATAGTTGCATAATCTATTGAATGTGTCAATGTTATGTTTCTAAAAATATACAATAAAATGTACAAGGAATGTGAATAAACATGATAAATGGTAAGTATAATGTTATAAGTTGTGTGACAAATGATAATTATATTAATGTTAATGTTAAGTGTATTTGAAGTTTAAGCAACTATAAATTGTTTAGTGATTTTGTTACATGCTCTATTTGATGTGTTATCTCCTTGAATATGAATGTATCAAGTGTGATAATTTAGAGTGATTAAATACTATTTGTAAGCCTGAATTTTAGATAGTAATGGATAGATAGGCATGCCTATAAAGGGGATAGTGATTGCAGCTGCAAGTGTTGTCACCGGAAGGTGGCTAGTGTAGTGTTTTATACCATTTGGTATCTAGTGAACTGAGACTTTTCTGTCTCTAGTGCAATATCTAGTGTTTGTACCCGTATCCACCAATTATGAGAATTCAGGCAATGAAAGTGATCTGAATATTAAATAATGATAAGTGACTAATAATTTAAGTGTTACATGGTCTTATGCTAGTGTTAGTGCTTTTCAGTGAATATTGAAGTGTAAGTGAAAAATTGTATTGTGATTGCTATTAAGTATGGTTAATGCATATACTGAATAAGAGTGACATGTTATTATGTTATATGTATTGGCATGTTATATTGATTGTATTTGTAACTTCGATAAGAAGTCAATTGTACTGTTTACTCCTCATTGAGCCATTGCTCAGCACGAATGTTTTCACCGTGTAGGTACTCAAAGATGAGAAAGTGCTTTTACTAGAGTCAACATCTGCAGGCCACTAGAAGGGTAACAAGTGAGGGCTAATTCTAATAATGTATTATTTATTCATAATTGTGTAATGTAGAAGATTTGAACTGTATGTAATGAGCTAAGTTGTAATTGTACTTTAAATGTATGATATGTCAGCTGTATAAATGTATTTTTTTGCAAGTAATTTAATAAAATAATAAGAATATAAAATGGTAATAAGAGCCGGCATTACAATCGCCCATATCTAAGCAACACATATCTCAAGCTAACCCACCACCAAGAGTAGCAAACATGTAAAATCACAAATAAAAGAATATGCATTTTGTAAGCTTGATCAATTTTTTATATTGCATTTTATTGTCTTTATATCGCTACATTATTTATTGTCTTACTTATTATGTGCATGCATATACATAATTCTTTTATCATACATACATTATTATTATTATTATATCGTTATTTTATCATTTTTAAATTTTAATTTTTTCTTTTTTTTCATTATGTTCACTATTGGCCATTTTTTCGCTTTTATTATTTTTACATTCCCACCATTCATTTTATTATTATCACTACACACATGTATTTTTACAAGAGATTTTTTTCTTTTTTTTTACTACCCAAATTTGTTCTCTTATGTTTAATGCAATTACTTATTTACAAAATTAAATAATTATATTCTCATTAACATGCTAATATCATGGAAAAAATAATAAATTTAAAATTTACAATTAATTAAAATTTTATTTTTTATTTACATAAAATATTTACATTTATGTCCAAATTCTACCAAAAAATCACAACAATATTTATTGAGATTTATCACTGAGCGCATCTCATTTGGTGCTAAAATGAAGATAAAAGTTCAAAAACATACCTTTTATATCAAAAGTGCAATAATTCAAGATTTCTCCGATGAAAAATGCAAATAAGGCATCAAAACATCCTTGAGACTAGAATCCAACAATCTATTCGAAGAAAATGATGAAAAGGGTGTAAAAGAGTACAAAAAAAGGTCAACGGTAAGAGAATAAGAGAAAAAGAGGAAGAAAGAAGGAGGAAAGCTATAGCTTTTATAACTCAACAAAATGCATAGGTGTGCATGGCCTATAACTTTTTTAACTCAACAAAATTCATAGGCCATGCACACCTATGCATTTTGTTGAGTTATAAAAGCTATAGTTTTTATAAATGTGCGTACAACTCTAATCATAAAAAATTTGAAAAGTTTTCAAATGTAAACCTATGCATTCATGAAAAAACACACGTAAAAAGTTTTTTCATGTGGATTTTTCTTCCAAACTCATGAAAAATTATCCCACACAGGAAATTGCACCAAAATTTATTTGTTATGCTCTTGAAAAAAATTACTTTCAATTGTAAAAATTACAATTGTCTTATTTATTAATAAAATATGCATGCACATGCAGATTTATTATTATTATTGTTGTTATTGTTGTTGTTGTTGTTGTTGTTATACACTCATGTATACATGCAGAAACCTTTAACCTTTTTTTAATCCTGGACCACCCTAAGGGTGTTGTAAGGGATGGATCTTAGTAGGAAAGATTTGAAATTTTGTTTCATCAGGCAATGGAGTAAAAAGTTGTATTCATTTCCCTAAGCGATTTTTGGATTACGAATCATGTTGCCTTTACCCTAGTAACTCGATTCCACTTTTAAGGCCTGATCAAGTTATTGTTTCTTTACCCAAAATGATTGGTCACTTCATAATAGTCAAAGGATTTGATCCACTTTACCAAGTCTCGGGCATCCAAAAGGAATGAAATAGTATCTCGGGATACCCTTATTCCATTATTGGCAATCGACCATTGGAAGGCATTTGTTGGAACTATAAGATAAGTATAAGGAGTCGCCATTAATTAGAACATTGAAAAATAGTGTTCCAATCTTATGACAATGACGACGACGACAACGACAATGATGATGATGATGATGATGATGATGATAATAATAATAATAATAATAATAATAATAATAATAATAATAATAATAATAATAATAATAATAATAATAATAATAATAAGAAGAAGAAGATGATGATGAAGAAGAAGAAGAAGATGATGATGATGATGATGATGATGATGAAGAAAATGAAAAATAAGAAAAATAAAGGAGAATGTAACGCCCTAAAAATTTTGATCTATATGAATAGTACCTTCCGAATGTGAACAGTAACATCAGGATAGTAATGGGTGAAATTATATTAGCATTAGTATACTAAATCCTATAAGAACCTTAGTGTTGAACGTGCTTGGGCTAGAGAAATCCTGGAATGGGTGACCTACCAAAAAATTTGATGTTTAACCATTAGACTAGATATTGTAAATTAAATAGAGCCCAATGGTATCATTTGAAAAGAAATTTAGGTCATATAGGTCCTTAAAATAGGCAGTGAAGAATTCTCCTAGACTGCTATAAGGGTTGACCACAAGTATGATAGAGCCTAAAAATACTCTATAGACTCTCCAAAATTATTTCGATCTTATAAATCTATTAAAAATAGCCTAAATGAATTGTTAGAGGTGAAAAATAATTTTCTGACAGCTTTGAATTTTTGGATTCCGAACCAATAAATTTTACCTCTGAAGTTGCAACTATATTGAAACAATATCAAAATGACTTGAAATTTTATATACATCTTCATAGATATATTTTTGCACTCTAGGCAAGTGTTTAGAAAATTCTAATAAAGGGAACATCAAAACCTAAAAAAGGATGAAAAATAGAGGTTAATTGATTTATTGGGGTTAAATGCCATCTTTGACTTCCTAAAGGGCATAAATTGCATGAGAAAATAAGCCAAAATCACCTACACCCATTAGATGTGAGTGGAAAAATAAAAGAGTGCATGTGAGAGTGACAAATGGCTTAAAAATAAGCCATTAGACCAAATAAGGAATGAGTAAATCTTGGCCCTTTATTTGGTGCATTAAAGGGCAAAATTGAGAGATGAAGAATTCTCCCCAAACCTCTTAAAATTATAGCCATCTTCCTTCTTTCTTCCTATCAAAATCATAGCCACCATTTTTCTCCCTTTCACCATTTCTTTTCTTCCTCTTTTTAATTTCCACCATAACTCAAGCTCAAATTTTATCTAGATATACCAGAAATCATCCTCTTCAACATAACAACAAGATTGAGACAAAAAGAAGCTTAGAAAGTGTGAAATTTTGGTGAGAGTACGTTGACCCAAATAGATAAATTCATGAGTTTTTATTGAAATTAATTAAGGCTTTTCATAGGGAATTATCAAGAATCATTAGTAGAATTGCTTTTGAGTATTTATAGGTTGAAATTGAAAGTAAAAACTCACAATTTCTTCCTCACTCAATTCGACCTAAAGGATAAATTCAAGGTAAGGAAAAGAACAAGGAGGGAAAAGGCAAGAAAAAGAAAGAATAGGTAATTTTAAATCATTTTAAGGTTAGTGGATACAAACTACACTTAATTTTATTATGTTCCCTTTGAAATTTGCTTGAATTTACATTATATCAATGTAAAAACTTAAGAAAAATGGTGAAATAATTTAAGATATCTTGATAAAATGATGAAATATCATGAAATAATTGATAATTAGTGAAGAAAATAATTAAAGGGAGGTAAAACCCTAAGTGGCTGAATGGTACCCTTAGATTTATTATGTGATGATTTGATATTTAATTGAATATTTAGCAAAAAAATGACCATTATAATGATGAATAAACCTAGTGCATGTGATTAGAACACAAAATTACATTTGGACATAATGTTGATATGACATACAACGGAGCTGCTGTTTATTTCTGGGTTCACTCTTGGAAGCCCGTTTATAGGGCCCGAGATCGGAGGAGGCTTACTTGACTCATAAATTAGCCATTTTACAATAAAAAGGGATCAAGACCAATTTATTATTGCCAGTCAACCCATAAAGGCATCTACTAATGGGCCTAAAAAGAGGTATGTGTCATGGAGTCGTCGCCCAACAAAACATTGGGAAAGAAATCTCGATATTTTGATGCCTAAATAAAGATTGGTGTTCAGGACGTCACTTTTATTAGGCATCTTGGTTAGGCATTGTTTTACAATCGGATTTTAAATTTTAATCCCCTTTCATCTCTCACATAATGCAATTGCTATAAAAATTAAGTAAACATCCCGTTGAAATAAATAAAGCAGTAAAAATCAATAAAATAAACCTACTTAATTATTACATAAGCAAATGGTCCCAAAAAAAGAATAATATACAAAAAGAAATAAATATCATGCATAAAATGGGCTATTAATTAGTTTGGGAATGTTGGTTCCCTTATGCATATTTCACCAAAAAACCCTTTATCATATTGTGATATTGGGCTAAAAATTGGACATTGGTCCATATTTATTAAAGAAAATCCAATTAATTTATTAAAAATGATTTAAGTGAAATTCCTTCATTTGACATGCAAAAATCATTTTTTACTATCTATTACATCCCCAAATAAATCCAAATAAATAATAGAATATAAAGAGATAAACAAAAGAAATAAATGAATGAATGAATAATAAGGATAGAAATGAAATCGTCCAAAGGTGGCTCTCCATAGGGAGTTAACCTAGAAACATGAACCTTGGATTTATGTTGCCTAAAATCAAGAGAATCTGAATTTGGAGATGCTTTCTTTCTTCTTGTTGCTCTCGATTTTTGATAAAAAAAATAAAAAAGAAAACCCTTTTTCCTTTGTTATTGTGTGTGTGTTCTCCTTCCCCTTTCTTTTCCTTCTTTCTTTCTTTTTTTCTATTTTTTAGCAGCCTAGATTATTTTTTTATACAATTTTCCGTCTCTCTTCTTTCTTTTTCTCATTTTCTTTTTATTCCCTCAACTTTCGTGCCCTACTTCATCTTCTCATATTTTATTTTTTCCGTATTTTTCTCCTCAAATTTCTCTATATGTTATTTCAAAATTATTTTCTAATCTTCCTAATTAACTAATCTCTGATTTTATTTTATTTTATTTTATTTGTTTCACATTTTTTTCATTTTCATTTTCATTTTCTTTTTATACTTTTTATTTTATTTTCTATTTTTTCTTTTTTTATAATTTTAATTTTTAATTAATTTAATTTTAGAAAATAAAAGCCTCGATAAAATACCTCTTTTAAAAGCACTAAAAATTCCAGATGAGAGCAGAAAAAATCATTTTTATTTGAAATCAATTTTCCTTAAAAAATACAAAATTCAGAGAAAGAGCATCCTGATTTTGTTTTTTGGCTATTTTGGAACAACACAATCTTTATCGAGTAACTTTAATCAGAAGCCATCTCAAGATCCAGTGTCTACAGTTGTTCCCAATTTTAGGGAGCTTAGTGCATTAGTGCCTGAGTGAGCTAAAATTCAAAGTGAAGGAATATGATGTGTACCTAAAATAGCAAATCTCTGATTGACTAGTCGCTTGAAGTTCTTGATTAGTGTTGAGGGTATGCAAAATTTCGATTTGAGTCTAGCTCCATTGAAGGCAATGAGTCTCTGCTTGTCTAATTAGCATATGGAGCATGCAGAATCAAGGCTTGAGACTAACTCAATTGAAGGCTATGAGACTCTATTTGTCTAATTAATGCTTAGGGCATGCAAAAGTGAGATAAAAAAGAAAGTTTTGCCTAATTAGTGCTTAGGACATGCATAATCAAGGCTTAAGACAAAGTCTATTGAAGGTGGTGAGTCTCCACTTGTCCAATTAGCTCTTGAGGCATGCAGAAATGAGATAAAAAAAAAAGAAGGTTTTGCTTGATTAGCGCTTTGAATATGCAGAATCAAGGTTTGAGACTAACTCTATTGAAGGTGGCAAGTCTCCACTTATCCAACTAGCACTTAGGGCATACAGAGTTAAGACAACAAAAGAACGTTCTGCCTGATTAGTGCTTAGGGCATGCAGAATCTGGGCTTGATTGGGTTTGATTAGTACTTAGGGTATATAGGGTCAAGTTGCCATAACATGTTCGACTAGTGCCTGTTTATCGGTATACAGAATCAGAACGATTGGTTATACTTGATTGGAATTATCCTTTGGCTTGCAACACCAAGTAAAATAGTTAGAATGATATTTGATTGGTAGTGACCTTTTACTAACCTATTGGTCGATTGTCTTTTTTCAAGGTAGGAGTGTTTCTCCCTTGAAGCAGTATTCCACTGCTGGGGAGATTTCTTATAAATATACACCTGTGAAGTCATTAAAATGCTGGAATCCTTTTCTGGTGTGTATGCAGTCGTGAGGAGTCACTGAGATGTTGAAAGCCCTTTCTGGCAAACATTTCCAATGACCATGTCACCACTCCATAGATTGGTATCAATGTAAGCAAAACCATCATCATCGGGGTGTTTGATTCCCACTCTGTATCTTCCTAAAATTTACATTATCATTAGGCTTTTGCCTCTTGTCCAATATATAGTTTCTTAATTTCAAAATCAGCCCTATGTTTTCTTGCATTCAAATTGAAGCATCATATGCTCTAAAGAAGTATGGTTCATTATTAACGAGTCCTTTTAATTGTAGCCCAAATGAACATTGATTGTTGTAAAGGCATTCTAACCATTATATCTCAGGCTTCATCCATTTCATTTCATCCTTGCAATAACTTAGGCATTCTAAGACAATCAGCAGTAAAAGTTCGACAGAGTTGCCTTCGAGGATAGTTCAACTAATGAGATAGAGTATCCTCCCTGGTGTTAGGATGTGTCATAGGGAAACCAATAGCCTATTAGGAATGTTGTTGAGCCTGATATAGGACTATTCTTAAAAGGTCATGCTTGTAAAAGGAATGATTTCGCAATTAAGACCTAACAACAAAGATATGTGGATTTCATAATTAGTGTACTTTATAGCTTGTTTCCTATCAACTCTAGCAAAGGGGCATTTGATGCCCCATGTAGTGGTGCAATCCTTCTCCTCCTTAGTTCCAACCAGTTCGATGATTCTTTTACTTAATAGAGAATAGAAATATCTGCACTTCTCTTTGTTGTGCATCTATTTATTTTAACTTGTTCAGGCAACTCCCTGCGGTGAAGTAGGATGTGTTCTCCTTCTGTTGGAATGGTTGACATATGCCCTTTGATAGGGGTTTTAAGCACCTTCTATGAGAAGTGTTAAATGTCAATGTGTTGCTATAATTTGGTCTTTCTAAATTTCTTTGTTTGCTTTATTATGATTATTTTCATCTTATTATAGTATAGTTATTTACAAATCACATTACTAGTTTGCAAATCATATTGTTAATTTACATACCATGTTGTTAATTTTATTACATATCTTTTCATTTACTTTGATTATTATATTTTCTTCTTCTTCTTTTTTCTTATTTTTTTTCTTTTTTTATGTATATATTTTCAAGCATAATAAGCATAAAAATATGATACAAAATGAAATATAAAATGAACCGATAAATTATATACAACTCAATTTTTATATACATAAAAAATTTAATAAAAGAACTCCTTGAATACAAAATGAATCACCGAGAAGGCCCTGTTTAGGTGCTATGCAATATGTTGTCCTTGATGATAGTGGGGAAGGTATGAATGGCTATGATGACCATGGGCGTGAAGATTAACCATCTCAAAAATGATGGCTAGGAGGCTAAAGGTCTCGATGATAATGATGGTGGATCGAGTTGATGATATTGTTGTACTGCCATCACATAAGGCTTTGGGGTGGTGATGGTGCCCTGAAATGGAACCCCAATATGTACCTAGCCAAAGGGTGTAGAATCTATCCAATCATCATAACTAACCTGCTAACCCTTATGCTTGGGTCCTTAATGGTTGAAGTTTGCTGGCTCACATAAGCTCTCAAATCATCTCTCATCTTATCGATAAGAGTGTTTCGTGCATCTCTGGCATTCCCTATGGAATTTACATCTTTGGCCTTCCCCATAACATTTACATCTCTGGCCTTTCCTATGGAATTTAAGGTCCTCTAACTAACCCCCTCTATTTTGGTAGTCTACTGGCTCACACTGGTGACTGAGGCATCTATGGCCTACAACGCGGCATCCAATCTAACTTAAGTGGCTGCCAATGTCCCATATCCTTTTGATGTCACTGGAAGAGGGTTTACATAGCGAACTTTAATTTATCTACCCTTTAGATCAAACTATGTGATTGCAGGGTCCTTAGGGATTTGTATAGGTTGGGATGGTGGTAATGTACAAGAAGTAGAGGCTCCCAGGTGGCCATACTGTGAAAATCTCCTAGATGCCTTAGAAGATGATGGTTGTGGTCAAATACGAAACCGTAGAGGTACTAAAGGGAGAAGTGATTCCATTAAGCAAGTCATACTAATCCATCTACATATCCTTCTCATAGTCCATGTCTATGTCTGCCTCCTCTGGTTACTCTGGCACGTCCTGCTAGATAATATGGGCAGGTTAAATTGGAGGTGCTGGAGATGCCTAAGGTGGCTAATCCTTGTCTTCACCCTTTGCCAGTGGCTCTGGCATAATAGGATTCAGTTTGTATCTCTCTCTAGTCTCTAGGACTACGAGTAACCTATATTGTTCCTCCTATCCTGGATCAATTCAGCCATTTTCATACCAGGGGCTGCCCGTGCATCTATAAAGATATCTTCCTGAAGTGACCAACCACATTTTGCCTTATTTGCCCCTAAATCCAACAGTAAGTGGGTCACCACTTATCCTATGCATATATGTGAGGTTGGCCACGTGACTACCCAAAGCAATATAAAGAGGATCTTATGAGTGATGTTGATCCTCCTCTAAGTATGCATAACCCATAGATAGATGATGTCAACTGCGTGGCTACACTTATGCTCTTGGCCATGTCAAGATTGCATGCAACCTTGGAATGGGTGATGATTATCTAATACTACCTCACAACTCCCCTCTTCGAGGTCAAGACATCTACTTCGATAGATAGTCCCACGATCTCTATGAGGCGGCATCGCTATAATGAACGTCTCACACTTTGAATCTAACCACTTTTTCCTTCACACCGAATCTTTGGAAGCCTTACGATGTCAGTGCTTTTCACATTTCCTGCAAAAATAAGACAAATGCAAAAATATACGTGCAATGTATAGGGCATACAAAAGACTCATTAAGAAAGTCCAGGGGTGGCTGATGGCCGAGGATATAAGTCGCATTTGAAGGACATATTTCTATTATGCCTTTTCTATAGCTTGATTTCTCTTGGTCTTTTATGCCTTTGACCCTTCCTCTTCCAAGCAAGCTCTCTTCAGGCATTTCTCTTTCTTCATTCTCTTCCTTTTTGTTTTTTCCTTTTTGATTCACGGTTTTTTTTGTTATTTTTGGCATTTAGGCTACTTGATCATTGCTTCCAAGTTGAATCCTACCATAATGAGACTGTACCAACTACTGGATGACTCAGAAACTTGGGAAAACTCTAATCCAATCCCTTATTGCTCTAGGTTATTATTTTGAAGGTAGTGCGCCCCTTATGGATTTTCACACTAGCTTTTTTTAGCAAAAAATACATCCCATTTGGGATTTTTCACATAATCATGTACCTAACTTTTGCTTAGAATGGACTTAATCCATTCCAAGGGCTTTTATTTTTTTCTTCTTTTCTTCTTTTTCTTTTTTTAGAATAGACTACAGATTTTTTAGTTTTCACCCTGTCTTTTGGCCTAACTTTTGTTTAGAGAGCCAGTTATGGTGTTTATCTCTAATTGCATCTTTCTTCTTCTTTTTTTTGTTTTGCTTTTTTTTTTGTTTTTTTTTTGGATGTTACTACATGAAAAGCTGAAGCTGCTGTTGGAGCCTTTTCCTTAGGCCGGAGCTATGACCACTTATCCATTAAGGCATTATAACCTTAAACATGAGTGGTACGAGTTTTATTCGACCCATGGGAAAATTGTCTAGTTAACCTATTTAAGGGATGGTGATATCAATTTCAGGTGTCTTTGGTTACTTATATCTTTTGTGGTTCAGGGTGGACCTTTTGGATGCATCCCTTCGTATGGCATGTATCGAGCCACTTTCTTCATCACTGCTCACTGTGCTGCCAATATAGGGATCGTCAGGACATTGTTAGGTGCCTTTTGGCTTTTTAAGATGGACCACTCTCTACTCCCTTCTTGACAGGTTATTACTATAGGATTTGAGCTCGATTCCCTATGACAACTGTCATTCTTGATATTAGTGCTAGCGCCTTCACTACCTCTACCATACACAAGTAGTGGATTATGAGTCCAGCGGTCGACAATAGGATACTTCAGCTTAGGCACCTGGAGGGAAAGAGCAACATGACATATATAGACTAGATTAAACTCTTTTTTCTTATATATATATGTGTGTGTGTGTGTGTGTGTGTGTGTGTGTGTGTGTATACAAACACATATATAGACATACACACACACACACACACACACACACATATATATATGTTAGTGGTTATACCCTAGGCCATACGTTTGGTTCTTTATGTAATGTCACATTTCATTTTATAAAATTGAACTTTCTTCATGTTATTATATTTTGGCATGTTAGAATATAATAATATTTAAAAATAGCAATTTAATGTTATTTTGACTATCCCTATTTATTTATCATTAAAGGATTAATGATAAATAAAACTAGTATGAGTTTGTTTGATGATCATGGGATGATTATATATGGTGATATAAATCAAACTTGTAAGTACTCATTTGAGAATAGAGTATTGGATTGACCCGCTATGAGATACTGCATGGGTTAATGTCATTTGTGATCTTATAATAGTTATATTATTAATCCTTAGACCTAAGATTATCATAGTATCCTACATGAGAAACATTATGTTTTGACATAACTATACATTATCTTTAATTGGATAATAATAATAATAAAGGTTATGATTGAACATGATGATAATCATGTAGAGGATAGTGAATAATCAAGATAGAATTTATCCCTTTTTTATGAGAGAGATATCTATTAGGCCCCTCGATAAGTAGGACTGAGAAATGCATGGCCGTGCTCAAATGAATTAATGGAGTGATTAATGTCATTTGATATTATCAGTCTACTTAGTGATCGAGCAATCATATGTTTGAACTATATAAGTTTGACATGGATCATGACTTATGTTTAAATAAAATATCATGTGACAAAGGGATTATAACATTTTTTATGAGGTTAAAATGGAATTATCGATATTCATATTATTTGGGTAGTCGTAATGTCTTGCTGGAGGCCGCTTATGACTTGTGGGCCTATGATGGGATCAGGACCCATGGCCAATATAATATGAACTTATTGGGTCGCACACATAGAATGTGATGAATAGACTAAAGGTTAATTCGGGCATTTCGAATTTTATTTTATGACAAATTAAAATTTGAAATAAATAATGAAATAAATAAATATTAATTAGAATTAATATTATATTTTTATTTTAAATAAGAAATAAAGTATTTCTTATTTTAATAAGAAATATATAGGCCTGAAATTATCTCTCTCTCTCTTAATTAGTGTTAGGTTACCTATATATACATATGATATGTAAGGTTTGTAACCCTAAGAGACACACTAGAAAGTGAGGCGTCACTTTGAGAGAAAAGAAAAGAGAGAAAAATATTTTCTCTAACCCTAGCTGCCATAGAAGGGAGCTAACACCCTAAGCAAATCTGTTCGACGTGTTAGATTATGGATACAAGTAGAGGGTGTTCGTTTCTTGCGAGTCAACTCCTACAAGACATTTTTTTGAAGAGGTTAGCAATCGTTACTCTCGCTCACAATTAATTCAATTAGATCACATGGATCTTGGTGGGTTTCTTAATTCCGCTACATTTAAGTTTTTATTTTTTTATTCGAAACCCAACAATATGTGTGTGTGTGTGTGTACACATACATGCGTGCGTGTGTGTGTGTGTATAGATATATATGTGTGTGTGTATGTATTGTGTGTGTGTGTGTATACATATATATGTGTGTGTGTGTGTGTATACATACATATACATATGTATGTGTGTGTGTGTGTGTGTGTATACATATATATGTGTGTGTGTGTGTGTGTATACATACATATACATATGTATGTGTGTGTGTGTATATATATATACACATACATACGCGCGCGCGCGTGTGTGTATATATATATATGTATGTATGAATGTCTGTGTACATACATATATATATACATATACATACATACATACATACATACATACATATATATGTATGTATGTACGTGTGTATCTATGTATGTATGTAGGTATGTGTGTATGTATGTATGTATATACATACATACACACGTACATACATACATATATATTATGTATGTATGTACGTACGTACATATGTATGTATGTATGTATACATACATATATACGTACACACACACACATACATATATACACACACACACACACATATATATATATTAAAGTCAAAGTTACTAATATATTCGAATCATATAAACTAATAGTAAATCCTGAAAAACAATTAAAATATACCGTTCTATTTGCTAAATTAGTTTCAGCCATTGCAAGTAAAGAATTAGAAAAATTAACATGTCTAGCATCTCTTAAATACATTAAAATAGGAGTATCTAAACCTAGTCTAAATAAAGGTTTTATTGTTACCTATACTGATCCTATATGCAAAAATCTATATTTTTTCTTCTTATGTTCATTTTCTGATAACAATTGAATAGTTTTGTGTTCTTGATTAATTGCTATTGTATGTTTTGTTTGTTTAATAGAATAATCATGAAAAAATTCAAAAGTGCCTATTGAATATATTGTTCGAATATCTTTTATAGGTATAGTCCAATCAAACAAATCATTTTCTACCTTGTCTATATTTACTTCTACAGAATTTATTTTATCTATATCTCTAATATTATTGCCGCCAGTTAAACCAGATCTAGAATCTTTACTAGCAAATATTCTATTTAATCTATCCATCTATATATATTTAATTAAGCTAAATTTTAAAACAAGTTAAGAATGAAACCTGTGCGAATCACGAGACCACCCAGCTAAACTGGATCACCAATTTGCCATCTCAGCTACTAAGGGCTAACCAACGCTAAGCTTTTAGAGTTAACCAATGTTTCATCGCTCCAAGCACCGTCTCGAAATTCTCTTTAAATTTATCTGAATTAAATATATCTATATGGATATCTTAATAGAATATTTATCTAATAAAGATTTAATCTAATTCAACTTTACTATTATAAATTTCTAATAAAGTATATATTTTAAATAATGCTATTATAGTCTCACTTAAAGTAAATTCCCACGGAAATTCGAGGTTCAAAATTCAACCAAGTTACACTCATATCCCCCTACAAGACTTTGATACCAAAAACTCAGGATCGAGTCTACTTTTTATTCTAGGATTAATTTTGAATGGAGTTATAGCTTATGTAAAAACGGGAGTATTATAGTTTTGGCATATATGTATAGATTTTTTATTATTTTCTAATTTTTTGATTAAATATTTATTTCTTTTAATCATATATTTAATATTTATAATGTAATAATTTGAAAATGGAGGTAAATTTAAATTTTCTATTGCGATAATATTTTCTTTTAATTAAGCTAATCTAGGTACACGTATTTTTAACTCTTCTCTTAATTCATTTATTAATCTATCTATATCTTTTATTTTCTTTTTAATAATTTCCATGTTACTATCCTAAAGGTATTTCGCTTAGTATGATATTTAATTTATCTATTAAATATTCATTATGCATTATCATATTATCATAAAGTTTTATTAATTCATTCCATCATGAAACATGATATGGAATTAATTCTTCTATAACTATAACTTCTTGTAGTAATTTTTCTTTTCTATATTTTATCATTTTTATTTTTGAATATAAGTTATCCTTTAGATAATTTATTGGTCTATATGTTCTTTTAATATTATCCATTTTAAAATTTTGATATTACCTTAAAAAATTTTAACATTAAATTTATCAACTTTATAATATGATCAAAATCTCTACATTCACACATATTATTTTCATGTAAAATATGATGATAAACTATAAGATAAACCTTTAATTTAAATATCTGATCATTAAATTCACAAATTTTTTGTTTAACATTCCAACTTTTTTCATATCCTTCTAAGATTTTTTGCCTTTTTGTTCCTCATCCATTATTTGAAATATTCTATAGATTAGGAAAATGATCTGCAGGAATATTTGGAACAAAATAAATTGAAATATCAATTAAATTTATTTTTTTATGAAAATCTTGGCAATTACAAAATTCATTTGAATGAAAAAAAAAATGAAAACTTTTATGCATCTCTATTAAATGATCTTTTAAACTAATTAACTCTCTTTTTAATAAAAACATATCTTGATCATTATCAAAGTCAATAGAATATAAACCATTTAAAAATTTATCTATACACCAAGACATAATTAAAATGAAATACCTGATGAGATATAATCTGATAATAATTTAAAAGCAGGAGTTTCTGATGAGGTTATAGGAGTACATGTACAAGCTCTTAAAAATATAAGTTGTAGATTTAAGGTTTTATTACAAAATGAAGTAGAAATTACAATGGGTCTTTTATTTTTTTCTCTAATCTTGAACTGGAAGTGTTGGTTGCTCTTCAACACTCTCTAAGACTCTGCCTTGCATCTGATGAGACTGTCTCATTATATACTTGAGCTAAAGATAAGGTTTGAAACTGTTGAAGATAATTATCTACTTCGTTCTTTGAATGAAATGATGATCTTGATAAGGTAATAAAGTGTTATGATAATCCTTTGTCAGAAAAATACTATTCATCTTTTGAAAAAATCGTATCTTGAAATGATAACTTTTTTTCTTTTGTTGAAAAATGAAGCTCTTAATAATGATCTACCTTTTTCAAAATAGTAACTTATGTTGGATAAAAATATAACTTTGTTTGAAAATGGGAAAGTTAAAACTCACTTTGCTTTTGAAAGCTTTGTCGGGAGATAAGGGATTGCTAAAGATAAGGGATTGCTAAAGATAAAAATTGAAAAATTCAAGACTTTTTGACTTTTATATTTTTCTTTTTTTTTATGTTTGCATTTACATTTACATTTTACAATTCAATATTTGCATAAAGGTCTTAAAAATCTTTAAATGTACAAAAATGGGGAGGAAGAGTACTACTTTTTGATGAATTTGATCTTTTAGCCAAAATTCAATTGATAATTGAAATGAATTCATCTTCGGATAGTGCTAATGATAATCAATTAACAATCTGATTTTTATATGTGATGAAGCTGGTTGAAGGAGTTGATGATGAGGCAGTAAAAGTCATTTGTTCAAAATAATTGATAATTGCTTGAATATCTTCCTTTTTGACTTCAAAATTGTCCCACCATTTAATCCTGAACTCTCTATCGAGAATTGATAATTGATTAACCTATTTAGAAATATGATATGTCCACAAAAAAATCCATGGAACCTTAAACATTGCATAATATTTTAAAAAATTATCAGGAGCGCTTGGCTGGTAGCAGGTTGTAAACTTAATGAAAGCTTCTCTGATTTGAAATAAAGTTGCCTCAATTATTAATCCAAAAATAACTAAACTATCTGATAAATCAATTTGGGAGAACACCGCCGAATATATGCGAAAAGTAAAAGAACCACGATTGTTAAAAATTTCATAAGTAAGATACTATATATCAAGCTTATTGATAATCATAGTAACTATATACCAACCTTGGAAGATATCCTGATAGAGTCTTCAATAGATACGACCTAGATCCTTATTCTGATTAAGTAATAACATGGATAATTTTAACTTTACTATTAATAATTCTATTTTTGTCTCTCTCATCATAGTTATGTTCTATCTCTACAGATTAGTGTCTACTAATATGGCTTCATAATATTCTCTTGATTTACTCTGATCTTCCTCATAAAATGCCAACTATTAGGAAAAAAATAATCAATCAACCTATAAAAACTTTGATTTTTTGATATACTAATTTCTTCTGGTTCTAAAACTTTAATAAATAACTTTTTTCTGATTCAAATGATAAGGAGAAGAAACTTTAGTAGAAGATGAATGTATAATAGGAGAAGTAGGAGAGGAAGGAGAGGCTAAAGCTAAGAAATATGATCGACGAGGTGCAAAAAGAGAGAAGGTTTGATGCCTTTGGAGTGGAGGAAATAATGGTGATGGAGAATGAAAAGGTCTATATATAGTTCTTATCGGAGAATGTGTAAGTGGAGGATTGTGTTGATAATTTTCTGATGATAATGAAGCTTTTGACAAAACCTTTTTATTTGAACTCATTTTCCCTATAAGAATTCACGGAAAAGAAAATCAGGTAAACTATTATCTTTTTAATAAACTAGATGTCAAAATCGAAGTTACTTAATAAAGCTTTCCATCCTGCGGAAATTTGTTAGAAATTAAATTTTTAATATCTTTTTCTAAAATATATTTTGTAGACAAACAATCAATGTGTAATAAAAACATTTTCATGTATAAATCATCTTCAAATTTTTTAATGTATAAAACAATGCATAAAATTTCTTTTTTAATGGTAGAATAATTCTTTTGAGTCTGATTTTAGCTTCCTGAATAAAATCTTACTAACTCTTCTTTATTGATTTCTTTTCATTTTTATTTTGAAATACCATCATAGCCTATATCACTAGCATCGGTTTCTATTATTAAAAAAGCTTCTGGGTGTGAAATATTTAAACATGGCAGACTTTTTATTTTTTCCTTAATTTCTTTAACTATACTAGTATGTTTCTCGATCCATGGCTCTGGTTTCTTTTTTAATCTATTATACAAAGGTTTACAGAGTTTTCCTAAATCTTTGAAAAAATCATGAACATAATTTATACATCCTAAAAATCTCTATAACTAGTTTTTATCTTTTATTTCATCTAAAAATTTATTAGTAAATTCTAAACTTTTAGTAATTGGTCTTATAGTTCCTTGCTATATATCATGTCCAAAAAATATAATTTTAGTTATAAAAAGTTGCATTTTTGGTGCAGAGATAACTAATCCATTTTGATGAATTAAGTTGAAAAATATTTTCAAATGTTTTATACGTTGACTTATTGAATTAGAGAAAATAAGTACATCATCAATATATACTATTGAAAATTCATATATTGGTCTTAATATATCATTCATAATATTTTAAAATTCTGAAGCAGCATTTTTTAATCCAAAAGGCATAACATTTCATTCATAATGTTCAAAAGGAACATTAAATATTGTCTTATATCTATCTTCTTCGTCTACTTGTATATGCCAAAATCCTGATTTTATATCAAATTTAGAAAAAATATTTGCATCATATAACTTCTTTAATAAATTTCTTTTGTATGCTATAGGATATCTTATCCATTGTAAAACTACATTTTAAGGTTTATAATTTATTACTAACTTAGGGGTTCCTCTTTCTATTTCTACTGCATTCATAACATAAAATACTGAACATGACCACGGAGACTTCGAATTTCTTATTAATCATTTTTCTTTTAAATCTTATATTTCTTTTCGACAAATTTTTTCTAAATCTAGTATTATCTTGCTAGCTTGTGATTTTGCAGGAATTTTTTTCATTAAAATCTTTTATATAAGGTAGTTTAACTACATGTTGTTTTCTATTCCAAAAAGCATTAGGAATTGGTGCACAAACTTTTTTTGCAAATGTGTTTTCAAAGTTTTTGATTTTTTTCTTTTATTTCTGGACTATCTAACTATTCTTTTATCATTTTTCCTTCTATTTCTTTTATACTAAATTTAATCTATTTTTGTTTATTTTTTAACAAATTGATTTCCTGTATATTTTTTTTATATGATTAATTTCTCTAGATACTATAGGAAATGCAAATTCAAAAAGAATTTCTTTATCTATAATTTTTGTCTTAATATCATTATCACATACCTGAAAAGGCTATACATAGTAATAAAGGGTGTTCGTAGTATAACTCCAGAATTTAAATTTTTTACTAAGATTAAATGGGTTTTAAAATAGTATCCTTTATTACAAATTTTTACTTTTAATAATTTATAATTGATTATTAACTTGGATCCACTAGCGGTACCTAATCTCTCAGGAGTTTTTTCTTAATATTTGGTTGGGATTAAACCTTCCTGAATACAATTTTGATCTGCTTCACTATCTATTAAAGCTAAGGTAGTTAAATGAAAATCATCATTAATAACTATGTCTAATTGTACATACCACTTTTGATAATTTACTTGAGATAAACTTTTTATATATTCATCTTGTGTATCTTTAATGATAATACTAGAAGATACTATTCCTTTTAATTTTTTTTGTCTTCTTTTACTGAATAACTAAGACTAATTTGTAAACTTTCTTCTTCTAAATTCTAAATTTTTCCTTTCAATATATTTACCTCCTATTTCAAAATTTTAATTTCTTCTTAAAGATCTTGTATAGTTGATTCTTTTTTAATTTCAAATTTTTTATATACTTCAGCTAAGTTATAAAATGTAAAATTTATTTTTTTCTTTTTTACTTATTATTCATTTTAATCTAAGTAAATAATTCTTTTTTTTTTAATTTTTGGATCATCTATTTTATCTATAATTTTAATAAGAATTCATTTTCATTATTTATCATATTTATATTATTTCACTGACATGATCATTTACAACTATAAGATTCTGATTCAGAATTACTATCTACGCTATTAGTTTTCGATTCCTCACTTATTGCATTTAAATTATTTTCTGAATAATCAGTAACTTCTTCATCACTACTAGAATTTTCATTAATTATAATTTTAGCTATTTCCTTTCTCAATTCTTCCGAAACATCTAAATTATTTATCCGTTTTCTTACCTTACAATCTCTTGAATAATGTCCTTGTTTTCCACATTTATAACAAATTATTATGTCTTTTTTACTAGTCTTAGGTTTAAACTTTTTATATTTTGGCTTTCTCTTAATAGGTTTTTATTGTCGATATTGTTGTTTAGGTCTATAATTTATTTTCCTAGGAATATATTTTATTTTTTGTTTCATTTTCCTTTTAGTAGCTGATGGGGCCCTGATCTGTTGAAAATCATATTGTTCACAAAAAGAACCTAATTCTTCTCTTCCTACTATACTATCTTTCTTTAATTTTGCTTTTAGTTTTAAATCAGTACAAATTGATAATCCTTCTATATTAATAATGTTTATTAATTATCCATAAGTTAATTTATCATAAGGTACTATACTATTATTATTCCTTTTTAATCTACTCCTTCCTCTTGCTGCAAATAGCTTAGGTAATCCTGCAAAAAATCTTTATTTCCAATAAGTATTATTACAATTTGACCTAGTCATTACTTTAGTTAAAAATAAATCTTTATACCATCTAAAGTCTTGTAATTTAAGATAAGTTAAGTTTTGAAGAATTTTTGAACTTCTTTCTTAATATAAGCGAGGATCTCCTACAAAGTTTTTAGTAATAGCAAATATTAAAGTATTTATTATGTCATCTTGTTCTCTTTCTATCTGAATATTATTTTCTACTTTAACAATCATTTTGTGTGCTGTTAATATATAATTCCCATCTATATCAGTTACATAATGATCCCACCATCCTTTTAGTTATCCAGTAAATTTTGATATTAACATTTGAGCTACTGTAGCTTTATTATTGCCTTTTGGTTTATAAGCACTAGCTGTCATGGTCATTTCTTGCAATAAATTTAATATCCGATATTCTGATAAACCATTTATGTTCCATTTATATAAGGAAGTATCATCATATTCTAATTGATATTTTGATTCTTCATATTGAGTATTTGGTGGTATAGGTCTTAGATAATAATTATGAGTTTTTAGTCTATGTGTATAAGTATTAAAATGCAATTTTTTTAATTGAAAATTCTTCCTCATTGTTTGATATAATCCATTCTTCTATATTTTTTTATTTCTAATGTAGTCTCTATCTCTAACCTAGCTTCTTCATCTATAGTCATGATTTGTGTATCATTAATACTTAGCTTTGCTAATTTTTTTTTCTATTTTTCTTAATACGAAATCTTCATCTTTTAAATTAATAGTTGTTCCTGGAGAAAATTCAAACGATTTAAACAATGGTGTCTCTAACTTAATAGGTGGATTTTTTGCTAATGGTTTCGATGTTTGACCTATCTCTATTTTTGACTTAAGTGTTTGTACTATTTCCTCTACTTTATTTAGTTGATTAGCTATAGTATCTAATATTTGATTTGAAAATTTATTTTGTAATATTACATGTTGTAAATATTTTCCTACATCTTTATTTTCTGATTTTATTTCTTTAAATGGCTCGACAAAATAAGTTTTTTCTTTATTTTTTACTTGAATACATTCTAACATAGGATGTATAGATGTTATTAATTTTTCTTCTAAAGTATTCCATTGTTTACCTATTTTTGAAGATACATTATTCTTTTTTTGAAATGGATAATCTATACTATTATGATAACAATAATTTTCAAACCATAAAAATAATGAAATATTAACTTGTTTATCGTCCATTTCTTTATACTATAAATTTCTAAAATTACTTAATTCTGCTTTAGAAAATTTATTAAAATACCATTATGCTTTTTGCTTATAACCTGCCTTTAAATCATTTCTTAAAAATTCTTTATTTATCTGAAAACTAGTCATTTTTAAATTACTTATTAATTTGAGAAAAAACTTCCATTTGAGATCTAGTTGGGCTAACAGAATATTCACTTTCTTTTTCTTCGGTATATAATGGTCTTGAAATATTTGTATTAAAATCTACTCCTCTAAGTTATAATTGTTTTTGCAGATAATGATCTAGGTATTGTAGGCCTATTATTTGAATAAATAGAAGAACTACTTGATTGATTATTATCTGAAGAAAAATCTATTTGAACTAATACATCGCTATGTTCCAATATTCTTGAAAATTGATTATTAATAGTAATTGGTCTAAATTCACATACTTCTTTTAATTTTCAATTTTTTAATCTAGTTATTTCATACCATCTAGGTCATTTTGGAATTTGAATATCTGAATGAGCTTTATTTTCTTTGAATAATAAAGTTTTATTTCTTTTAAAAGGTTTTCTAGTTTTATGATCTATGGTCGTAGACATTACTTCATAATATATTCTATATATTACAGCTATTACTCTAACATTTTCCTTAAAATTTAAGTTCTTTGTTTTAAGAATTAAAGTTAATATATCTAATATATTCGAATCATATAAACTAATAGTAAATCCTGGGAAATAATTAAAATATACCGATCCATTTGCTAAATTAGTTTCAGTCATTGCAAGTAAAAAATTAGAAAATTTAACATGCCTAGCATCCCTTAAATACATTAAAATAGGAGTATCTAATACTAACCTAAATAAATGCTTTTATTGCTATCTGTATATGTAAAAATCTATATTTTTTCTTCTTATGTTCATTTTTTTGCTTTTTCTGATAGTAACTGAATAGTTTCGTGTTCTTGATTAATTGTTATTGTTTGTTAAACTTGTTTAATACAATAATCGTGAAAAAAATTCAAAAGTACCTATTGAGTATATTATTTGAATATCTTGTTTAGGTATAGTCCGATAAAATAAATCATTTTCTATCTTTTCTATATTTACTTCTACATAATTTATTTCATCTATATCTCTAATATTATCGTCGCTAGTTGAACTAAATCTAGAATCTTTAATAGCAAATATTATATATAATCTATCAATTAAATATATTTAATTAAGCTAAATTTAAAAAAAAAAAGAATGAAATCTGTAGGAATGAGTATGGTTAACCGAAATTTAGGTTAACTGAAAAATCGATACGAAACCGAACCGATTTTTAGGTTAACCAAATCGAAATTTTAGGTTTATGGTTTTTACTTTAAAAATAAGTGGTTAACCGATTCGAAACCGAAACCATATATATATATATATATTTTTTTATTTTAAATTTTACACTTATATTTTCAATTTTTGTGTAATTTATAAATATTACGATATATAATTTTGTAAAATATATATTTTTAGTAAATAAATATTAAAATTATGTGCATAATTAGCATTCTATTGTTAGTTTTATATTAAATATTTTTAATTTTTATAATTAATTATGAAAATTTTATTTTTATTTTGATTATTTTAATGGATATTGTATTTAATTAGTATTTTTTTCATTTTTAAAGCATTTTTAACTATTAAAAATAATATTATAAATTGTATAATTTATTAAATTTATATATTAAATTTTTTTAATGGTTAACCGATAAATCAATATGAAAAATCGAGTTAAAAACCGAAATCGATATAGCAGTTAACTGATAGTAATGAACTGGTTTACAAAAATTGTTAATGGATCGGTTAACCGGTCCATGCTTATCCCTAAAAACCTATGTGAATTATGGGACCACCCAGCTAAACGGGATCACCAACTTGCCATCTCGGCTACCAAGGATTGACCAACACTAAGCCTTCAGGACTGACCAACATTTCATCTCTCCGAGCATAGCCTCAAAATTCTCTTTAAATTTATCTCAGTTAAATATACCTATTTGGATATCTTAATATAATATTTATCTAATAAAGATTTAATCTAATTCAACTTCACTATTATAAATTTCTAATAAATTATATATTTCAAATAATGCTATTATAGTCTTATATATATATATATATATATATATATATATATATATATATATATATGAAAAAAGGTTGCTATTATAGAAGAGCTATAGAGGCGGATGCTGATTTAGTCCGAGCTAAGTTCATAGGTATTGCCTAAAAAAAGAAATTTTATAGACTCTCTCTTATCTTTCTTCAATTCTTCTCTCTCTTGCAAATATATCAAAAATTCCTAAATTCACTTTTCACCATTTTTATTTCCCTTAACTTTTCCTTTTCAATTTTAACTCCTTTAGTTTTGATTTAAGTTTTAACACTTTCAAATCCCTAATTTTATCATCTTTTGTTTTTGTTTTTCTCTCATAAAACAAAGATTTTTTCTGGGTCGCCAAAAATTCTTGTTGTCACGATTGGTAGCTTGGACGACTATTAGAATGGATTACTCGTCCATGCTAACAATCTCCCGATGAAGTCATTTTATGGATTCGTTGTTTTGATTTTTTATGAATATGTAGATTAGTAAGTTTTTTTGGATTTTGTATGGATATGCATATTTGTTGTGTTTGGACGTCCATAAATTCAATTTTTTTTCTCTACCATTGTACTTTTCATTCAATTTCCAATTTTTGGGTTAACGGAAGGTTGTTTGGTCGAAACCCGAATAAATTCAGGTTATTCTCTCAAGATCCATAATATTTATAGGGTTGATTTGAGTGGTATAATTACTTTAAAAATCGAATTCGGATCAAATTGAACCGAACTTGACCGATACATACCCCTTAATTATAAATACTTAAACGGTCCTTATGATAATCATTACAAATTTAATGCTTGCACATAAATGTTATATTGGTAATTGACATGTCATAAATGATTTTGTAATTGATATGTAATAAATTACCCGTAAAAATCTAGAAGTGTAAGTTGTAATGTTTTGATGAAAGACATTATACAAAGGGATATTTATTTGGCCAAAAAGTCTCGAAATCTATGATTTCCATTTAGAAAGATACACCATCAATTGAAAGATCGTTAGGCAGAAGTACCAAAACTAAAATTACTAAAGTTTTATTGGAATTATTGGACAAAGTAGCAATGGCGAAAGGTAATTGATTTCTATTTTTTTCTGCATTTTTGCATTTGATATATGCTATAAGTTTATAAATTTATTAGCCCTAAAAATATTAACCTATAATCACTCATACTTGACGATTGTAACGTTATGATTATTATACTACGATTTGTAACAAAAAAATCACTAAACTTTTATTTTGTATCAAAAAAGTCATAATAACCGAAAAATCAAGAATCTGACTACTAGAATCATTGATAGCAGAAAAATTTGTTAACAGAAGTAAAAAATATATTATTTTATAATCTTAAAATCATTGATAGCATCAAAATTTGTTAGATGTCCAATACGTAAAATATATATTTATCTTTATATTTTCGATTTTGCGGTGGTTGGATTCTTAATTTTCAGATAATTATGACTTTTTTATTACAAAATAAAATTTAAGTGATTTTTTGTTACAAATCGTAATATAGTAACCATAACGTTACAATCGCCAAACATGAATAATCACGGATGAAATTAATTCATCGTTCTAAGATTAACCAACAAAACATTATACCCGGAAAAAAAAAGAAAGAACATTATAAAATATTTACTAACTTCTTAAAAAATATTAAAAATATGAGAAAAGAAAGTTGAGTGAATGAGAAGATTAAATGGTGGGGTACGTTGCTAAGTTCCTTTCAACATTTGATTTTAATTTGGAGGTACAAGATAATAATAACAATGATGCTTTAGTGCCCGTTAGGATTTGAGAATTAAGGGCTGTTTTAACATTCTTTTTTTGTTGGGTTGGTAAATTACATTTCTTTTACGATTAATATATAATTTCCACTATATTATTGCATTTTAGTTAATTATTTTTTAAATTAATTAAATGTCATGTAAGTCTCTGAATTTATTTAAAATATAAATAATACCCAGTTTTCATGAAGTGCAACATATTCCTATATAATTTGACATTTTAGCAAATTAAAAAAAATAATTTGACACTTGACTAGGTCAGATAATTTAATATTTTAGTAAATTCAAAAGTAATCTAACACTTATTAATTATGAGATAATAATTTAAAAAAGAATTTATATATTATCCATTTCTTTATCTAATTTAAATTTTAATGCCAGATATGCGTTTGGTAGCACTGGTCTCTTGCCCAGGGAAGAAGAGAAGAAAGGGAGATACTGGGTTCCTTTCACAACCTTATTTATTTTCTTAAAAATAATGTATACCCGGATATCAATTTCTGGACCCCAAACCTTTTTTCTTTTTGTTATAAAACCCCAAAACTATTTAATTTATGTTATATGTATCTGAAAATATAATTATTGAAGGAGGGAAAAATCTGGTGGTATAAACACGTTTGTTTCTCTCAGTTACATTTCTCTCTCTTTTGGGGGCCAATTCAAATGTGGTTTTGGAAACAAAGCCGACACTCTTTACTTGTTAACAAAAAACATATAACAAACAACTTTGCATTATTCGTATAAAACCTCTTTTCTCCAATTCTTCCAAATTTATGCTCTACTGCGTTTTGTTTTTCAACTATTCACTTTTTGTTTAACTGTGAAAATCTAGAAACAAAGTAGAAGAAGAAGAACAAAGAGGTACAAGCGCCTCTGCTGCTGCTCTCTGACAATGTCCCCTCTTATCTAGGTTTAGTTTCATCCTATTTTACTTCTTTTTCTTCTTTTTATGCAACAGTTGTTGAGGTTTCTTTCTTTTGTCTGTTTGGGCCTTTTGATTTCCAGTAATGAGGGGATTATTTGTTGGATTTGCCAAGATCTGAAGCTTGATTTTCGTGGGATCAAGAAGATTTAAACAGATTTGATTTGAATGTCTCGAGAAGATAAACATTTCTTTCCAAGTTTTAGGGTTCCATTTCTCTCTGCTGTTGCATTTATATAATGACAACCAAACGTGCCTACAAGCTGCGTATCCTTCAGTTTTCCTATTTACATTTTACGGTTTTATGTTGTAACTCGTATGGGATTTAATTTTTATATGCAATGTCGCCTAATTCATTTAAATCAGATCTCTTTTTCCTTTTATTGGAGTTTTATTTTTGTTGTCATTTCTTAGTTGATTTATCTGTGGATATAATTGCTTTAAACTGTTCAACTAACAATAATTGTTAGCCTTAACCACATTTTTATAATTTTTAAAAGAGGAATTTGTGGCACATTCCTCAAGTGTCAACTGCCTCAAAATTGGGAGGAAATCATCCAGAGTTCTTGTTACTGGAGGGGAAGATCACAAGGTCAATCTTTGGGCTATTGGTAAGCCCAATGCCATACTGGTCAGTTCTCTCATTCAGGTTTCTCTAGGTATTTGGGATTTGATTGCATGCTTCTTGAAGCTGTTGTTGCTGATTTGTGCATTTTCTATTCTTCCATTTCAAATAGTATCATGAATAACTATAATGGTTGTTTTTTATCAGTCAAATTATGCTTGAAAGGGATCTAGTTAAATCCTCTTATTACTTGATCTTATATTTCAAGATTCACGTGCAGAGTTTAACCGGACATGCTAGTGGAATTGATTCAGTAAGCTTTGATTCTTCAGAAGTCCTAGTAGCTGCTGGGGCTGCAAGTGGCACTATCAAGCTTTGGGATTTAGAAGAGGCAAAGAGTATGCATATCAACTCCTTATAAATTTTTCTTTTATTGTTTGAGTCAATTCCAAAAGAATCCATATCATAAGGGTATGACTTTGTTTTACACTGGAAGTCAACCTACCATAACCTTACCCCATATCTGGGTTTGGGGATCCCTCCTTCTTTAGCCGGGTTTGGGATATCGAAGCAGATTTAGCCTCAGATAGAGGGATTTCGAGACAGAGAATCCATATAGTCAACCCCATTCAGTATAGGATTATTTTTAGTTATTATTGTTGTTGTTTGAATCAGTTCTTCTTACCATTTAGAGAACTTTGTTGGAGGGGGATTTGCTTGCTAATTTTCTTATCAATGTTTTGTGTTTCTTCAATTCACAGTTTTTACTTTGTTTTCTGTGTAGTTGTTCGAACGCTGACGGGTCATAGATCCAATTGCATATCTGTGGACTTTCATCCTTTTGGAGAGTTCTTTGCATCTGGTTCTCTGGACACAAATCTTAAGATATGGGATATCAGAAAGAAGGGTTGTATTCACACATACAAGGGCCACACTCGAGGAGTCAATGCAATCAGATTTACCCCAGATGGCCGTTGGGTTGTGTCTGGTGGGGAGGACAATTCTGTCAAGGTTATTTACTTTCCCTCTTCTGGTGTATGCCAGATAAAGTCATGAAAACCATTAACATGCTTGTTTGTTTTACTTTTGCTTTCTATCTTTGGTACAAAATGAAGAGAGAATGTTGTTTGTTCTTTAGGACCCATGTGATAATGACCTTCCATAAACCATCCTTGAATTATACACATTAAAATCTTGATATGCATTACTGTTCCAATTTCATTTTGCTGTGCATATTTTTACCGATGTCTAGCTGCTTGTGTAGATGCAGTCAATGGTCATGGCTGTGCACTGTACTATATGTCTTTGATAACTCAAGATGAAATGTTGAAAGTTCAATCTAGAGTTTGTTGATTATCATTTGACCTACTGATATTGTTTGCACTGGGAGTCCATCACATGGCATAAATCTTTGCTGGCTTTTTTTATCCATCTTTTACATGCACACACACATTGAGCATACAAGCTGTATGGTCAATCTTACGTCCTTAGTACTAACTTTCAAACCCTATTTGTCCATACCTTTTGACACTTGTGGAAAGTTTTCCCTTTACACCAACTAAGTTGAGTAGTCAATCTTTGTGTAGACTAAGTTCATCACAATTGACACAGATACTTCTATTCTTATTTTTCATTTGACAAGCTTTATGGTTTATACTCTTTTGAATAGCTATGGGATCTGACTGCTGGAAAGTTGTTGCATGATTTCAAGAGTCATGAAGGTCAGGTTCAGTGCATAGATTTTCATCCCCATGAGTTTCTTCTGGCAACAGGTTAGTTTTTCCGTATTATTTGAAATCATTTGCAATTTCACTTGTTTTGCATCCTGGGTAGTGAATTGTGCTCTATTCTTGGCTATGTGCCCATCTTCAGTTATTATGAATTGAATGAAAAACTTTCTCTATCTCTGTCTTTGCCCTTCAATAAAAAATGCTGTCATTTTTAGCTATTTGGTAATTTGGAAATATGCTAGTGCATAACACTGTAAAGTCATGATTATCTAAGTATCCATCCTTGCATGGATACTTTTTAAAATTGTGAATCTGTTAACAGAAAACTGCATTGTCCTTGAAAATTCACATCTTACTTTCTTATTGTATTCTTTTTTCTCCTTTTCATCAGGTTCTTCGGATAGGACTGTCAAATTTTGGGACCTTGAAACCTTTGAATTAATCGGTTCAGCAGGGCCTGAGGTAGCTTTATAAGTTTTGGTATAAGCATTGTTGTCAAATTTGTATTATAGATATCTTATGATTGTGTTCTAATGAAAAATATTGCATTCATTTTCTTTCCATTTCAGACAGCTGGAGTGCATTGCATGACATTTAATCCTGATGGGAGGACTCTACTTTGTGGATTGCATGAAAATCTGAAAGTAAGCTCAATCTCTAGATTTCTCTGTCTGGATGGTATTTTGCTTACATAATGCACCTGGTATGCTTATTATTAGAGGTTCATTTTATACTGCCTCGTAGGTTTTCTCTTGGGAACCAATAAGATGTCATGATGCTGTGGATGTGGGATGGTCCAAATTGTCAGATCTCAATGTTCATGAGGGGAAGCTTCTTGGCTGCTCATATAATCAAAGTTGTGTTGGAGTATGGGTTGTAGACATCTCGGTAATAGCTGCTGTTCTCATGTTTCTTGTGAACAATTTATTTTTCACCTTTTTTTTTAAAAAAAAATTTATGCTGCTATAGATCTAAATTTTTGATATGATAAATTGATTTTTTCCTTGTGTTTTTTGTCCAGCGTATTGAACCGTATGCACCAGGTAATGGTAATCAATTTAATGGTTATTCAGAATCTAAATCAGTTATAAGTGGCAATCAATCAGTGTTGCTTGAATCCAATGCAAAAAACAATTTGGGAAGGCTTCCTGTTTTACAAAATTCAGAATCTTTATCAAAGGAAACTAAATCTTTTGGAAGGTTGTCAGTTTCTTCTGATCCTCTTAAGGATTCAACTAAGGAGTCCAAGATTTTTGCATGTATGTTACTTTTGAATCTTTTGTTTTTTTGCTCCCCTTCTTGTTTTTGTTTTCTATATATGTATAAACTAATTCAGATTTTGACTGACATTTTTCTTTCCTACCACTTTGATACCTGTTGAAGCCGCAGGAAGTGCCTCTGGTACTCCACAAAGGGTGAACTTGAACTCTGGTGTGAAGACAGCCACTGCTGGTCCAATGACAGTTAATGCAGCAGCCGCAAAGAGGCCTTCTGCAAAGGCCCAACCAGCAGTTAGTGTTCCAATATTCAACAAGACTGATGTCATACCTGTAATTGTCCCTAGAAATAATACAAGAACGGAGCCAGTGGCTGAATCTAGAAAAGACGTAGGTATTGCTGGAAGAACGATGCCATTTTCCTTGCAGTCAAAAGCTAGTGATTATCGAAGATTTCCAAACAGCAGAAATGACATGGACCAGCCAACTATTCCTATGTTTTCTGAAACTACAAACTCCAAGCATACGGAATTGAGCAGTGTTGCAGACAATAATACATTTCCTAGTGTTAAAGGCTCAATTCATGGAACATCAACTGCAGAAAGGATCATGAAAGATGATAGATCTATTGGATCATGGAAACACGATTCAAATTTGATGACAGAAACAACTAATAGCTACCATGATCAGAATTGTAAGTATTACCATCCTTAAGTTAAGAGCATATGTTCTGTTTCTTATTGGTTATCTAAAGCTCTTATGAATACGTGTTGACATGGTGACATGTGAGTGCACTGTGGTCTGAAACCGATAGGTTTGAGAATAACAATTGAATGTGTGGTTTATATTGCTATAACACGATGAATTGAAGCAAAATCTATTAAAGATGTGTGGATTTTGGGGATTTCTTTTATAATTTTGAGGCCTAGGTTTTTGTGGCTAAGTTGCGGTTTGAATCTCAACCGCTAGTTTGAGTCTTTCACTACCATATTGGCTTGAGCAGGTAACAAAATTGTGTGTGAAAAGTTGAATACTGGAAGCTTTTGTGTTGAGGCACCCAAATACATTTCCCCATTAGTTAACTAAAACTCTCATTTTGAAAAAAGCCTTAAAGTTTGGAGCTCTGTGCAGCAAATTCTTTCTGTTAATGGTGTTGTTCTTAGCAATGTTGGATATTACTCATTGAAAGATGAATGGTTTTTAACCTGAAGTTTAGACTAGAAGCTTGGGGTCTTGGTGTTTTGGAAATTAGGCCTTGGTGGAGCACATTTTGCTAAATGTTCAGTCACTCAGCAAGTAAACTGAATCGATCAGGTAATATAGTGAGTATAATTAAAGATCCACACAATATCGAATTCAAGGGAAAGGGGATTTGTTATCAAACTACCCTATAAATACTGGATGCAACCTGAGATGGTTTCGGGTTTTATGGATTGAAGAGAGTTCTAAAACTACACTAGTCTAGGTAAGAAAATAAACTAAAACTTAAAATAACTAAAACCACATAAGGGAGAAAACACAAGGAAATTGGGATTGCTGTGGGTAATCTATCCTCCGTAATTCCTAATGCATGCAACAGGCAAATACAAGGCAAATCCTAGCTTCCTAGGCATAGGTCAATCCAAGGTCTCCATTTTGGGCTAAACACTAGATGTAAGGCCCACTCAACTATCTCAACATTCAGACAATAAATGAACCAAACTCAGTCATTCATCGTACCATTCCAAAAATCAAATAAACACAAGGGCATGGAAAACTATCATCTAAGCATGGCACGAATCTAAGAGAATAGAAAATCATTCAATTATCCATTCAGACCATTCATTGATATATAATCTAAATATCATAGATTCATGAATAGGCAAAGATAGATTGAGAAAATATGAACTTTCAATGAACAAAACCCATTAATATACATAGAGGAGGTAGAGATTCAAGAAACCGAAGCAATAAAATCTATTTATCATTGAAGTCATAACAATAACATGAAATAGAGAGTTTAGGAGCATTTTACAACTTTGAATGAAAGAGAAATCGAATCTGAAAATCCTTACTCTTGCTCCTTGAGTTCTCCCCAAATGTAGAAAATAAAACCCTAAATTAAAATTTAAACTAAATTAATCTAATGTATTTACAAAAGAAACTGAAATTAAAATGAAACCTAGACTAAAAAGTAACAATAAATGAGGTCAAACTCTCCCTAAAGGCATCTAAAGAAAAAGATAAAAACTAAGAACTGTTCTTAATTATAAAATTCTCAGCTATATATAGTTCCTGGAGCGTTGCCACAGCTGTGGAAAAAATAGGCAAGGTATGGGATCTCTAAAAACCCAGCTTGAAGTGCAGAAATTTGACTGTGACAACATCTGTGGGACAGTCCCACAGCTGTGGGTTTTTTCACCACTATTCTGTAATAGTTTTTTCACCACTATTCTGTAATCAAATATTTCTTGTGTCCCACAGTTGTAGGACTTTGCCACAGTTGTGGCGTGACTTCTGGACTCCAAAAATAGCTTGAATATTTAGCCTAAGAAATGCCCCAAAAACTATAAATATAATTGCAACTTATCACTAAATTAAAGGGAAGTAGTAGAACTGTTAATGCACCATAAAATTTTTGTACAAGAGGAGGATAGATCTTAGAAATTTCTTATGTTGGATGCTAAGTTTTCCTGCTATGCATTGAATCATTGGATTTCAGGCTTTCCTGCGCCGTATGTCTGAAATTTAAGAATCTTATGCTAAAATATCCAATATCTGTTTCAGATGAGACTCGAGGTCATAAATTGAACAGAGATGTGAACCCTACTGAAAGTCAAAAAGCAGGTATAGTTAACCTTGATTCTTGGTTGTTCTTGAAGTCTCCAATGCTTTAACTTTCACATTATTATATAGGAAGAATGCGTTCACTTGTCATCAATTGGGAGAAAAGGGGAAGATCCTTTAGTTTTGATGCACCAACATGTGGGAGCTCCCCTGGGAAAGCATCTGAAGTCAACATGCTTTCTCTTAATATGGTAGGAGTAAATTTAAAGCGTATGCTATTGGTTTTTGTTCTCTATTTTATTATTTATATTTTTTAAGCCTTCTGTCAATATGATCGCATTTGCTACTGTTTGGTAAGTACATTAGCTTCTTATTTTTAATGAATTGTATAATTAATTCATGTGAAAAATGAAACAGAATAAGAGCTACATTTTCAGATACTGGATTTTACTTTATTTTAGATGTGCTAGTGTCAATCATTTTACTGGTGTCTGCATACCCAAAAAAAATGTTAATTACCCCAAAAAACATTGTGCAAAATTTGCAGTACACACATGCGCGCGCGCTCACAAACACCTGCACACACATGCATACTGCTATATATATATATATATATAGCTTGTCATTTCTTGTATTTCTCTTCATGTACTTTTTGGTTTTCTAAGGAATTCTTTGCATGTTATAATGTTGGTGGATGCATCTCGATAACTTGAATTTAATAAGGATTATTGAAATTAGAGATTTTTTTTTGCATCCTTGAGAGGTCAAATCAGTATTTATGATTACCTGAGTATTTTGTCCTTGCCTCCCTCAGATGTGTTAGAAATTCTGCAATTATTTTGGGGATAAAATATTTAGTTCATTAGTTGGTATGCATATTGACATACTATGCTGTTTTATGGTATTTCATTATGGTGTTTTCTATCTCTCTTGTTCCACTCTGTAAATGCTGCTAATTTTGTGCTTGTTGCATGCAAATATTTGGAGCTTAAACAGAGAGGACGCTCTGTGTCTGCTGAGACAGAAATGGTTTCCGACAGTGATGAGGATGCTATAGCAGATTTAATGGAACAGCATGAACAATTTGTCAGCTCCATGCAATCTCGTTTCTCAAAGTTACAGGTAATCTTAATTGAAATAGAGAATGTACTAGCATGAGCATCCATGTATATATTGCAGAAAGTGACAATTACTGATACCAGTGAGTTTGCTCTCCTTTTCATTGTTTGTATATTGGGGATCCGATCAATGAGTGTTGGCAAAGTATCTCAAAATTAGTATAAGCTCATTGTAAAGGGGTATACTTAGAATTTATCTTCATACTTACATAGCAAGTAAAATGAAAATAATTGTTGCCTTATGCCTTTGATCTTTTAGTATTCTCACTATTTGTTGTCTTAAAAAGTGCTATTTTACATTTGAACATTTGTCATAACTTTTGAGTCTGTATTCTTCATTCATTGTCCACATGGCCATCAAATTGTCTACTCTCATCTTGAATTCTCCGTGCGAAGTATGTTCAAGCTTGGAGAGTTGGGTTTGATAGTTTTGGATTCACCACAGATCCGAAGTAACTTAACCCATCTTCAAGTTATCTTACTCACAATTTTAAGCGCTGAATTTTTCCTTTAACTTTTGATGTGGGATTCTCTCCAACACTTTGATTGTCCAATGTAAACGGTCATTGTGCTTTCCTTCGTTGGCGTTGATTATGATTCAAGGGTATCTTTTCTTGTAATCTAGATCTTGGATTTTGTTTCGTACTTTGATTCTTTAATCCATTGCATTAATTTGAAATTTGCATGGAGATAATATAAGGTGCAAGGTGCAAGGAGATCTTACCAGCCTCTGCTAGTATAATTTGTGTTTTGGTATATTAACTGTCAGCAAAGTACTACTGAAAGAATTAATTGAATCTATCTTGGATGTCTCTATTTTTGTCTGAAGTACAAGTGCAAGGTTGCTGAACATTTTTTGCTTGATTGTAGCTTGTACATAGATATTGGGCGAGACAAGATGTTAAGGGGGCCATTGGTGCAATGGAGAAGATAGCTGACCATGGTGTAAGAAATTTCAAAGTCCCTTAGACCAAAAGAAAAATTATTTGGCTTCTACATTTTTATTTATTTATTTTAGTGTTTAATGTCAACCTATTATATTTCTTCTGTATATGCTGTGAATTGCAGGTCCTTGGTGATGTAATCAGTGTTGTGAACGAAAGAATTGACATTGTCTCATTGGATGTTTGTACTGGTCTTTTGCCACTTCTTGTTGATCTTCTTGAAAGTGACATGGATAGGTAAGATACTTCTGCTATTCCTCATTTTAGGAAATGTTGTTTGTTTCCTTTGCAGACAACCATGGCATTGTTTCCTTCTTTTCTTTCCATTGTTGGTAGCTGCTTTTGAACGACAGTTGCATGTCTCTGTTTTAGTGCTGTTTCCTGGTAATCTTGTGCAACACTGTGGTTAGGGATGAATTTGATGGATATGGGACAGAATCTCTGTTGTCCTTTGTTACGGTTCTAATTCTAATTAAATATTTATTATAGTAAGATTTATTTTTAGTAGTAGTATTTTAGTTATAATAGGATTTTGTTTCAATTAGTGATTTAATTGTCATAGTTTCGTAGTTAGAAAAGGATTCCTACTTAGATATGTAATATCGATTTAAAGAGATCTATTTTATTCAATAAAACAAGTTAAAATTCCAGCTAATTAAAGGTAGGCAACTCCCTAGGAGTTCCAAGGTCTGCAGCTCCCTTTAATGAGGTGCAACATTCACACATTCACACAACGATAGGCAAGGGTAGAAACTGAAATAAGGGCAAAGACCCTTCTAATTTCCGTGTCAACCACCCAGTGACTTGATCACAAACTCGGGGCCATAACAATTTGGTATCAGAGACAATCACAATGGGTGATGACATCAACTCTAGGTTACAGGAAGAGCGTTCCATCACAGAATCCATAATTGATTCAAAGATTGCAGCTATGGAGCAGTGGTTGGGCGGCAGACTTGCCCAAATTCTGCAAGACCAGTTGCAGGGAGTAGGACACAGCCCTAAGCCAACAGCAGATGGCAATGAAGCAGGCAGCGCAACCGCGCCAAATGGGGTTAGGGCTGTAGTTATCGCACAAAAAGGGGCAGGTCTGGTGGCAGTAGAACAAAACAATCCAGCATCTGGTTCAGCCACACACACTTCAATTCCTCTATTCACCAAATTGGATTTTTCTACTTATGACGGAACTGAAGACCCCTTAATTTGGGCCCATCAATGTGAACAGTTTTTTGAGAATCAGCACACGAATGAGGTAGACAAGGTTGGGTTGGCTGGTTATCACATACTAGGCGAGGCACAATTATGGTATTACCAATTAAATAGGTCAAAGGGACTGATGAACTGGAAAGATTTCCAAGAATATTGTTTCCAACGATTTGGTTTACCAGAAGGCAGCGATCCGGTTGGGGACTTGTTCACTTTTTGATAAATGGGAACAATAGAAATTTACCGATGACAATTTCAAGAAAAGTTGGGTAGAATTGATGATCTTATTCCCGAACATTTGCATGTGGGATTGTTCTTGGCGGGGTTAGATTACTCAATTCGACTGGATCAAACCCCCAAATTTATCTGCTGCAATGAGTCTTGCACGGGCATTTGAACAAAAACAGCATGCCTGTAAGATTCTCAATCCTCAAAAAGAGATGGGGATGGGGCAAGGCTTTAAGGCAGGGACTGAAGCATTTCCAACACCAGCCCCCTTTATAAAAACATTAACTCGTTCTAAATTAGCTGAACGCAGAGCAAAAGGATTATGTTACAATTGTGACGAACATTATACAGCAACCCATCAATGTAAAAAATTATTTTGGCTGGCACAATTCATCAGGAATTTGGTTATGGGCATAACAAGCTTGAGGGCAAGCTCTGTTTTTGAGGGGGGAATAAATGTTACGGTTCTAACTCTAATTAAATATTTATTATAGTAAGATTTATTTTTAGTAGTAGTATTTTAGTTATAATAGGATTTGGTTTCAATTAGTGATTTAATTGTCACAGTTTCTTAGTTAGAGAGGAATTCCTATTTAGATAGGATTCTTATTTAGAAGTAATTTTTATTAAAAGATATCTATTTTATTCAATAAAACAAGTTAAAATTCCAGCTAATTCCAGGTAGGCAACTCCCAGGGAGTTCCAAGGTCTGCAGCTCCCTTTAACAAGGTGCAACATTCACAAATTCACACAACCATAGGCAAGGGTAGAAACCGAAATAAGGGCAAAGACCCTTCTGATTTCAGTGTCAACCGCCCAGTGACTCGATCACAAACTCAGGGCCATAACATCCTTCCAATGACTGAAATGCAGGATGTATTTGAGTCATGCCCATTCCGTTTGGAATTTCTTATTTGTGTGCATTACATTTATTTGAGCCACTAGGCTCTGTCTCACTGAATTTTCTCATACAAGCATTACATGAATTAGTAGTAATGTACATTCAAATTGCTGCAAGTTCTAGAACGAATTATTTGGTTCGTAGACAATTAATCCACCTGAACTTTTCATTTTATATACATACATGCATACAATACATATGTGTATGTGTATATGTGTGTGCATGCGTAAGCGCATGTTAATCTACAAAATTTTTTTTCTTTACTGTAAACCTTTGAATGTTTGAAGTTTCTTCTTCCAACTGTTGGGAATTGCATTATTGTGATATTAAATACTCCTTTTGTCTCAACTTGATATGCACATTTTTCTTGTTCATGTGTCCCAAATTATTGCCCACTTCCCTTTTTGTCAATACACAAATCAATTGGTTAATCTCTAATATGACCTTATTTAATAGTTCTTTCTGTGTAGTTGTATCTATGTTGTTACCATCGCTGTGTCTTTTCATCCTCATTTGGATGTATTTACCAAAACAAAATTAAATCAATGTATGTTTCTCTGTTGTGGTTTTCTATTCCTTTCTGTGAATTCTTATACTCAACTCGGTAAGATTAGATTGTATTATTGTGGTTTTATTTTAAGGATAAAGGTAAATTTTACTACCTAAATTATTTGAAGTAATGCTGTTTTGTGCTTTAACTTCTTTTTTATTGATTTTTGCTCCTGACATGATTTTTTCCTTATTTGGTATGACAATCAATCACATAATGCTACGTGTCATTTGTTTTAAGGGTAGATATGTCCATTTTGATAGGTTTAGAAACAAAAATTACCTAATTTTTTAAGTATAATAAGAACAAAATCTCTCAATTTCAAATAGTTTAAGGGTAAAAATCAATAAAAAGAGTAGTGTAGAAAAATGCTGTTATATCCCTTTATTTTATTTGGTGGTGTAGAAAAATTTAAAAGTAGTAAAATAATGAACCATTGAATATGAACAATTGGCTGCCAGTTCTAAACCAAAGAAGCCTTAGGTAACTATGGTTGGCATCCAGCAGCTTCTTACATTATTTCAATTGTTTTCCCCTAAAGCCATCACTCTAGCCCTACCCTTTTGTTTTGAACTATTCTTGTTGGCTTCAGTTGCATCGGTATTGCTTAATTTTGTCAATTGGCATGCCACTAATTATCACTGCCTGATAAATTTAGGCATTTGAGTATATCTCTGGACGTACTACTCAAGCTAGTCAGAACATTTGGTTCGATGATCTATTCAACTGTGTCAGCGTCAACTCCTGTTGGTGTAGATATTGAAGCAGAGCAAAGGTATTTAAGTTTTATCTTATGTCATCTACAATAAGAATTCAAATAAGAAATGGTTGTGTTGCTATAATGACAGTCTGCTGCTACTCTGGTTTCCTAGGTTGGAACGTTGCAATCTATGCTTTGTTGAACTTGAAAAAGTCAAGCGTTGCCTGCCGAACCTCACGAGGTAGAATCTTCATGTTCTACAGTTCATAAAATTTTAATACTTTAATTAATTGGGAGAGATTAATTTTTTTCATACCTGTTTCCTTTGTGCCATAGAAGAGGTGGCTCGGTTGCCAAGTCAACCCAGGAGCTGAATCTAGCTCTTCAAGAGGCTTCATGAGTGGAAGTGCCGTGTGTTTTTGGCCTAATATAAATTGGTAATTGTCTGAGGAGCAAGTTTGTGTATTTTAGGAATCACAAGCCCTTCATGCACATTGTCTGGTAATTGGAGCTTTGATGGTGTCTGATTTTAGCCCTCCATGTAAATTCATGCTTCAATGGAGGCAGTAACTCCTAGCAGATTCTACCATATTAACTGGAACCTGAAGACTAATGGAAGTGTGGTGTCCACTACCTGCTACTGGCTGCTGCATTGTAATCATATGCCTGCTCGGTAGAGAAGAAAAGGTTTTTGGCTACTCAATATTAGTCTCTGCCCCATATCTAGCTAACCTTGTAACCTGTTATAATTTGTTGACTGGTAATTAAGTGAGTTTAATTCCTTATACGGATATGCTACATGGACTATGCTGTGGGACAGTCGAAATGCTGCTAATTGAGGATGTTTCTTGTGCAGAAATGCAGACTAATCAAGAGTAATCAGGTTTTAAGTATTCCACACAAAAAAAGATACATTAAAATACCCAACTCTTAAACAACACGTAAGGAAGCGCACAAAATGGTGTGCAAATTTTGTCCTCCGTTGGCATTTATCTTTGATCCGCTTTATAAATTTCTCATGTTTCTATATAGTTATTACATTTTGGATCAGGTTTGATAATTATTGTTTTATATGTTACGTAGGGGAAAAGATATAAAGTAGTAAGGACTAAAGGGATTAGTTAAGTTACGTAAAAAGGAAGTTGCACCAGTAGGAGTGGGCAAAAAAATATATTTCCAGTTAATCAGAAAGATGTCCGAAAGTGAATAGATTTTAGGTTAATTAAATTGGTAATTTAGTGTTATAGTTTTTATTTGTAAAATTTGGCAGTTAACCAACTAACGGTTAATCGGTTATGTGCATTTTATATTTTAAATTTTAATTTATTTACATTTTATATTCTATATTTTAATTTTACCGTTGAAATTTACATTTTATATTCTATATTTTAATTTTACGGTTGAACTTTTTAATTTTTTTGCACTTTATAAATGATATGTTATATGATTTTGTAAAATATTATTATAATATATATTTTTAGTAAATAAATATTCCAACGATCTTTTTATGCAACCATTTATTTATTACATTTGCATAATAAATATTCTATTGTTAGTTGCAAATTAAGTATATTCAATTGTAATAATGAATTTTTACTTTTCTTTTTTTAATGGATATTATATTTGGTTTATATTTTTTTGAAGCATTTTTAACCATTAAAAAAACATACAACCTGTAAAATTTATTGAATTTATATATTAAAATTTTTTATGGTTAATCAAAATGTATTGATTAACTGATTTAAAAAATTGCATAAAAATCGAAATCAATATATTGGTTAAACAAATTTAATGAATTTGTTAATAAATATTATTAATAAACTGATTAATTGGTCGATGTATGTCCGCAATACTAGCTGTATAAAGTTGGCAGATAATATTTTTGAGTTTGTTACATGCCTCTGAGTTTGATTAGACTAAATTTTATGTGATTAGACCAAACGTTTTGATGAGACAGAATTACCCTATTATGGGTACAATTTATGATAGATGTAAAACACTAAAAACATTTTGATTGCATAGTCAGATTTGGGATCTTTTGTTGAAGACACTTTTTGGTACTCAAGCCTAGTGTCTAAAGTTTGCCTCCATTTTGATGGGTACTTTAAACATGTGCAAGTGTGCAAAGGAGCCATTCAAATTCTGAAAAGACAAGGATGCATGCTTGGCTTGTTACCGTATACTCGTGATGGTTTTGAATATCAGATTTGATGACGGTGCTAAGTCTCACTGGGTTTTGTTTTTAGGTTCAAGTACACTTCCCCCTCACTAGGTGTTTCTTTTCATCTTTTGGTGCACCTTCCATGATCAAGTTTTGTTTCTAGATATATGCTTCCCCTTTAATAGGTGCTTTTTTTTTTTTTTTCATCTTCGGGTAGGCTTCCTCTCTATCTAGATGTGAAACAAGTGTTAGCGAAAAAAATTTACCTTACATAAATTGTACCCATAATAGGGTACCTGTAAAGTAGATTTGCAAGTTAGAATTTTTTGGTTTGCATGAACTCCGTCTGATCGGAAAAAGTGTGATCAACTTTGTTTGATCAGACAAAGCCTATGAGTTTGGTTGATTGGAATAGGTTTGGCATGACTCAGAAAAAGCAGCTTCATCTTATTAGACAAAATTGCTTTGTCTAGTTAGATAAAATGTCAAGTCTAATCAGACATAATTGCAAGGTCTAAACAAACTAAGTCCAATTTGAACTTAATTGGATTTCTCGTAAGGGAGAAGATAATGACCCCGTTCGACTTCCACTTTCTTGAATGGGGTTCCATGTGCTGGAAAGAGGGTTGTTTCAAACCTAGATTTGGAGACTTTGAGCGCTGGGTAGAGGGTGCTTATTTTGCCCACACATTGGAGTTGTGCTGGTTTCACAAAGTAGCGGCTAGCTAAAACTGAGAGTGATAGTGGCCCATTGGTCTTGACATCATATAAATTATGTATTTTGCGGAAATAAGCTTATTTATTCTCTTTGTGATCTTTGGACATTGATTTAGTATTTAAATGAATTAGCAATCTAAAGGAAACCGGGACATCCAAATTCATTGACTGTATCTTTGAGAACACATTACCAGGCAGTTCCTATGTTATTATTTATGATCAACATCGGGACAGTAATTCATTTTATCACTTATTGGAAAGGGGTTGGGACATCAACCCCATTTTATTCAAAGTGGTAGTTTAATGGTACATGCAATGAAAAGATCCCAATTATTTAAAAAAAAAATCATTTATTTTGTCTAATCAAGTCTTAGGATATTGGTCCTTTTATGGTGAAAAATGCTTTTGGGAAAGTGACTTTGGTCACTAAAAATCTTTTGTTTTATTTTAAGATAAAAATCCCAAATGTGTGATTTTTTTATGAACACATGCAATGAAAATTCTCTTACTCTTTTTAAGTCCAATAAATTTTTTATTTAGAGGTAAACCCTTTGAATGACAACAATTTGTAGGAGGCCTGGCAAAATTTGCCAAAGCCCAGAACCCCATCCAAGCCCATAAAAAATTAACCCAAACCCAACCCAAATTTAAAAAATATCCATTGGGTCAGACCCAATAACTGCCCATATAAAATTGATACAAATGGGTCTGCTAAAAATGCCCAACAGGCTTTCTCTGTCCCTAAATCCACTTATATTTTCTGACCCAATAACTTAAAATCATACTCTGTTCTTGCCGTCTCTCTTCCTCTCTAGGCATTACTCAGTGAGCCTCACATTTACAAGCCCAACGTCCCTTTTTATGTGTTGAGCCGGTCGCCATCATCATCCACCCGATCCATCGGCTTCCAATTCTCGCCATCGATAACCAAGAAGAGCTCAGTTTTGTTATTTTTGTTTCTTCAATTTATAAATTGCATCTTTTGGTCTTTGAGGATGTGAAATAAATACGATTGATTCCAAAATTTTATCAGTTTTTGTTTTGCCATGTAATACTTTGTAATTTTTTTTATCTATTTATTCATAAGTTTCAAGGCTGTGAGGTATGCTTGGTTTTGTGGTACTAATTCATGAATCTCTCGTTGTTTCTCTTTGAGTATTGATTATGTTATGGAGGAGTTGAAACCTGATTAATATTCAAAACTTGAGGATTAGGTTTTTCATGTTTATTTTGTGATCCATTTTTCTCTGAATCCTCCAATATTTGAGAGCAACTATTGCATGTTACTGCATTTTCTCTTAGCTTCATAATACTACACCTAAACTATTTGATAAAAATCCTGAATGAACCATAGAGTTCCCACATCGATTTCTTCAACGCTAGCTACCGTTAATTGTTCATAACTGAATTTGATCCCTCAGTTGATGAGCATAATATTTATATTATGCATCGTGTATCATCAAGACTCTTAAGAAACTTTTGTCAAAAGAATTCATCATTCTATTGTAAATGAAATCTGATGGAACAATACATTCATTCTCCATTTGGCGGGTGTTAGAATAGTGCTTTGTGTAATATTTACTTGTTGTAATTCGTGTTTACCTAACGTTCTTTGTGTTGCAATTGACTGGTGGGTCTGGCAGTTTTCTTGCTTGTTTGTTTGTTTAAGTGTATTCTTAATAGTCTAAAAGCTTAAGTTCCCAGCTTCTTTTTGGACTTTGACGTCTATCCACCCTGTATTTGTCTGTTTTTGTATTCCCTTCCCTTGTTAATTCAAGAATTCAAATTAGTTGACGTTTCGTTGGAAATTCTAGTTTCCTTGGTTCATTTGATTTTAGGGATTTTTGTTCTTTATTATTATTATTATTATTATTATTATTATTATTATTATTATTATTATTATTATTATTATTATTATTATTATTATTATTATTTTAATTGAGCTGTAGAGTGTAGTCTGAGAAGTTTGATGATGCGGAGAGCTGGCATAAGGGTTTTAGACTTGTGGGTTTAATAAGAATATAGGTTTTTGTATTTATAGCTCGAATCCCATCAGAGATAAAAAAAAATTAGTATACGTGTTTAAGATTTGCGGGACGCATGGGTTATGTTTGGTTGTCAATGTGAATTAGTTATTAGCTGCAATCTTTGAGATTTTTTTTTTTTTAATTGAATCTAACCATTTGGTTTTAATTATAATAGAATTGTAGGATAAAAGTGACGTTGGTCACTAATACATTTTTAATCCATTTTACTCATAATTTCCAAAGGGAAAAGATACTAAAATATCTCTAATGTTATCTAGAGTGTAATAAAATGCATTTGTAATTAATTTTGAAATAAAAATTCCTTTGATGTTAATAAAAAGATACTAAAATGTCCCTGAATTAAACTTCCGTCAACTTTGAGTTAACGTTGTTGATGTGGTATTGTCGTATTGACACGTGACAAAATATTTCACGCCATTAACACATCAACATCACATGTATTTAAATCCAAAATAAAGTTAGGGGCATTTTAGTACTTGTGGTATTGTCTTTTTTACATACAAACATAAATATTTATTAATTGGAATATTTTAACTAAGCACTAGTATTTAAATAAGTTTAAACATCTAATAAGTATAAATTTAACATATTATCTAACATTATATTGATTATTACCTATTCTGTTTCAATTTCATAGGTATATCTCTTTTTTATTATATTTATTTCACATTATAGTTCACTTGATATTTTAAATTAACTGATTAGTTTTTTTAATATATACTTATTTAATTTTTTTTTGTTACCAACAAACATTGATTAATATCTCATATTCTTTACATATGTCCCTAATAAATGTAGGAATAAAAAAAAGAAATTACAAATAAATTATCTAGTTCTAGAATATATATTAATTAATTTTTTTTTTATGAATATGATACTGAAATTTGAAAGTGTGGTTACAGGGTGTAGCAAATTTATTAGCAACTAAGTAAATTCATAAAAAAAAACTAATTATGTTTCTTAGATTTTTTTTTCCTAATTTTACCTATTAAAAAATTATTTAGTGATTTAAACACTAAAAATAAAAAAATAATTACTACATTATTTGAGAAATTTAAAAATATGAACTTGATGTTTTCTTCAAAATATAAAAATGCCCTTAATAGTTTCATTAGGGTACTATAATGCTCTTAATATCTTCCTCAAAGTACAAAAATGACCCAAAAGTTTTTTAAAATACTAAAATCCCCCTTAACATTTTTATTAAAGTGCTAAAATGCCCTTAAATTTATTTTGGATTAAAAAATATATGACACTGACGTGTCAATGACGAGGCATATTTTACCACTTCTCAATGTCACGTCGGTGTCGTTAACTCAAAATTGACGGATGCATTTTAATACCTTTTTTTTTAAAGAAAATTAAGGCATTTTTGTTCCAAAATTAACTATAGAGACAATTTTAATACCCTACATATAACTTTTAGTACTTTTTCCTTCTCCAAATTAGTTGGTGATTATTTTGTGAATTCTTTTATAATGAAAATGATACTGAATAAAGTTCTATTTATTTATTTTTATAACATATAAACCTTTTATGAGGTTATGTATTTTTCGCATTAAAATCCATTATGACATAAACTAAAAGACAAGATATAGAAAGCATATAAATCCTTTTCCTCTAAATCTGTACCAACTGATGGAATATGACATGGTATGATAATCATGATAGCACAGCGGAAAAACAAAAATTTATCATGCATACCATACATATCCAAAACTAGGAACGAAAACATGCAATTTTAGGGTTTTTAAAACTTACAATAGATGATGCCTTTATTCTTTGATTTTGTGATGTCCAGCAACTAAGATGCCTTTATCCTCCTTAGTTCTCAATCACCAATGCCAAGGAACAGCCTTTTACGCCACTCCCTCTATTCTCACACACACACTTGCACCGACGGCTTAAAATTGAGATTGCTAGATCTCTTTTTCGGTATTGTGTAAGGGTTATAGTTTGAAGCTACAAAACTTGATTTTGTACTTCTTTAGATTGCTATTACTGCTCAATAACACAAGAGAATGAGGAACAATCCTTTCTCTTTGTGAAAAATTGAACAAAAGAATTAAGAGAGAGAGAGTCACTATTCACGAGTTACTATTCACGAGTTACTATTCATCCCACCAAAAAATTAGGTTTAGGGTTTTATTTCTTTTAATATATATGCTTATCCTTTGGCAAGTCATTAATCTGAATTCAACTATCCTAAGATAATTAATTCAAACTCTATCACTTCCTAAAGATAAGTAATATATTTTGAATTAAACTCCTTTGAATTTAAATTCAAATTTGAAATAAAACATAAGACATCTAAATAAATGAAATCACTTAATTTAAATAAATGTCATGTGCCGAAATTCCTTGAATTATCTCTTGGAATTTCGGCTACTTCATTAAATAAATAAGTGATTTAATTTAATTTAAATTCCTTTAGACTTTAATACTCAATTAACTTAATTAATGTAACATAATTAATTAATTGAAATTAAACCTTGTGGGCTGAATTTTTTTCTCTCATGGACCAAAGCCTAATAGCAATTTTATAACCCATTACATACATTAATTTGACTTTAATTAAAAGCCCAAATTAATGCCCAATACTTAATTAGTCATTTTAAGCCCAATGCTTTGTGTGCGATCCTATAGGTCCATTTAATGTTGGCAATGAATTAATAAATTAATTCAAAGGCTATATATATTCTCTAGCAAGATATTATAGCATTCCAAATTAAATGAAAATGCATATGGCATTTGGTGACCTAATGCAATTTCGCATAGTCCCTTACCCATAAATATCAGAATTAATATAAGGCATGGAACTAGTCATCCTTATATACATTAATTCATTTCTTGATATTCCAATGACACTGAATTCTCAGATAAATAATGATTACTCATTATTTCATCTCGGTATGGCCATACACTTCTCAGTTCACTGATCAAGTGGCCGGTGATATTTTTCTCTCTTATCGAGAGGGGTAATCCCTTCACTTCTCTCATGCTCTCTAACATGAATCAGTGCATACCCAATCATACCCGTACTTGTCACTCTGTTACGAGCACGTTAGGTGTATGTCAAAGTACACAGTAATTCATAAAGAGTTTCATAGAGATTTCAGGTCTAAGAACTCCGATACAAAACTTGCATATGAGAAACACTTATGACTTGTACCATGTAGTGTTCTCATGAGCGGATCGAATCCAGATACCATGTTCTTTAACATGTATCTATGATCTCTGATTGACACTCTTGTCCTAATGATCCGTAAGACAGAACTCATAAGATCAGAGAGAGCATACTAGTCTTAATTCATTTGTTATTCCCATAACAATGACTGACTAGGGATATTTAGAATGATATCTCATTTGTTTCAAGGTCTTACAATCCATGTGCCTCACACATGATAACTTAAACCGAAACAACACTCTTGGATAGTTTTATCAATTGATATGCACAGGAATACAAAGGATAAAACAAATGCCTCATTTTATTAATATCAAGTGTTTCGTTACAATGTATTGGGGCTAGAGCTTACACTAACAATCTCCCACTAGCACTAGTCCCAATTGGGCATAGCCCTAAGACCGAACGCTCTCAAATGAGCTTCGTGCAGATTTGGACGTAACTGTTTCGTCAAAGGATCTGCTACATTGTCTTCACTTGATATCTTGCTAACCTTGACGTCCCCACGATCAATGATTTCTCTGATCAAGTGGTACCTTCTGAGTATGTGTTTGGATTTCTGGTGTGACCGGGGCTCCTTAGCCTGTACGATGGCCCCGTTATTGTCACAGAAAATTTCTAATGGATCTAGGATGTTTAGGACCACTCCTAATCCATTAATGAAATTTGTAATCCAAACAGCCTCTTTTGCAGCCTCACTTGCTGCAATATACTCAGATTCTGTAGTTGAGTTAGCAACGGTTTCTTGCTTTGAGCTTCTCCAGCTGACAGCACCACCGTTCAAAACAAAAACAAATCCAGATTGCGATCTAGAATCCTGAGTGCTGGTCTGAAAAGCAGCATCGGCATATCCTTGTATGATGAGCTCTTCTTGACCATCATACACCAAGAAGTGATCTTTAGTCCTTCGCAGGTACTTAAGGATCCCTTTTACAGCAGACCAGTGCTTCTCACCAGGGTTTTGCTGAAACCTACTGGTTATACTCAGTGCATGAGCAACATCCAACCTAGTACATAACATAGCGTACATGATAGATCCAATAGCAGATGCATATGGGATTCTACTCATGTTGTCCCTTTCCTCCTTGGTTTTAGGGCACTGTTCTTTAGTCAAAGGAACTCCCAAAGCCAAAGGTATGTACCCTTTCTTTGAGTCTCCCATACTAAAATGCTTTAGTACTTTGTGTATGTACTTTTCTTGACTTAGTCCCAAAAGCTGATTCAATCTATCTCTATAGATTCGAATACCAAGTATTGTCTCGGCTTCACCTAAGTCTTTCATTGAGAAACATTTTCCCAACCATTGCTTAACCTTTTGCAATGTTGGAATATCATTCCCAATGAGAAGGATGTCGTCCACATATAGGACCAGAAATACTACTATGCTTCCACTAACCTTCTTGTACATACAAGGCTCATCTTCGTTCTTGATGAAGTCAAATTCTTTGACTGCCTCATCAAAGCGAAGATTCCAACTTCGGGATGCTTGCTTATAATCCATAAATGGATTTTTGAAGCTTGCATACCTTCTTAGGATGCTTGGGATTGACAAAACCTTCAGGCTGTGTCATATACACATCCTCAAGTAAATTTCCGTTGAGGAAAGAAGTTTTGACATCCATTTGCCATATCTCATAATCATGATATGCAGCTATGGCAAGCAAGATCCTAATGGACTTGAGCATGACTACAGGCGAAAAGGTCTCGTCATAGTCTATACCAATGAGTTTGTCGAAAATCTTTTGCTACTAGTCTACCTTTGTAGGTCTTATCAGCTTTTAGTTTGAATAACCACTTGCATTCAATTACCTTGGCACCTTCTAGTGGATCAACCAAGGTCCAAACCTGGTTATCGTACATTGATTGCATCTCGAATTTCATGGCTTCAAGCCAATTATCCGAGTCTGGGCTTTCAATAGCTTCTCGGTAGGTAGTAGGATCCTCACGATCTACTAACTCAATAGTGTCACTGTCAGTGATTAGAAATCCATATCTCTCAATCTCCTGACGTACCCTACCAGACCTTCTAGGTACTTGTGTAATGGGTTCTTGTTCCACAACTGGTTGTGAACTTGATCCCATTTCCAAACCATCCTCTATAGGAGCTTGTGGCACTTGAATTTCTTCAAGTTCTACTTTACTCCCACTGTCTTTCTTGAGAAGGAACTCCTTTTCCAAGAAAACAGCCTTGCGAGCAACAAAATACTTTGTTCTCGGCTTGTGAGTAAAAGTAGTATCCCTTTGTTTCTTTGGGATAGCCCACAAACAAGCAGACAGTCGATTTGGACTCTAGTTTGTCAGATGTTAATTTCTTAACATGTGCTTCACAGCCCCAAATCTTGAGAAAAGACATATTAGGTTCTTTCCAGTCCATACCTCGTATGGTGTCTTCTCAATTGCTTTAGTTGGAGTACGGTTCAATAGAAATGCAGCAGTTTCTAATGCATAAACCCCAAAAAGAGATAGGAAGATTAGCTTGACTCATCATAGATCGAACCATGTCCAACAGAGTTCGATTTCTCCTTTCGGACACACCATTCCATTGCGGTGTTTCAGGAGGAGTGAGCTGTGAAATAATACCACACTCTTTTAGATGATCATCAAACTCTTGGCTTAAGTATTCGCCACCTCGATCTGATCGAATGGCTTTTATACTTTTGCCAAGTTGGTTTTCTACTTCGTTCTTAAACTCCTTGAATTTCTCAAAAGTTTCAGACTTGTACTTCATTAGATAGACATAGCCATATCTACTGAAGTCATCTGTGAAAGTCACGAAGTAGCTAAAACCACTTCTAGCTTGTGTACTTAATGGGCCACATACATCGGTATGTATTAGTTCCAATAAGCCATTAGTCCTTTCACCTTTCTTGTTAAAAGGACTCTTTGTCATTTTTCCATACAAACATGGCTCGCATGTGTCATAAGACTCTAAGTCAAATGACCCAAGCACTCCAGTTTTGTGGAGTCTTGAAATACGTTTTTCGTTTGCATGTCCTAAACGACAATGCCAAAAGTAAGTAGGGTTCAATTCGTTTGATTTAACCCTCTTTGTATTAATGTTGTATATCGACTCTTTGTTTTGTAAATCAAGGATATAAAGGCCATTTTGCAACATGGCATTGCCATAAGAAATGCCTTGGCGACGAATATGAGCATTGCCATTTTAATAACAAAATCAAATTCATCATTATCCAAACATGAAACTGAAATAATGTTTCTGCTCATAGCAGGCACATAATAACAATTATTCAAAATAATACAAAGTCCGAAAGGTAAAGTGAGGTGATAGTCACCTATCTCCATGGCAGCAACTCGTGCTCCATTCCCCACACGGAGGTCCACTTCATTCTTCCCAAGTAACCGCCTATTTTTTAGCCCCTGCATATTTGAACAAATGTGAGAACCACAACCGGTATCCAATACCCAAGTGGTAGAAATAGAAAGGTTAATTTCAACAACAAAAATACCAGAACTGGACGCCTTGGCTCCATTCTTCTTTTGTTCTTCCTTAAGAGAGCGCAATTCTTCCTTCAATGCCCTATCTTGTTGCAATGGAAGCAAGTGCTCTCACTCTCTTTGAGTTTTTGCGCCTTGGGGTTGGATTGGGCCTGAGGTGCACTCCCACTGAACTTGGGTTTTGCCTTTCCCTTTCCCTTTCCCTTAGCGGGTCCCCTTCTTAATTCCCTTTTGAACCATTAGAACGGGATTGGTCTTTCGAATGTTCTCTTCAGCATTCTTAAGCATCCCATGAAGCTCAGTCGACTGACTTGTTCATTGCATGCATGTTATAATTCATCACAAATGGATCATAAACAGCAGGCAATGATCCTAAGATCAAGTCAGTGGCCAATTTCTTTGGCACTTGTACCTCAAGCTTCTCAAGAGTATCAAGATACCCTTTCATCTTGAGTACATGGGTACTAACAGGAGTACCCTCAGCCATCTTGCAAGAAATTAAGGCTTTTGTTGTCACGAACCTCTCGTGACGAGCTTGCTCTTGGAACATCTCCTTGAGGTGCACCATGATCGCATAAGCCTCTTGGTCCATAAATTGCTTTTGCAAGTCAGGCACCATAGTGGCCAGCATCAAACAGGTCACATCATTGGAGTCGCTCTTCTTGGTCTCAAAAGTTTCCTTTTGAACCGCAGAGGCGTTCCTTCCTGGTTCTTCAGGCAAGGGTGCATCCAAAACATACGACTTTTTCTCTTGCTTAAGAACTATTCTTAAGTTTCGAGACCAGTCTATGAAATTGGTGCCATTCAATTTGTCCTTTTCAAGGACCGATCGCAATGAGAAATTGTTATTTGAAGATGCCATTTTCAATCTACAATAAAATTTAGCAAGATTAAATGAGGTCTTATTAATGATCCCACAAACCGAATTAATATCCCCTTAAATAATTCGCGTTAGTGATTTAATGTGGGCCAAGATCCACTTTTCACAACAACTTATTAGTCAAGCTGAGCCTGTACACCTAATAAGTTAAGTTACTTAGGTAGAAAAACTCCAATCATGTCTCGTACATGACTCTTGGATCAAATGGGCTAACATCTTTAAGATGTTATAGCACAACCCATTTATTAGTTGCCTAGGTCCGAGCATCCCATTCCATGTTAAGTCCAACCTACATTCACAACCTATGCCTCACAAAGATAATTGGATGCATCTAGGACTCCTAGTCTACGTGACCGATGATCGATGCCTTGACATGTTTCGAATTAGGAAGGCAACTTTGTGACTTACTATTTTTAGGGATTCATTTTATTACGGCTTACATGGCATACGCTTTGTCATCCATACATAGCATGCATATATATATATAATTGCATAAAGTAAAGCGTGACAAACATGGGCCCAAAAACCTACAACTAAGATTCTATACTATTACATAAGAATCTTCGAGTTGGGCTTCTCCACTCCGGTGGGCTTCGTCTTGATTTACAAAGTCTTCAAATAAATTCTTTTCTAAGAAATAATTGAAACTTTTACAATAAAATATAATGGCACGCAGGCCATATTTAATTACAAAAACCCAGGGCCCATGAATGCACCATGCATATCCATTCATCACACCAAACAAGTAAATAAATATACATAGCATTCATGGATCAAACAAAGTCCAATTTTAATTAGTTTAGCCAAGCCCATTAATGGAAATTGTGTACTTGAACCTTTAAGAGATGACCCCATGATGGGCCTGGGCCGAAGCCCAATGGACTAAATCCTCTTATTGAATAAGTTCTCTTAAAAGCCCAAAACACAAACTAGTTAGATTTGTGCCATAAATCAACTCTAGTGTAATTTCCAATTTTGCCATTTTTAATTTTATGTCATACAGCCCATAAACATTAAAAATACATATAATATGTGCTAACATGAATTAAAAATAAAATCATGAAGAACACATATAATAACACACGGCATTCATGCAAAAACAAACAAATAACAAAACTAGTTGTTTAATGCTTATGTAATGCCATGAAATGCACAAACATTTAAATCAATTTTATGAGTCATTTAATATTCTAAATAAGTCCATAAATATTGATTTAATATTTCTATACAAATCTGATCTAAATGTGTTTTTACCATTTTAATCAAAACAAAACAAACAATCTTGATTAAACATGTAACAAACACAAACTAGTCATAGTTTTAAGTGATTTTAAAATTAATCAATTAAATTGTCATGGACCAGAATTAAAACCAAATTTAAAAAATGTCCAGACCTGATAATTAATCTTTAAATATCACTTACAAACATGCCAAAAACGTTTTTACATTTAATTTTGAAAACTAGTTGTTAAACTAGCAATTTACATGCCAACTAGCACCTAGTTTCATAATTAATATGTACTATCAGGTATAAATAATTAAATCCGACCATTACCAGCCCTAATAACATCTTAGGACAGTATATTAACATGTCATATTAATTATAATACCTATCTAATCAATTAAAATCGTTTTTACACCAAAACAATGCAAAAAACTCAAAACAGAAAATTTCAGATTTGCATGTTTTCAAAATAACGATTTTTAATTAATTTTTTCATGCATCTAAAGCACTAAAACAAGCATGTCTAGTCTCTGATACCACTGATGGAATATGACATGGTATGATAATCATGATAGCACAGCGAAAAAATAAAAATTTATCATGCATACCATACATATCCAAAACTAGGAACGAAAACATGCAATTTTAGGGTTTTTAAAACTTACAATAGATGATGCCTTTATTCTTTGATTTTGTGATGTCCAGCAACTAAGATGCCTTTATCCTCCTTAGTTCTCAATCACCAATGCCAAGGAACAGCCTTTTACGCCACTCCCTCTATTCTCACACACACACTTGCACCGACGGCTTAAAATTGAGATTGCTAGATCTCTTTTTCGGTATTGTGTAAGGGTTATAGTTTGAAGCTACAAAACTTGATTTTGTACTTCTTTAGATTGCTATTACTGCTCAATAACACAAGAGAATGAGGAACAATCCTTTCTCCTTGTGAAAAATTGAACAAAAGAATTAAGAGAGAGAGAGTTACTATTTACGAGTTACTATTCACGAATTACTATTCATCCCACCAAAAAATTAGGTTTAGGGTTTTATTTCTTTTAATATATATGCTTATCCTTTGGCAAGTCATTAATCTGAATTCAACTATCCTAAGATAATTAATTCAAACTCTATCACTTCCTAAAGATAAGTAATATATTTTGAATTAAACTCCTTTGAATTTAAATTCAAATTTGAAATAAAACATAAGACATCTAAATAAATGAAATCACTTAATTTAAATAAATGCCATGTGCCGAAATTCCTTGAATTATCTCTTGGAATTTCGGCTACTTCATTAAATAAATAAGTGATTTAATTTAATTTAAATTCCTTTAGACTTTAATACTCAATTAACTTAATTAATGTAACATAATTAATTAATTGAAATTAAACCTTGTGGGCTGAATTTTTTTCTCTCATGGACCAAAGCCCAATAGCAATTTTATAACCCATTACATACATTAATTTGACTTTAATTAAAAGCCCAAATTAATGCCCAATACTTAATTAGTCATTTTAAGCCCAATGCTTTGTGTGCGATCCTATAGGTCCATTTAATGTTGGCAATGAATTAATAAATTAATTCAAAGGCTATATATATTCTCTAGCAAGATATTATAGCATTCCAAATTAAATGAAAATGCATATGGCATTTGGTGACCTAATGCAATTTCGCATAGTCCCTTACCCATAAATATCAGAATTAATATAAGGCATGGAACTAGTCATCCTTATATACATTAATTCATTTCTTGATATTCCAATGACACTGAATTCTCAGATAAATAATGATTACTCATTATTTCATCTCGGTATGGCCATACACTTCTCAGTTCACTGATCAAGTGGCCGGTGATATTTTTCTCTCTTATCGAGAGGGGTAATCCCTTCACTTCTCTCATGCTCTCTAACATGAATCAGTGCATACCCAATCATACCCGTACTTGTCACTCTGTTACGAGCACGTTAGGTGTATGTCAAAGTACACAGTAATTCATAAAGAGTTTCATAGAGATTTCAGGTCTAAGAACTCCGATACAAAACTTGCATATGAGAAACACTTATGACTTATACCATGTAGTGTTCTCATGAGCGGATCGAATCCAGATACCATGTTCTTTAACATGTATCTATGATCTCTGATTGACACTCTTGTCCTAATGATCCGTAAGACAGAACTCATAAGATCAGAGAGAGCATACTAGTCTTAATTCATTTGTTATTCCCATAACAATGACTGACTAGGGATATTTAGAATGATGTCTCATTTGTTTCAAGGTCTTACAATCCATGTGCCTCACACATGATAACTTAAACCGAAACAACACTCTTGGATAGTTTTATCAATTGATATGCACAGGAATACAAAGGATAAAACAAATGCCTCATTTTATTAATATCAAGTGTTTCGTTACAATGTATTGGGGCTAGGGCTTACACTAACACCAACAACATACAAATATATACAATACTTGTAAACAATATAATCACACATTCACACAAACATGATTTATAAAAAATATTAACATTTATTATGGTATGGAAACACCATAAATAGTATTAATGTACTAGGACAATAAATATAAAGCATAAAGAAATAAAACATGTAAATATCCCTCATTTTCTCAACTCTGCATTCTAGAAGTTTTGTTTGATCACACAAATGAGCTTTTTTTTTATCAGACAAAACCATCTACAATGAATTTTGTTTGAGTAGACAAGGTGCTCTTAATCAGATGAAGTTCATATAGATCTGGAGATTTTTCATAAAAACTTGTTTGACTAGATGCATGCAAGCCATGGACTTGGTTTGATCAGACAAAGCAGTTTCTTAAAATAACATGAAACTAGGTCTCCTTTATAAAACAATCTAGATTTTCATTGATTCTCAGATGGACTTATGAAATGTCTGGTTTTATTTTAGGTCATTCATAGTGTAGACATTAGGTTTTGAGTCAGCTTTTGTTAAAATGACCTTAATGAGAAAAAGATTTTTAGTTTTTGGGCTTTGAAAACCAGTTCGTGGGATCAAAGAGTCACAGAAGGAGGGTCAGATTGAATTCGGCCCTTGACTTGGACGAGTCCAGGCCACAACTTAATCTCGTGGACTCGAGCAAGTCTCCCCAAACTCGGGCAAGTCTAGGCTCTCTGGATTAAGTTGGCTAAGTCTAGTCTGTGACTCGGCCCTTTTAGTATAAAATTCCCCCTTTTCCCATGGTTAAGGTGGAGGTTTTGGAGCAGGTTAAAAAGGAAAAAAAGACGGAGAAAAAGAGAAAAGGAAAGGAAAAAGAAAAAGAAAGAAGAAAAGTTTTTAGTTTTCTTTCTCCATTTTCACTATTTTTCAGATCTACTCTTCAATATTTGCTTTTTTAAAAACATTTTGTTGATAATACTATAAAGGATAGTTTCGGGAACACTAAGGTTCCTTTGTTTCCTTTGTTATTTCGAGAAATTCACTAAAAGTAATGTTATAAAGCTTTTTTTTTTTACTCCTGACTCATTTTTTACCCAAATTAAATTTATTCATTCACTATTGAATATTGTGAATTTAATCCATATTTTGTACAACTTATTTTTTTATTTCTTGATTAAATATAAATTATGAAATTCTTTTGACAGTATTTGTGGATAATGAGACATTGTCAATCCTTTTTGTGTTAAAAATCTTAGTTTTGACTCTCTTAAGTTGTTTTCTTGGTAAATATTGTTTAAATATTATTCTTTTAAGTTTTTGAGTAGTTTCACTTTTATCCTTTTATTTTATTTTAGATTTCAAATTTTCATTTTTGTAAGTATCTGTATTAATAATGACCCAACTCAGTGTGATTCCTAATTCGGTAATTATCTGGTCGCTTCGAAATGGATAGGGTTTTATTTCAATTTATTGTTGGCAATCAACCTATAAGGGTATCTGCTAGGCACCACAAGGTAGTTATCATGAAGTTATCATACAATAAAATATTGAAAATTTGAGTTCTAAAATTATGAGGCCTAAATCAAAGATAGTTTGGGACCTCACTCTGATTTATACCTTTGGTTAGCATTATCTCTTTCCCCACATGAGATATCATACTGGAAAAGTAAGACGCACTCTAGCATGTTGGGAAGCCATAAAGCATAAATATTAGAAGTTGTAAAATCATGACATAGAAAGCATTAAAAAATATAAGAATAAAAGTAAAGATAAATCATACATAAATCAGGGATTGATTCAGAATGTTTATTTTCATCAAGACATTGGTTCTCACATGCATGTTTACAAAAAGGTTAAGTTTCGAGTGTATTTTGGATAAAAATAAGGGCATTGAGCCTAGCTGGCTTTGGAAAGAGAATCACGTTAATTAATTTTAAGGTAAAAAAATCATTTTATACTAAAGAAATAAAATTCTTAATTTACATGTTATTTTGTGGGTAAAAATCGAGATATTGGTCCCTTTATTATAGAAAAATTTCACTTAAACATGTATAAAATCGTTTAGTGAGCTTTTAGATTAACACTCAAAAAATTATTTATTTGCAATAAATGAAGAAATGTATAGAAGAATAATAATACAAGTAAAACATACATAAATCAGGATATTGATTGATTTAAGAATATTGGTTCTTTCATGCATATTTTATAAAAGAGTAATTCATGTAATTTTTGGGATTAAAAGTGGACTTTGGTCCGTTTTATGTGAAAAAAGTCCAATTAATTGAGTAAAAAATATTTAAAGTGAATTTTCCTAATTATCATGCAAAAATCATTTATTACTCAGCTATTACAGTCAAATATATGAAAGGCATGTAAGGGAAAAATAATACAGATCCAAATAATAAATAAATGAAGGTGTAAATTTTAAGTTAATATACTCCATCTTATTCTCCAATCCTCTAACCCAACTCGACATGCAGATGAGTTATGCTCATTAAAAAGGACAAAAAATAACAATATGAGTTAATGATGAATTAAATCAAATAATAAATGATAAATAATTAGTTAATTTAAATAAATTAGGTAAATAATTAGCTTAATGGAATATAAATAAATTAGATAAAATATTTAAAATGCATGATGCGGTCAAAATTCATGCAACATTTATAGGCACGCGTATGCTAAACCATTTAAATAAAACAACAATTAGGTAAAAATATAATACGATAAATTAATAAATAAAATAAAATAAAATAATAATATGATTAAATTGAAATGAATTGAATATGACACAAATATATAAATAAATTATTTGATAATTAAATTGCAAATATTAATCAATTAGGTTAATGAAATAGATGCAAAAAAATAAAATTGAACAGAAAATATAAACGAATATTAGCAATATAATATAATATTAATAAACTAAATAATATAAAAATTAATATTGAATTAACAAATATGTAATAAATTAAAATAATAGGAAATAAAAATATCAATTAGGCAAACAAAGATTAATGTAAATAACAGATAAATACAATATCAAATTAATACATGAATAAATACAAAAAGCAAATTATATTAATAAAATAAATGAAAAATAAGATAAGAAACCATGAAAATAAGGAAAATGAGTAAAAAAAAGCCAAGAGAGTGAGTCACATGCATGTGAGAGGCCAAATAGAAGATAAAAGGAAAAAACAGAGTCATGACCTAAGGGTGTGACTCGCATGAGTCACACTCACCCCAGAAAATCATTTTCAGTCACTGAAATGATGTCATAGATGTCTAAAAATTTCTAAAATTCATTTTAACTCAAATTAATGCATGAAAAAGGCACAAAATTCATTATTATGCATGACTAACATGATTTAAATGAAGAAAAACAAGATTAAAGCAAGTAAACATAAAATTCAAAGTTTGAACAAAATGAAAAAAAATGATGAATAGTAAATTCTAAATCACCTACTTACTCAATTTCTACACTATTTAAATGGGATTTTACAATTTAATGAATGAGATAAGCATAAAACTCATTAATAACTCATAAACAAGATCAAATCCAAGAAATCAAACAAGTGGAAATTCAAGCTATAAACATGGAAAAATAGAAATTTACTGTAAATCAAAATTTAACACTAGATTTGAATGATTTTGGGACTTTGTAATATTACCCTCAGTGTTCATCAAAGAATAAGAAAAAAAAGTGCTTTTGCTTCTTTTTCTTTTTTTTTTCACTGGGTTTTTCTTCAAAACAGAGTGTGTGTGTGTGTTGGGTGAGAGAGAGAGAAAATCATCCAAGAGAGCCCCCCCTTTTTTTGTCCCAATCCAAAGATTAAAAATCCTTGTTTTGATAAGAATGAAATCATATTTTTTCAATTCTCTTTTTTACCCTGTTTCTGAGCTCATTCTCGTCAAAATGCTTTCTAGGGAGTGAGTCATGGTCTTGACTCATGCCCTTTGACCATTAACTTTGATTGATGAATTTTTTGAATCCTTGAAATCCATTTTAACCTTGTTGATAGAGGGAAAATAAGAAAAACATGCATAAAAGGATTTTTAAACATTTAAAACCCCACAAGAGAGCCCAACAAGCATTTTAAAAATATAAAATTTGGGAAAAAGTTTGACATTTTCATTTCTTATCTATTTATAAGAAACACTTTCCTTATAATAATAATAATAATAAGATAATTTTAATTATTATTTACTAAAAATATGTATTATAATAATATTTTAAAAAGTTATATATCATAATATTTATAAATTACAAAAATATTGAAAAATTAAGTATAAATTTTAAAATATAATTTATAAAGTGTATATAAATCGGTTAATCGTTAGTCAACGATTAGCCGTTGACTTTTAAAAGTAAAAACCATAAATGTCCATGAATATTGAAAAATTATTGTATTTTTTCTCACCCATTACAATAATTTTTCAGTAGTCAAGGTTGTATACTATTGTGCTACAGTTTTCACTATAACACCTATTAGCCTATACACATATTTTAAAAAAATTTAAATAATTCAACAAGTCAAAACTATTCTATGCCATTATGAAAACGGAACTCTCAGCGCATGTTTCAATCATTTGAACCCATATCATAATTTGAACAAATAATGCAAAGTAATTACTGATACAATTTTTATATAAAATTAAATATTATTAACTGGTCTAATTTTAGTTATATTTTTTTAAAAAAAATTGTTATATCCATACAAAATGTGAAATGTGAAAAATATTAAATGAAATATGGAGAGATCTATTTAATAAGTTATCTACTTACAAAAAAAATTAATAAAAATAGTTAATAAATTATTAAATGAAATATGGAGAGATCTATTTAATAAGATATCTACTTACAAAAAAATTAATAAAAATAGTTAATAAACTATTAAATGAAATATGAAAAATGTACTTAAAAATACATTAAGAAAACTATTAAATTAAATATGAAAAATCTACTTAAAAAATAAAAAAAAGAAGAAAATAAATAAACAAATAAAAAAATTAAAGACAAAAATAAAATTGCTGCATGATTTGAACCCGCACCATTAAATGTCTATGCATTTTGAAAAATGGCTTCATACCGCTAGAACAAAAGACACCATTTGGCATTTACTTCCAATAACATATATTAAATTAATATTAAGTATTAACTTGCTTTTTTTTTTTTTAAATCTTCTCGTCACTAAATTAACGAACAAAACATACCAGCAAATAATACAATAACACAGTTAAATATTTTAATTGGTGTACAATTATTTTAATTAATAAATAAAACAACTACTTAACATAAATATTAAAAAAATAAAGAAGAAAATAAATAATGCCGGGATCTGAACTCGCACCATTTAATGTCTTTCCATTTTATTTTAAATAATGTCTTCCAACTACTATTATTTGACATTTATTTCCAATAACATATATTCAGTTTTTACTAAAACATGAAATATATGCAATCTAAAAATATAACTATTAACTTGCTTTTTTTCTTCCCGTCACAAAATTAACGAACAAAATATACCTGTAAATTATGCAATCACACAGTTAAATATTATATCAAAATATTTATTTTTTAACTTGTCTAAAAAAATATTATAAAATTTAATTAATTTCACTTACCTCTAATTTTAAGTGATTAAGGCAATATCTCCAAATTTATGTGTTAAAAAAATTTTAAGGTTAAAACATAGCAAATATGAGAATGAGGAACAAAGAAAATGAGGAATGTAAAATAACTCGGCAAAATGAAGGGTAAAATTGCCAATCCATTATATACTATTTAAAATAATATTAAAATAAAAAAAAATTTGAATTGGGTAAACAATTACGGATTGACATGACCCATCACTGTCACCGCTGCATGCCTTGTTGGTGTCAGACTGCTACATCTGAAACCGCAATAATTTACTATAGTTTCAAATTTGGCATACTGACACTAATAGGGCATCACCACGTGTCCATTCCTGCAAGCTCTTATTGTGGTATTGACAGAAATATCCAAAACTCCAAATATTTTTGCTCTCACCCCATTTTATTAAATATATTTTTTAAATTATTTAAATAATTGTCTCATGTTATTTTAATAAATTAAAACAAAAATTTTATAAAATTAATATTAATTAATGATTTATAGAGTTAAAAAAAATTCAAGTTAGAGTTAAATGGAAGGAATATAATTTTATTTATTTAACCCTTGTTTTCGGGTTAATTACCCCTATGATCATTAAAGTTTAGCAGTTATACTGATATAGTCACTTAAGTTTTATTTGTAACATAAAAATAATTTAACTTTCATTTCGTAACCAAAAAATCATAATTGATGGAAAATCGATATTCAAACCAATGGAGCGTGTAATTCACGCAAGCCGGTTGTACACGTAAGCAATTATTGACACGTCAGTGCTGACCGGACTCATACGTGACAATTAAAGAAAAAAGAGTTAAAAAATCTTATTTTTCACTTTACTCTTCTCCTTCCTCACTGCCTCTCTATGTACTACAAATTCAAAGAAATTGATCTCTCACGATCTCCCTCCTCACCATAGTCTCTTCATCCAATCATTGTCTGAAGATCTCATTTGCTCTTGAACAATCTATGTGAGTACTTTAATAGGTAAGTATTAATTATTATGTATATTTACTTTTTATTGCATTTAGTTAAATTATTATTAATTATTTTGTATATTTAACCCTAAAGTTATATATTAGAAGATAGAGACTGTCCAATTATAACAATGTTAAAAATGATAAAATCTAAGTTGATGAAAATGATGTATAAGAAGAGTGAGTGGATTATAAAATACAGTGGTAGAATTTGTCCAAAGATTGAAAAGAAATTAGAGAAGTTGCAGGTTATTATAAGGCCGAAAAATCCAAAAGTCCAATGAATGGTCTGGGGGGACCTTACATAATTGATTTAGCTGCAATGGCTTGTACTTGTAGGAGATGGAAGTTGACAGGGATGCCATTTGCACATGTTGTTGCTGGTCTCATTGAAAATAATGATGACTTTTACAATTATGTGAGTGAGTACTATAGTGTTGAAACATTAAATAAAGTCTACTCCCATTTTATTAACCCAACTAACCCTATAGACTTATGGCCTGAAGTGAGTGATAGAACTAATGTGATTCCCCCCAAGTCTAAGAAAAAGAAACGAGGAAAAAAGCCTAAGTGTAGGAGGAAGCAGCCTGAGGAATTTGAGCAAATGAAAGAAAAAAAAATGTAACGCCCCAAAAATTCGGACTGATTATAGTGAATAAATAGTATCAATTTGTAAGGATCAATTATGAATATTCCAATATAAGTTAGTATTATTTTTGAGTTTTAATTTAATAATTGTTAATTAAAATATATTATGAAAATTTTTATAAATTAATAATAATGTTAAGAAGGTAAAATTTAAAAAGAAGAAAAAAAGAGAATTAGTGAGATTTTTAATAAGAAATGTGTGGTTGAGATTTAAAAAGGAAAAGAAAGAGAATGGTGGGGTAAAAATAGAAGAAAGTGTGTGTGTGTGGTAAAAAAGAAAATAAGAAGAAATAAGTAAAAAAAAAAAAGAGAAAGAAAGAAGAGGAAGAGAGAGTCGGGAGGGAAGGTGGTCTGCCGCCGCTGCTCGACGCCGGTGGAAGGGCGCTGATCGCCGCCGTCGCCGTCTTCCAGTCCTCCGCTAGCGTTGCCGTTCTCCGGTGAGTCTTTCCTTCCGTTTTGCTCACCACCACCATAGATCAAGCCTCTTTTTTCCCCATCTCCACCATAACTTCTTTTCCTTTTTTTTCCGGTGGTTCTCGTCGGCAGTTGAGGGAGCTGATGGCACCGGTGGGATCATGAGGTTGAGGCGGATCTTTTGGTACCCTCCGATCATCCCCACTCGCCGGCGAAGTGGAGATCGGAGCTTGTGGCAGCCGGCGGTTCCAGGTGGCTTTCCAACCAAATCACGACGCCTTGGGGCGCGTGAAGGCCACCGGAGGGGTCCTAGCGGCTCTGGCAGCAGGTGGGCAGCTCCGGTGGAGCTCCGGCGAGCCTCCGACGAGGCTCCGGCGAGGCAGAATAGAGAGAGGGCATTTTGGGCTTCAATTACGGTATGGGATACTGAAATTACTCCCTCAATTTAGTTAAATAAATCTTAAATTTTAATGAGACAATTATTGTATGTTTAGTATAAATGTTTGCTTCTGTGTGTGTAAATTGATAGAATTCAGGAGTTTAAGTTAATTGAATGGTTATTATGAAATTGTTATGGGATGATTTCGAGGCTTACGGATTGTTAGCATAAAGAAAAGAAATGTTGGAGACGAAAAAGGAACGAATAACTCAATTGAAAAAGTTGTACATTGTCTAATTGAGTCATTGATTTAGTTTTGTTATTGGATATGATTGAACTTAGGGTAAAAAGGGGTCGATAGTAATAAATATTAATGGCATGTAAGAGTTATTGATAGATTTTGAAACTCTTATTTGATAATAAATTTAAGATGTAATTTTATTAGAATTTCAAGTAAAATTTATGATATGGGATTTACACAAGTTTATTGAGAATAAAGTATACAAAGTTCTTGGGTTGAATTGAGTAATGATGGAGTCAAAGCAAATATGATAGAATTTGAGATTTAATTGTTTTTAAGTGTTTATAGTCTAACTAAAGAGCAATAAATGGTATTGGTTAATAAGATAGAAGTTTCAATTACGTTTAAGGAAATTGAGAATGTAACTTATTGAAATATAAATAAAATGTCATTGTACCCTTGAAATTTGTAATGCTATCTTGATTGATTCTTGGAATTTCAGCTCCAATTAGGTTATAGTTGCAGTTTTAAACAGTTATTCAAGGGAACTATCATTAATAGTAATAGAAAGTAATGCTGGAAATTAGTAATGTTAGCTAAAAGATCATACCTTGAGTTTGCATATTGAATTGGTAAAATTCTGGTTTCCTTATCTTTGACCGAGAAGTCATGTTGTATCATGCGTTCTCTTGATTTAATTTGAGTAATAAAAGATGTATGTTCATAAAATTAATGTGTAAATAACTCTATAGCAGCTTTTGAAATTTGATAAGCATTGATTATAACTATTGTGATTGGTAAAGTTTGGTTACATGTTAAAAATGTATTAATAGATTAAAAAGCTAGTATTTGACAATGAGCTTAACATGTAAATTATGATAAGAGTTTAATTGGAGTTTTTGAAATAAGTGGGGATTTAATGGATTATTAGTATTAGATTTACTTAAGGATGTTTAAAAGTGAATTACTGTTAGATGATGGAGTTATAAATCGAAAATATGGACTTGTTTTGAAATAAAGCTTGATGTATAATCCTGATGATATAAAACTACAAGAGTTCTCTTTGTTATCCTATGGAAAAAAAACAAATATATTGAATAGCTATTAATTAAATAAAGTATTAGTCCCCATAAGTAAATAGATTATACGTTAGAATTATAAGGATTATGATATAAGTAAGTAATAAGGTAAATAATATAGTGGCAAGCTATTGGTATAAAGGTCAAACATTTACTTCCATTGATAAATTCTTGTTCGGTACTTGAATAACAATTAGGAATATTATTATATTTAATGGAATAGATATAGTGGTATGTTTGATATCATATGAAACTGATAAAATAATATGCTTGTATACATAGTTGATTTGGTACATGTCTATTTAAGATCATATAGTTGCATATATAAACTTGATATGAAATGTATATGCATATATAGGCAGCTCCATTAAAAGTGACGCATTGAGACGCACTGAATGCATATATTAAATATAGTAGTTGAGTAGGTTTATCTGATAATTAAATTAAGTACAGTGAAGCATGGGAGATGGTCATAATGAGCCACACAGGTATGTCCTTTTTGTAATGACAATGTTTTTATATGTTGATTCTCGCATAAGTAATCCAAAGAATGGTATATAAATTTATTTTGATGAACATAAAATAGTTAGGTATGAACTATCATGATTAGTACAAGTAATGTCCACATATGGTTATTAGATTGTTTAAAGTAGTTTGAAAGAATCTGTATAAAATAGATTTCCCCTGGTGACTGAAGTATGTTTAAAAGAGAAATTACTGAATTATTGTGAAATAATTCATGAGTGAAAGATAGTACATAAACTGTACAAAAGTATTGAAGATTCTGAATAACTGCATTATCTGGATTGAAATGATGATAAAGTTGATAAATGTACTGAAAACAAGTGATCTTTTGCGCCCTTAGAAAATAGTCTGGCAGTAAAACTAGATCAGAATATAATTGGCTGGCCATAGGGATTCTGTACCGCGGTGCAAGTCATGGCGACTTGCTTAGTTATGGTAGGATCACTGATCTCCATAGCTTCTGTTTGTATCTGTATCTGCTACGTGAAAAAATGGTCTTTGAGATCATTTTTCAGTCTGTTTGTGGGCCATGGAGTCCACATCCCGTGTATCCAGTCTGAGTATTTCTGTCGGTACTGTTCTAGGGGCATTAATATGAAAATAAGTTAAAAAGTATAAAAGATAAGAAATGTTATAGTTTGAAATTAATGTGCATAAAAATTATCCTCTTGTATAAGTACATCAAATGGATATTAAATTGAAAGTTATAATATTGATGAGCCTGTGATCATTTAATTCTATATAGGCTTTATGTATCTATATATTTATGTATAGGTATGTATATCACTCTGATATCGATCAAGTATATAAGGTATGGCACGCTATGGTATTAAGTATTATATTGTTCACCTTGTTAAGATTATTTAATGATTATATGAAATTGAATTTGGATTGCATACTATGTTTTAAATGATGTAGATGTATGAAAGAAATATGCCGGATGTCTTTTGTAGTAGCAATGAGTGATGCATTGATTACTGAGTTATTAAGTTTATTGTCTACGTAAGTAAGATATTCTATTGCTTACACTTGTGATTTATTGCTGAATGTAAGAACTAGGATCTAAGATATTGAAAGTATCTATTAAGAGTGTTATTAATTTTGTATTTGTATAATTGATATTACATGTTTAAAAGATTATCTTTAGATTATTCTGTCCCCACTAAGCTTTATAGCTTAGCATGGATTTTGTTATCCGTGTAGGTAGCGGGATAAACTTGTTTTTTTGGTTAGACAGCTGCTTCGGCTCAATCATCAGAAGAAGGGATTTAGTTTCGAGCAATTCCTCTTTTGAGGTTCACAGATGTAGCGAGGCGATTTCTAATGTAAATTGTTTCTATTTTGGAATGTTATAGCAATTTAAGAGTGTAATATGTATTATTGAATCATCTTAGGAAATGTGAATAATAATAATGAGAATGGATGTTTGAGATGCATGATGAAATTATTTTTGAATTGTTGTGCCCCTGATGGGCTGAGGAAATTGTCTGTTTTTCAGGTGGTTTAGATAAGGTTTTAGCCGTTATATTGCCGGATTTTTATTTGGAATTCAGTCATTTGGACAATTATAGTATTCGGCTTACATAAGTTATAAGTATTTCTTTTTGGACAAGTCTGGAGTCTTTGAGATAGTAAGATTCAAAAGAAAAATCTTGCTGATTTTGGAATTGTCACTCAGTGCATTGCTCCTCAAAGGGTCAATGACCAGTATCTGACAAATGGTCCGTAGGAAAAAAAAAATTTTCCTACTTACCACTTGTTTCGGTTAGACTGTTCAGCAAGGGTGTTACAAAAAAGCCATGCAAATAAACCTTGGGAGCACGGGTAAATCTACTGAAACCCAAAAATTATCCAAAACCGGCATTACAAGATCAAGTGTAGGATATGTGGTGAGGTTGGACATAATGCTAGAAGACATGATTCTCAAAAAAAAGAACTCAGTGCATGTTCAGAATAAATAGCCTAAATCAGATGTTAGTACTTAGGTATTAAAGTAAAATATTTAGTTTATTGTTAATTCATTTATTTATTTTAATTATTTATTTGATTAAAATCTAAGACCAAGTGTTATTTCAACTCAAGCTAATTCTTCTCATGAAGACTATGATTGCAATTTGATGATGATGTTGGAAGCTGCCGTCTTTTTTATGTAAATGACAGTAGTGCTGTTGCTGTTGGAAGCTGATGCGTTTTTGCAGTAAATTACGCAGCTAAATCAGTAGAAGTTGCTGTTTTTTTGTAAATGATAGTTGTACTGTTGGAAGCTGTAGTTTTTTTTTTTTTTTATGTAAATGATGCAGATGAATACTGTTGGATTCGTAGAAGCTGCTGTTTTTTTTATTTAAATTATGTAGCTAGGTTGCTAGACTTGTGTTTATGTAAGTTCTATATTTTTATTTAAATTAGTAGAAGCTGCTTTTTTTTTTTTAAATTTAAATTATGCAGCTATGCTGCTGTACTTGTGTTTACGTAAGTTCTATATTTTTGATTTAAATTAGTGTTTATGCGGGTTAATATATACATTTGAGTAATATTTTTTAATATCTTTACCCGCTAGTGGATTAATTTGTAATAATCAGTCTTTTAAATTAACCCACCATTAATTTATTGATTTGTTAGCAAATGTGTTCTTGAATTGCATGTACATAAGTTACTAATTGAGATTAGAGGTGACAAATGGATTGATTGGACGGATTTGGATTGGATTATTAATGAATGTGTCATTAATGGGTTGGGTAATAAATGAATCAAAAGATATGGATTATAAATGGATCAATATCTAAATGGATTGGATTGATTTAAATCGATTCATGGGTTTAATATAAATTAGTATAAAATTTTATGTCCAATTTTGTATCAAAACCACGTAACCCATACTCAACATATTGCATCCTTACCGTTAAGATCTATGTACCAATTTCTCTTTAATGGAAACTCTTCTTCTTTAGCTTCACTTTTATTGTCTTTTTTCGTTTTTGTGGAGAAAGAAGAGGACGACACATAGAGGCTCGTCTTTTAGTTAGCTCTTTGAGATCTGCCTATGGCTGGTACTTTCTTCTTTTCTTCTTCAAGTCTATGGACCACAATTTCAAGATTAGCTTTTTATGTTTTTCAGCGAAATTAAGTTACTTCTTTCCTTTTCTTTTTGGGTGTTGATGGCTTTGGTAAAAATGGGTTCTTTCTTGGTTCAACATTGCAGGAAATTAGCAGTTTGTTGGTGGTGCGTTTTTTTTTTCTTTTGGAATTATGTGTTTGTTTGCTGGGAAAGTGCAGGAAAAATTGTAGAAATGGATAAGTTTTCACTTTATACTGTGTTTGGATTCGCTTTGTGCTGCAAATTAAAAAAACCCTAAAAAAATTGAAGAAAATGATTTTAGATAAATCCATTGGGTAATGACCTAATGGATTGAAAAATATAATAGGTCAATTTTGGGTTGGCCCAATGAGTATTGAATTGGGTTGGGTTAAAAAATAAAATGGATCAGTTTTGGGTTGATCCAGTTGATATTTATTTAAATTGGGTTGGGTTTGGATTAATTTTTTTGGATAAATTTGGATCGATCTATGAATTTTAATCAATTTTGCCAGATCTAATTGAGATCACAATTTTTTTGAAAAGAATAGATTTTGCATTAATATCTCTACCCACCAGCGGGTTAATATATACAAATTTTACAATGGCTTTTATTAAACATTTATTATAATTGATTAGACAAATTAGCCAATAGATGCATATATATTTATAATTCAATACCAGAATTTCGCCTTTAACTCGGAGTCAGGTTATAACCATATTACAATGTTGACGGCTTGAACTTGATAACCACAGTAAGAAATAATAAATCTTCTTCCTTTACTGTTTATATAATAGTATCTAGTTTCAGATGAAAAGGAATATGAAGCCATGGAAGAAGATTAAAAGATGATGAATTTAAGATCTAAAGAGAAAATGAGATCTTGAGATAATGATAGAATGAAGAGACTGCAGTGAGAAGGGCGATCGTGAGAGATCGACTTCTTTGATTTTGCTGTACATAGAGATGACAATGAGGAAGGATCCTTTTTTTTCTTTAAATTGTCGCTTATGCGTTCAATTAGCATTGATGTATCAATAATTACTGATATATATAACTAGGGATGTTCACGGGACGGGGCGGGAGAGGGGAAGGAGTCCCCACTCCCCGCCCCATGCATTTCGGTGATTCCCCGTCCCCGTCCCTGCCCCCAGAACGGGGAGAAAATCCCTCCCGTCTCCCGCCCCGCGGGGATCTCCGTCCCCCGCTAGGATCCCTGTCCCCCGAATTCTTTTTTTTTTTATTTTAAAATATAATATTTAATAAATAATTAAAATTAAAATATAATATTTAATAAATAAAAAATTTAAAATTAATAATAATTTAAATTAATATAAATTTTAACCATTGATAAAATTTAAAATTAAATATAATTTAAAATTTAATAATTATAAAATTAAGTTATATTTTAATTTTAATTATTTATAAACTATTATATTTTAAAATAAAAAATATATATATTTTTTGGGGCAGGGATTTCTGCGGGGCGGATATCCCGTTCCTCGATTTTAGGACGGAAATTTTTTCTCCTCTGTTCCCGTCCCCGCAGGGAGAAAATTCGGGAATTTCCCATCCCGAACGGGATGGGTCCCTACCGGAGCCGGGGAATCCCCGGCCCGATGATTATCCCTATATATAACTAGCTCGCATGAATTACAAGCTCCATTGATTGGAATATCAATTTTCAATCAATTATAATTATTAGTTACGAAATAAAAATTAAATTATTTTTACGTTTGCAAATAAAATTTTAAGTCACCACAAGTTACAACTGCTAAACTTTTGTGACCATAGCGATAATTAACCACCCTGTTTTCCCTTCTTCCTTTGCGAAGAGCCAAGTACGTTTTGTTTAAAAACCAACGTCCGAAGCACCAGATATCCGACAGTATTCGAACTGGATGGACATAAGATCGATGGCGAAATTGACGCAAAGCACCAATACCATTACTGAAAACCAGAGCTCGAACGACAGCCAGAAGCGGGACGGCGATTTTGGGGAATTAAATGTCGGCGCAGCAAAGAAGCATAGAACAGAAACAACAGCAGCGGAGGAGGAGAAAGTGATTGAAGAAGAAACCAAGCCAGATAATTTTGAAGAACTGAAACATAGCGTGGCGGAGAAGAAGAAATTCAAGATCGAAGCCCACGCAGCAGAAGCTAAAGGTTCGAGGCACTCTATGGAGGATGCGTGGGTTATACTCCCTGACGCAAGTTTGGACACTTCAGGCTCATTGAGGTTCTTAATTTTTATTCTTTTTCAGAAGAAGAGTTTTAATCTGTTTATTTAGTTTAAATTAGAACAACAAACGTATAAAACAATCTTGATTTTTGTTTTTCGCGCCTACGGAGACAGGTGTGCTCATTTTGCAATTTATGATGGGCATGGGGGACGGTTAGCTGCTGAATATGCACAGAAGCATTTGCACAGAAATGTTCTTTTGGCTGGCTTACCACGTGAGTTGGTGTGTTTGCCTGTGCATTTTTTTTTTTGGCTAGGTGTTCTATTTACTTATGCATTGTGTTAGTACATATGGCAAGGGCCAATGATATTCTGGATCTGTTAGCTTTTTCTTTATTGCATCATGATTCTTGTATTGGCATTTTGTTTTCTATCCTAGCTTGAAACTTGTGTTGCTCTATGTTGATGTTGATCTTATTTATTTATTTATTTATATAAATATGTACGTATGTATGTATGTATGTATGTATCTCATGAAGTTGCTTAGTGGTTTTCTATAGTGGGGGTAGGTTCATTGTCTCAGTAAGTGTATGTTATCTAGTGTCTCTCTACATAGGATTCGAGCTATATATTGTGCAGGATTTCACATAAATATGATATATGTTTTCAGAAGACAAGCTTTAGAGTGAAGAGGCAAAATAGCTAATATGCAACTGGTACTTTTGTATGTCGATCTGGCCATATCACCATCTACAATTTAGGGATAACTTTAGCTAAATCACAAATTACCGATGTTAAGTGTTATATCAGAATATGCGACCAACTATTGTTTGAGCTTTTAGATACAATTACCTGTAGATATGAATCATTTAAACATGTTTAGCAATAATGATATGTCACAAATTATCGTGATAATGCCGTTTGTATGGAAAAAATAAAAAATAGCTATTCACAATATCAAGCAAAATCTTTCTATTCACATGGCCTGAAAAATGCTATCTTAAATGGGTCCCTTAATGGAGAAGTACACATGTTGCTGCCACCTAGCCATCCATGAAAGAGAAATCCAGTGTAAAACTAAATTAAGCGCTTTGATGCTTGAATTATGGCAGAAGAAAGTTGTTTAATAAATCTTGAATACTGGTTTCTGTCAGGAATAAATCCTGACTTAGTGTCTAATAGGGAAATAATTCTGGATAACCCAGAATGGTAGAAAAAGATAGATTGTAGAAGGAGAAGATATAATAGAAGCTTAGAGAGAGAAAAAGAAAAGGAGAGAGAAATATTCTTTGTATTGATCATAATGGTCCCCCAGGAGATACTGTTACATAAAGGAAAAGGTAAGATATGGTGAGTTGTACAAAAGGACTAGAGATCATGCATTCTCTCTGCCTTAGCTCATTGCTCTACTAGGTACGGCCGGCTAACAAATTTTTTTTTTCCTGAAGCTAAATAATAGAAAAGCTACAGGAATTAACGGAAAATAATAGAAATAACTACCAGGCTCTTAATTACTTTAATACCTAGGACCTTTTGCATGCGTACTTGAAAATTCTTCATTATGTTCTGTGTTTGTTAGCAGTCTGCTTCATTCTGTTCTGAGCAACTACTTGCTTTTCCTTGAGATAAGCATTCATTGCTTCTCTGGATTGGAGAAATTCTTCCATTGCAGCAATTGACGAGGGAAGAGTAGGGAGGATTGGTAGTGGAGGAGCGAAGCCATAAACAACCTACAAGATTAATTGAAGAGTGGTGGCTGGTGTTCTATAGGTACTCTGCCAAGCTGAGCCATTTAAACCTTGCTTTGGTTTGTGGAAGGTCATGTAGAGATAAGTTTCCACGCATCTGTTGAGCCTCTCAGATTGGCCATCAGTTTGAGGGCGATAGGCAGTGCTTAACTTGAGTTGAGTGCCCAATAATTTAAAGAGTTCTTGCCAGAAATTTCCACTAAAGACTTCGTTCCTGTTAGAAATAATGGTGCGAGGCATTCCATGGAATTTGAAGGTCCGATTCAGGAAAATTTGGGCTATAGTAGCAAATGGGTGAGAGAGGGGGATAAAATATACCATCTTTGAGAATCTTTCAATCACAACTAGGATTGTGTCATAGCCTGATTTTGGAAATTTCTTAATGAAATCTATTGTAACATCAGTCCGAATTCGGGAGGGAGTTGGAGTGTTTGTAACACCATGGTCTTTGTTGTTTCGTCTCTGTCAAAATTCTCTAGTGGTCCCTGAAGAATTATGGTTTATTTGGTGTCTTTCTGTTCTTTACACCCATGCCATCTTACTCCCATTAGTTGAGATTTATGAAGTCTTGATTACTTCAAGTAATCATGATTCGTTCCAATGGCAATTTCTTGAATGGTGTGCTCCATTATCTTGGTGGAGACATGAATTTCTCAAAATAATTCAAGATCTCAATTTATGGAAAGTGGTCCCTGAAGAATTATGTTTTATTTGGTGTCTTTCTGTTCTTTACACCCATGCCATCTTACTCCCATTAGTTGAGATTTATGAAGTCTTGATTACTTCAAGTAATCATGATTCGTTCCAATGGCAATTTCTTGAATGTTGTGCTCCATTATCTTGGTGGAGACATGAATTTCTCAAAATAATTCAAGATCTCAATTTATGGAAAAAGTTTGCCCAAGAAGCTTACCGGTATTTTGTCATCTACTTCTTTCACCGCCCATATGTTTTCAATCCTTCTCAACAGTCTCTGTGGTCCCAACCTCAAGCTTTCTATTGGCAAATTTTTGCTACCTCTGATCCATTGGCAACTCTCTCTGTTAAAGAAGCTCACTGTGTGATCTAAACGATATCTCTCCTAAACCACTTCATCCCCCAGTTCTTGACACTGCTGAATCTTCATCTTGTCCTAATTACTTGGATTTTCTGATCCAAGATTCCCAGGACCCATATCTTTCATTAAGTCTTCCTGATCATGACAATGACTTCACGGAACCAGATGCTCCTTCTACACATATAAAATCGGGTGGTTACTCCATATAAACTTCTTCCTGAAGGTCGCATTAAGGAAGGCATTTTTGATATCCAATTGATGCAAGGGCCAATGTTGGGAGGTTGTCAAAGAGATGAATAACCAAACATAACTCAATTTGGTGATTTGAAAGAAAGTATCAGAATAATCGACTCCATAAGTCTAGGCATATCCTTGAGCAACAAGTCGAGATATAAGCTGAGCCACATAACCATCTGGATTAACTTTGACTGTAAAGATCTATTTACAACCCACGACCTTCTTTCCTTTTGGTAAATTCACCAATTTTAAAGTATTATTTGTATCCAAAGCATTTATCTCTTCTATCATTGCATCATGCCAATCAAGATGAGATAAAGCTTCTTTAACAGTTCGAAGAATAGAAACTGAGTTGAGAGAAGCAATAAGAGAACACGTAGATGGAGATAAATGATCATAAGAGATAAAATTACCAATAGGATAGGCATACTGGTGTTTGCCTTTCCGTAGGGCAATGGAAAGATTAAGATCACTTGGGACTGGATCAGATGATGAATTTGATTCAAGCATTGTATTGCAAGTTTTATATTTTCTAGAATAGACCTGCACAATATGTGGCTTTGTTGGAGCAAGAGCGCAAGCAGGTGGAGCTAAATCATCTACAATAGTAGGAACATAATTACTTGGAGTTGGAACACTAGAATTACTTGGAATAGTAGGAATGGAAACATTTGCTGGCCTTGTAATAACATTGTAGCCCAATGACCGTCCTCCCCCTGGCTTGTAGAATCAGAAGATGGTTAGAAGGGTATATTCTTCCAGAAAGTAACATCAATGAACGCAAAATTCGTGTTAAGTGCTGGACAATAGTATCTGCACCCCCTTTTGAAGATGAAAATACCCCAAGTAGACACATTTCAATGACTTTGGATCCAATTTAGTGATTTGAGGTAGAATATCTCGAACAAAATAAGTGCTTCCAAATATTTTTGGTTCTATAGGAAATAATGGCTTAGATGGAAAACAAACAGAGTAGGGAGTCTCACTAGTGAGTACTGAAGAGGGCATGCGATCAATCGGAAAACAAGCAGTAGACACAACATCATTCCAAAATTGTTTAGAAACTTTCATTTGAAATAAAAGAGCCCTTGCTGTCCTAAGCAAGTGTCTATTTTCCTCTTAGTAACTCCATTTTAGGATGCTGTATCGGGACATGAGTATTGGTGAAGTATGTCATTCTAAGTCATGTAAATTTGAAAAGAATTTTTTTGCATTATCACTCCTCAAGGTGTGAACAAAAACATTATATTGAGTTTTGATCTCAGCACAAAATACACAAAAATGAGCGAATAATTCAGAATGGCTTTTCATAAAAGATATCCGAGTCATACGGGAATAATCATCTACAAATGGTACAAAATACTTGAATCCGAGTTTGGCTACCACAAAACATGGTCACCAAACATCTAAATGAACTAATTTAAATGCAGAATTAGCTCTTTTATTAATCCAAGGACTTGAAGAGCTACGGTGGTGTGTGAAAAATTGACATGACTCACAGTTAAGAGAAGAAACATTAGAAAATTGAAGATATAGTTTCTTTAGGTATGGCAAGGAAGGATGCCCTAACTTATAGTGTGCTTCAAAAGGAGACAAAACACTAGAACAAGTAACCGGCCTTAATATCTTTCCATCAAGAATATAAAGACCTTTTGAGACGTAACCTTTATCAGTGATCTGTTTCGTTTTAAGATCTTGAAAGATATAATGATAAAGGAAGAAGAAAACACAACAATAGAGATCAAGTGTGAATTTATTCACAGAAATCAAGTTAAAAGCAAGCTTCGGTATATGTAGAACTGATCCCAGAGAAATTGACGAAGTTAGGTTAACTGTGCTAGACCCATTTACATGAGAAAATGATCCATCTGCCATTATAACTGGAGAAGAAGATACATGAGATTGAAAAATAGAGAATATATTTTGATTACCCTGCATATGATCTGTAGCACTATAATCAATGACCCACTAAAATGAGGAAGATAAAAGATATGTATTTGGATTCCATACCCCAGCAATAGAAGTGGCGGGAGAGGCTTTCAAAAATTTTGATACTGAGTGAATTTTGCATACTCATCTGCCGAAACCAAGTTAAAAGCAAGTCTTTTGAGTTTTAGTTCCTTTCCTTTCTTCTTTATCCTCAGCTTATTCTCATCACAATCAAAAGTGAATGGAGAGTGATACCTCATCCAATCTACCCCTAAGATGAGGTCATAGTCCCCTTGTTCAAACACCCTCAAGTCAAGCACAAACTTATTACCTTGCATACTCCAGTAATGCTAATTGCATTTGTCTTGCATAGTTATCCTCCTTCCATCAGCTGTAGATATCGTAGTTGGAGAGGCTTTGGTTAATTGGAGTTCAAGTTCCTTGGCTAGTTGGGCAATGACAAAGCTGTGGGTGCTGCAACTATCTATAAGGATCATGATAGATTTCCCACTGAGCTGCCCTTTTAGCTTAATTGTATTGTCACCAAGCCCTCCATCCACAACATTGAGGGATAGTGAAATTTGTTCTGTTTCAGTAGGCTATCCTTGAAAATCAGAGTTAGTAATATCCTGCCACTTCTTTTCTTCTCCAATTGAATCTACAGTTGTTTGAATGCTGTCTCCACACTTTTAACAAGCCTTGGGGTTTCTTTTTGGAAGTCCAGGATTTTGTTTGGAATTAGTTTGGGAGGATTCAATCCGAGCGTTGTTAGCCACATTACCTTGGTAATGTTTAAAGGAAATACTTGGTGCATTAGGAGTTGGGTTTCAGGGTTTAGACTGGTTTAGAGGCTTGTAGGTAAATTTTGATCTTCTAGCCTCTAGGTGATTCTCTTGCAACCTGGCTTGTTCTATTGTAGTATAAAATTAAGGGTTTTAAACATCTTAATAACACTCCTTATCATCTCTTAATTCTCTAATAAAGCATGAAATATAGCAAGGTTCAATGTGTTGGGCATAGAGTTTCTCCATTCTAAGCTTGAGCTCTTCAAACTTATCCTAATAGGCTTCCACAGTTGTAGTCTGCCTATGTTTTTGGAATTCTTCTATTTCATTTTCCTCACCCATTTCTCTAAACCTCTTACTTAATGCTTCAGAAAAATCTTCCCAGCTTATAACTCCCTTATCTCTGCTCCAATTCAAAAATCATGACTCAACTCTCCCCTGCAAAAACAAGCTAGCAAGGTTTACTTGTCTTTCAAGCATCACCTCAAATATTGGAAAGTATTTTCTACATTTGTTAATTCATGTTTTGCTATCTTCCCCTTCTAAAAACTGCAAATCACACTTGGGAAGAAGTTTGTTCAAGTAAGGTTTTCCTAGATTGACTGGATCCTTATTAACCAGTTCTGTTGGGGTTGGTAAAATTCCTTTATCAGATATAGGAGACTCAGATATTAAAATCTTGAGGATTCTTACCTCTGTTACCGCTGCTTCTAGGCTGGTGGGTGATGGTTGCGGCATTGGATGTATAAGGATGTTGGGAGTCCCAGGATAAGTTGGGCTAAGTATGCCAGGGACTTTTGATTCTCTTGCCTGAGCTCTCACTTCAGGTTGTTCTACTTCTACATTAGATTTTCTATTCTGTGATCATGCTCTAGCTGAAACTCATTCAGCCTTGTCTCTATGGATCCAAGCTTGGATTCCATCTGAAAAAGGTAAGCTTCTTTCTGCTTTTCAACTCGAGTTGAGAGATTTGAGTTCCTCCCCCAGTTCATCAATGGAGGATGAATTCTTCTGGTTGCTTTGATTCTTGCCCCATCTTGCAGCCGGAATGGATCGAAGGAAGCTCTAATACCGGTTGTCAGGAATAAATCCTGACTTAGTCTCTAATCGGGAAATAATTCTCGATAATCCAGAATGGTAGAAGAAGAGGATAGATTGTAGAAGGAGAAGACATAATAGAAGCTTAGAGAAGAGAGAGAAAGAGAAAGAGAGCGAGAGAGAAATTTTCTTTTTATTTATCATAACGGTCCCCCTTAGGAGATATGGTTACACAGAAAAAAGTAAGATATGATGAGCTATACAAAAGGCATGCATTCTCTCTACCTTAGCTCACTGGTCTGCCACATCAGGCTAACGAACTTTTTGTCTAGAAGCTAAATAACAGAAAAGCTACAAAAATTACCAGCAATAACTACCAGACTCTTAATTACTTTAATAACCCTGACCTTTTGCATGCATGCTTAACAGTTCCATTCAACTTCATTTGAGCTATTTTTAATTTGTTTTTGCCTTCTCTATTATTTGGCTTCAATTACTAATCACTTTCAAGAAGTCTATTTTAGTGGTTTTAATTTGTAAGGTTTTGTAAAACCATTACTTAGGGTTGACGTAGATGATTCTACATAGCAATCCAACACCAAGGAAATACAGTCTAGTCTTCTACATGCTAGTGGTCTCACTAGTTCTTGAGTTTTTGATAATCGTACAAGGCAAAGCTTATAGATTTCTGATGACCTGTTGTAGGACACATCTATCTATTGTAACCCTTTTGAACAGATGTCTATAAAAACTACTAGATGATGAAGTAACATCTCCTGGTTATAATAAAGGGATAAGGGGTTTTTTGGCCCTTGAATTATAGTAAGAGGGGTGGATATGCATCTATAATTTTTTTTAAGCCCAATTTGCCCCTTGATGTTAAAAAATAGTGCAAAAATGCCCTGTTTATGGATGGAATTGTGATGTGGTTAAGAGCTTGCGTGCAGCCAATTGGATTGCGACACATAAGATCGAAGTTGTTAAAACTCCCTACCAGCTAAACGCAAACGTGGCAAGCAAACTAGATGACATGCCAGGCATGCAAAAAAAAAAAAAAAATTATTCCCTTCCTCTCTCTCCTTCTCCACCTTTTTCATCTGGACATTGCACAGATTAAAAAGAGGAAATAAAGGGAAGCAAATTAACACTGACAAATCAATTAATTGAATTTTTTCACAATCAACAACAATTTTTTTTCTGAAAACAAGCAGCGATCAGCTATGAAATAATTGGCAGCTATGATTTCCCTGCAGGGATTCTCCCAAAAGGAGTCAACCAGATATGAACTAGACTCGAATACAAGTAAATTTTCTGCATTAATGGACGGGACTTGCATTTTTTCTCTTGAAGGATATTATGAATTGCAGTATAAGTCAACAATCAAGGGTTTCCTATCTAGAGGGAGGCTTTCTAGGTTGGAAGGTGTTAGTTTGATTTTTTTTTTTTTTTCATGGGGGTTGATATTAATGAGGTTTGGAGAAATGGAGATGATCTCGATTTCTGTGTTGGGATCACTGGTGCTGGATTTCCTATTGATAATTTTTGAGTCCTTAATGTGGGTGTGGTTTGAATTTTGGTGATAAGAAGAAACCAAGAAAAATTAGTTCAAACACATTTTTTTCCTTCGATTTAGGTAGAATTGGGGTCTTAAATAATGGTTTTTGTTCTATTGAATTACTAGAATTAATTGAATGGATTGTGTTTATTCTTGCAAAGTGCTAGAAGAATTTTATTATTCTTGTGTTCTTAGGTTTCAGAAAATTACTGGAATCAGACTTTTCTTGAAGAAGAGGAGGTGGAAGAGAGAGAGGGAGAGAGGGAAAGTTTTATTTTTTTTTTTTATAAAGCTTTTTTTCATGCCTTCCATATCATCTAATTTGCTTGCCACTTGTGTACTTAGCTAGTCAAGAGTTCTAACAAATCGTATTTGATGTATTGCAATCCTATTGGTCGTCGCAACGTTCGTTAGCCACATCACAATTTTGTCCTAAAAAGTGCATTTTGCACTACTTTTTCAATGTCTAGGGGCATACTAGGCTCAAAAAAATTCTTGGGACATATCCACCCCTTTTACTATAGTAAAAAAGTCCTTATCTCTATAACAAATAATGTCTTTCCTGTGATTCTCAAATACCTAATGTCAAGCGGCCCTATAATTATTAGCGGGCTGAAAATAAAAGATTTGGTTTAGAGCTCTGCTTCTTTTGTAGCAGGTCATTTTACTATTGGTATATATTTTTACTTGCCAGTGTCTTGCTTCCTTGAACTTGCGAATCAAAATATCTCATTTGTATGCCAGAATTGTGAATATCAGCTACAACTATTTTTACTCTTGAAATTGTTCCCTTGTGCTCCCTATTAAAAGAAAAGAATCTTGGCATTCCATTCCTATTAGATATAGAAAATGTGCCTTTACATCTCCATGTGACTGGTCAATTTTCAGTTAATTTTTTGATAGGGTATTTTTTTTTTGTTAGAAGAATGCTTTTCTCCCTAGAAAATTCCAAGGTTTTATGTGTTGCATCTATTTTTAACATGGCATTATTATTGAAATATGTTGTAGTTTGACTTGTCTGAAATAGTTACCTTTTGTATGTGAAATGTGTTTATGCTCATTTCCTGATTCAGTTTGGTTACAATTAACTCCTGTTACTTAGCATCTGATTTAATGTTTAATTATCTTTTGTTGTTGCAGTTGGATGTAAAAATTGCTAAAAAGGCTATACTTGATGGTATAAATTCATTTGTTATGTCTCTTGCTAGTTATTTCCTTTAGTACTTAATTTGCTAAAGTATATATTTGACTTTTTAATTTAGGTTTCCGGAAAACTGATGAATTACTTCTCCATGAAAGTGCTACAGGTAAATGTTAGATTCAAGTCTGCAACATATGAATGCTCTTTTTCTTAAAGCTGTTTTATTCTCTTTTCTGTTATTTGCTTTCTACTGTCCATTGTTTGGGAAATTTGAAACTTGGATCCGATATCGGTGTAATGCATCAGAAGATGGAAAGCATCATACTCTAAATTACAAATAAGACCATCCAATTGTATCTGAAATAATCAAAGACTGTATTTGGAATTTTATCTTACACGTTATTGCCATTTGGTTGTCTTAGTAATCAATTTTCTTTTTCGATATATACTCTGAACATATTCACTGTGAATTTCGTGTCTAGGATTTCCTGCAACTTTCTTTTTGTTTCTATGTATCCATAGAAGTTTGAGGTTTCAGCTAAGGATTCAAGTCATTTGTTTTTATGCATTCTCTTGTTAGGGCAATGGCTGGATGGTGCTACAGCTGTATGTGTCTGGGTATTGGGACAAAGTGTGAGTTTGATATTTCTCTTATATGATTTTATTTCTTATATCTATTTTGAAGCCTAAATTTGAAGTATATAATAAGATTTAAACACTCATAACTCATGTTACTTCTCTTACTTAGCTGCAATAAAAAAAATTTATCTTTACTGGGTCATTATTTTATTGAGACATTAAGAATTGAGGTCTTGCAAATCAGCACATCTTACTACATTTTTTTTTTGGTCTCAGAGTTTTAATTTGGGTATGGAGGATTAAAATCAAGTCCTTGGGTATAGCAATTATTAGTGGGATTAATTAGAATATATTCCATTGGTTTTACTAATAGAAAAATAGCCTTATAGCTCTTAGTTCGTCCAACTTTCAAAATGAAAATAAGAATGGGAAAAGATTTCTGTATATTTAAGTTCAAGAATTTACATGTATTTATACATGAAAGGAGAAGCTAATTAAGGAAATTAAATCAATTAGCCTAACTAGGAAAATACTATACAAGGTAAGCTAATCAACTAATTAGGAATATACTATATATATTTTATACCACTCTCCCTTGAGCTGGAATATAAATATTAATCTTGCCTAACTCGTTATACATGTATTCCACTCGAGGTCCATTGGATGCTATTGTAAACAAATCATTTAATTATTCTTCTAGTTTCATATATATAGTTGAAATAACATTGGCTTAGATCTTTTAACGGATAAAGTGGCTGTCAACTTCAATATATTTAGTTCGTTCATGATACACTAGATTAGAAGCGATATAAAGAGCAGCTTGATTATCACGCCATAGTTTTTCTAGTGATGGAGGATTCAAACCAATTTCAGTGAACAAATGATGAATCTACAAAATCTCACAAACAGATTGTGACATAGCTTTATGTTCAAATTCTGCAATGAATTTGGATACCATAGTGAAGATTTTTGTGGAACAATTTTTTTTATTATCTTAATTACCCTTAATAATACAAAATAGGGTTTATGTGTATACAATTAGTATAAATAGGAAAATACCATTCTACCATTTAATTACAAAACTAACTAAAATAACATATTAACCAACACTCCTCCTCAAGTTAGGTACAAAAATATTACACATACCCAACTTGCAGACTACAGTATGGAAGACTCGACTACTGAATCCTTTTGTGAAGACATCAGCCAACTGTTTGTCCGATGTTACATGAAGTAGGCTTCAAACAACATTAGATAATTTCTCTTTGATGAAGTGTCGATCAATTTTGATTTATTTTGTTCTATCATGTTGAATAGGATTATGAGCAATACTGATTGCAGTTTTGTTATCACAATACAGAAATAGCCTATCTCTTTCAGCCAATTTTAACTCTGCTAACTTCTGCAATCATAACAACTCACATATACCTTGAGCCATAGCTTTGTATTCTACTTCTATAGTAGATCTTGCAACTACACTCTGTTTCTTGCTTCTCCAAGTGACCAAGTTATCTCCCGTAAATGTACAATAACCAGAGCTGGACCTTCTGTCATCTAAAGATTCAACCCAATCTGCATCTGTGAAGGCTTCCATTCGAAGATCATTTTTTTGAAAAAGAAGACATTTTCCTGGAGCTGATTTTAAATACCGTAAAATGCGAAAAACAGCTTGCTGATGAACATTGACATTCTCTTGAACATTAACATTCTGCTCCCGAACAGTAATCTCTTCATTCACCTCTTAAACAAGATCATGATGTATCACATGTACATTCATCATCACTTTTTTACTATTCTCCCCCTGAAGAGGTGATTGTGGAATGCCAAAATAAGGTTCAGACTCCCAAAAGGTAACATTCATACTAACATAAAATTTTCTAGATGGAGGGTGATAGCATTTATATCCCTTTTGGATTGGAGAATACTTAATGAACGCACATCTCAGAGCTCTCGAATCTAATTTCCCAACATTCTTAGTATGGACAAAGCAAACACGACCAAAAATATTTGGAGGAACAGTATAGCCATTTTCTCCAGTTAAAACTTCTAAGAGAGTCCTAAAGTTGAGAGCTTTGAGAGACATTCTATAAATAACATAGGCAGCCACTAGTATAACATCCTCCCAATATGGTTTTGGAACATTCATAGTAAACATATGTGATTTAGCAACTTCCAACAAATGTCTATTTTTTCTTTCAGTTACACCATTTTGAGCACTAATATAAGGATAGCTAGTTTAATGAACAATCCCATTAGACTTCAAATAAGTATTAAACCTACTATCTATATATTCTGTCCCATTGTCAGTCCGCAAAACTTTTATTTTAGCAGTAAATTGGGTGTGAACCATTTTATGAAAAGATTGAAAATAGGAGAAAACATTATTTTTTCCTTAATCAATTACACCCAAGTCATTATAGTGCAACAATCAATCAAATTAACAAACCATCGATTTTCAGACAAAGAGGCAATCTGTGTAGGCTCTCAAACATCAGAATGAACAAGCATAAATTGATCACCGGCTTTATTATCACTCAAAGGATAAGAGTTTTTAGTATGTTTAGTATATCCACAAGCATCACAAGATAAAGAATCAAACTGAATTCTGAAAAATAAACTAGGATATAGTTTTTCTAAAACAAAAAATGATGGATGTCCTAATCTCTTATGCCACTGAATTATTTTCTGGTTGATATTCTGATATCCTCAGAGAAGAGCCAAGTCTTGACTGTCTACCATCATATATAAGTCATCATGCTTTCTATCACTATCAATCCTCCTCTTTGTTTGAAGATCCTGAAAGATACAATAATCATGAAAAAATTCAACCTTATAGTTAAGAGCTTTAGTGATAGCACTGAAAGATAAAAGATTGACAGAAAATTGAGGAATATGAAGAACAGAAGATAACTTAATATTTGAAGTACAGACAATAGAATCTGTTCCAAAAATAGGGATTAAAGACCCATCAGTTAGCCTGTCACTATCACTTTTTAGACAAGAAGAGTAGGTAAGCCTTTAGAAGTGCCTTTCATATATCTATTCGCACCAGAATCAATAATCCATGAGTTAAAATGAGAAAAAGTGTTACATAACTTGACAAAATTGGAGGTAGCACTGGAGGAAGGATTAGGCTGAGACAGGAGATGCCTAAAATACAGAATTTCATCAAAAGAGACTTTCAATTGAAGCTAACTCCTTAGATGATTCTATTGTTTCTAACACATTTACTTGAACCTTGATTGGATTTGCTCGTTTTCCCCCTTGGCCCCTAGCAGGTTTCCCATGCAAGTTCCAACAAGTCTCTTTGTTATGCCTTGCCTTACCACAATAATCATAGTGCAAATGTTCTTTATTAGAAATAATATGTTTCGGCTGCTCAAGAGTAATATGAGCAGTTTAGCCCGACTTCTTAACGGGTGTAGTATAAAACATAACACTTTTGGTCTCTTTTTGCTAGATTAAAGAATGTGTCTCCTCAAATGAAGGAAAAGGAGATATGCCAATAACTTGAAATCTCACTGATCAAATTCAGGGTTTAAACCAGCAAAAAAATATAAACTTGCTCCTTTTCAAGGATATTTTGAATTAGTACCTCATCAATACATTTCGCTTGAAAATCTTGATAATAATCTAGTTCCTGCTATAAATTACCCAACTCAGAAAAATAATCTGAAACAGTAAGCTCACCCTGTTTTGTGTCATGAACTTTGTTCCTAAGTTCAAAAATCCAAACATTATTTTGCAGCTTTCCATATCTTCTCTATAGTGTTAAGCAGTAAATACTGTCTAGAGATCTTATGATGCATAGAATTAAGAAGTCATGACATAACCAAGGAGTTATCAGAGTCCCATTGACTAAAAGTAGCATTAGTGACAGGTGGTGGTTTCTTATTTTCATCAATATAATCCTGTAACCTTCTAGCCTTAATAGATAATAAACATGATCTAGATCAGGCTAAATAAGTGCTTCTTTCATTTAGTTTAATGGGGCTAATTTGAGAATGTGAACTGTCATTAATAGAATAATATTGAAGGGCTGGATTTGATATTGGGAGTGGAATAGTTAAAAACTTTGGGGGACATTACCGCAAATTAGGCATCGGGATACTTGAAGTTTGTACACCAAGATAGAAAGGTGGAGCTAAAAGGGGTGGATACCAAGCATCAGGAACCATAGTCGCTACAAGGGTGGTTAGATGGACATTTTGCGCAGCTCACGGATGAAGAAGACACTTGTTCCCATGAGTCTTTGGCCAATTTGAATTATTTGACTGACCAACTGAAGCACCAAATGGGAGCTCTGTTTTCAAAGTGTCGGGCTGTTTTTGCTGAATTGGAAGGCTTACCACCCAAGAGAGCTGTAGAACATCCGATAAATCTTTAGCCAGGCCAGGGACCAGTGTGCACGAGATCTTATCGTTACCCTTACCACCATAAATAAGAAATTCAACGGCAGATGGCATATATGCTGAAGAGAGGGATTATTCAGCATAATCAGAGTTCTTTCTCAAGTCCAGTAATTTTGGTAAAGAAGAAAGATCAGTCTTGGCAAATGTGTGTTGATTATTGTGCTCTCAATAAGGTAACTATTCTTGACAAGTATCCAATTCCAGTTATAGAATCTGTATATGTAACTTGAAGGATTTATAGGTATTTACACATGAAAGGAGAAGCTAACTAGGAAACTAAATCAATTAGCCTAATTAGGAAAGTACTATACGAGGTAAGCTAATCAACTAATTAGAAATATACTATATACATTTTGTAGCCCAAAATTTGAAAGGTTTTCAATATCAAAGAAAAATAGAACTTCCTTTCATCTCCTCATCTTCTATATTCAAGTTTTATCATCTACTTCTAAATTCACATGATCATTAAATCTCTAAGTTAGGAAGTTCATTTCTAATAATTTTTTCCAAACTTTATTTTTTGTCTCACTTCTCCAAATCAAAAGGATAGACTTCTTCAATAGTTTATTCAAATCATATCATTTAAAAACTTTTCTAATCATTTTGTCATTGGGATTTGTGAAAATAATAGGAGCAATGGGATTGTGTATATGTTATAAGTTTCCAATAAGTTGTTTGAGAGTAATGTGCTGTCAACCTTTTGTTTCCAATGGGATTATGTATCTATGCATGTTTTTTCCTTTTTTCTCTGCAAATTGATATGCATACATATTAATAAGAAAAGGTGAACTTAGTGCTGGGAGGGAGAAAATTGATTGTGGTATCAACTTACATACAATTTTAACAAAAAATTGATATTGTGATTCCCAACCTAAAAATGAAAACTTAGTGAAAACTCTATCTCCAGAAAGTCCACTGGCTTTGATAACATAAAATTTTTAAGGGATTTTGTTAATTCTTTTATGTGTCAGTACAAGCAATTTACCTCAATTTATGCAAGATGAACGAGACCTAACTGGGGAAGAATACAAGAAAGGCAACATACAATTTATAATTGAATGTCTAGAAATTAGGGCCTAAGATTGTGCCTTCCCAATTAATGGCTAATCAAATCTATTGAGATTAGTCAACAGTTTCCTATTGGTATATTTGTTTATGCTCTTAGACAAGTTTGTCCCATAGTTAGGATAATAATAGGAATATTGGCTAGGTAGATAACCACGGGTGAACTTATGAATTTATTTATTTTTTCTCATGATTAACTAATTAAGTTGGAATTGATATTCTACCATCAATTATATTTTTTATTTGATGTGCGGCCAAACAGGTTTTTATTGCTAACATAGGGGATGCCAAAGCAGTCTTAGCTCGATCATCTGAAACTTGTGTATCACAAAATAACCCAGACAGCACAAGTCCTTTTAAGGCCATTGTTTTGACTAGAGAACATAAAGCCATATATCCACAGGAACGCACACGCATACAGAAGGTACATACAACATATGTTCAATTCTGCCTTTTGTTGCTCCTTTTGATCCATGCCTTCTTGAAATGAACTTTAGTTATGAGGTCAACTAAATATAATTATGAATTTGAAAGATAGAGGACCATTGTTTATTGGAAAGATACTAGACACTATATTCTTGTAATAGCAAATATGAAACTTGAGTCCTCGAGAGAGAAAAAAAAAGTTGTACAAATGGGTCATTTGTTCAATTTGTTGTATTTTTGTGATTGTGCTCAGTATTGTTCAAACACAATATAATTTAGGCATGACATATGGCTATTAATAATGCATGAATTTTATGTTCGCTTACTGATGAATTTGAGAAATTTGTATTACTTTCAATCTATTGATTCTAAAATTTAAACAGGTATTTATACAAAACAATTTAAACCTAACTAAGAAAGATAAAAGGATAATACTATCAAATTTCTACAAATTAAGAACTAAATATATCTATCAACACTCCCCATCGAGTTGGTGTAAAGATATCACATATGTCCAACTTGCAGATCAAGGTATGAAAAGTGCGATTGTTGAGTCATTTTGTAAACACATCAGCTAGTTGTTTTTCGGGTGACACATGAAACAAATTCAAGCACCATTTGTAAGCTTTTCTTTTATGAAGTACCGATCAATTTCAATGTATTTTGTCCGGTCATGATTGTAACAAAACGCACATAAGAAGGGAGAATTATGTTTTCTGTATATCCGAATAGAAGCCAAAACTACAGAGTCTATACAGGAGTAAAATCCTAACTAGGAAACTTCCTATTCTGTACAAGGAAAGTAAATCAATTTACAGCTAATTACAATTCATTCTATAACACTTCCCCTCAAGCTGGAGCATAGAGATTAATCATGCCCAGCTTGTTACATAAATATTTAATCCGGAGCCCATTTAAAGCTTTTGTGAATAAATCACCCAACTGTTCTCTTGTCTTCACATATTCCGTTGAGATGATATTATCTTGAATCTTTCCACGAATAAAGTGACAATCAACTTCAATATAATTGGTCCGTTCATGATACACTGGATTAGAGGCAATATGAAGAGCAACTTGATTATCACACCAAAGTTTTGCTGGAGATGAACGATGTAAACCAATCTGGGCAAGTAAATGACGACTCTATAAGATTTCACAGGTAAAATGTGACATAGCTCTGTATTCAGATTCTGCACTAGTACCACAGTTTGCTTCTTGCTCCTCTAAGACACTAAATTTCTTCCAACAAAAACACAATAGCCTGTAGTCGATCTCCTATCACTCTTTGAAAATGCCCAATCAATATCGGCAAAACACTCAATATTTGTATGCCCATGATCATTGTACAGTATACCTAATCCAGGAGCACCTTTCAAATAATATAAGATTTGCTCTAAAGCTTCTCAATGCTTAACTGTGAGAGCAACCATATATTAACTAACAACGCTTACTGTAAATGCGATATCTGGACAAGTTATTGTGAGATAATTCAGTTTTCCAACTAACCTCTGATATCTTTTTAGGTCATCAAAAGGATCACCATCATCCTTTGTAAGTTGTACATTAGGATCCATTGCAGTATTGCATGGCTTAACTCTTAATTTTTCAGTTTCTGCAAGCAAGTCAAGAACATATTTTCTTTGAGATAGAAGAATTTCCTTTTTACTTCTCGACACTTCTACTCCTAAGAAATATTTCAATTGATCTAAGTTTTTAGTGTTAAATCTATAATGCATGAAAGACTTAAGAGAAGAGATACTTGCAAAATCACTTCCTGTAATCACAATATCAACATACACCACAAGAAGAATAATACCAGCTTTCGATTGTCTATAGAAAATTGAGTGGTCACGCTGACTCTTCTTTAGGCCAAACTCTTGGACAATCTCACTGAATTTTTCAAGCCAAGCACGAGGGCTCTGCTTCAATCCATACAAGGATTTTTTCAGATGATAAACTTTCCCATACTTTCCCTGAGCAACAAAATCAGATGGTTGTTTCATATAGACTTCTTCCTGAAAGTCACCATGAAGGAAAGTATTTTTGATGTCCAACTGATGTAAAGGCCAGTGTTGAGAGGTTGCCAAAAATATAAACAAACAAACAGAACTCAATTTGGCGGGTAGAGAGAGTATCGGAATAATCTGCTCCATAAGTCTGGGAGCTTTAAGCCGAGCTACAGAACCATCCGGATTAACCTTGATTGCAAATACCCATTTGCAACCTACAACCTTCTTCCCTTCTGGTAAATTCATCAATTCCCAAGTATTATTTATTTCCAAGGCATTCATCTTCTCTATCATTGCATTACGCCAACTGGGATGAGACAAAGCATTTTTAACAGTTCGAGGAACAAAAACTGAATTAAGAGAAGCAATAAGAGAACATGTAGATGGGGATAAATGATTATAAGAGATAAACTTACCAATAGAATAGGCACACTGGCGTTTGCCTTTCCGTAGAGCAATGGGAATATTAAGATCATCTGGAACTGGATCGAATAATGAACTTGATGCAGGCATTGTATTGCAAGTTCCATATCTCCTAGAATAAACCTGTACTATTGGTGGCTTTGCTGGAGCAGGCGGATTAGAATCACTTACAATAGTAGGAATAGGATCAATTGGAATAGGAATACCTGAATCACTTGGAATAACAGTAGGAACCATTGCTGACCGTGTAATAACATTATAACTCAACCAGTGGTCTTTCTCTCCGTCTTGTAGAATCAAAAGATGGGTAGAATGGTTTATCCTCCCAGAAAGTAACATCAATAGACACAAGATACCTATTAAGTTCTGGACAATAGCATCTGTACTCCTTTTGAAGACGAGAATACCCCAAGCAGACACACTTCAGTGATTTTGGATCCAATTTAGTGATTTGAGGCCGAACATCCCGAACAAAATATGTGCTCCCAAATTTCTTGGTTCTATAGGAAACAATGGCTTAGATGGAAAAAGAACAGAGTAAGGAGTCTCACTAGCAAGCACTAAACAAGGCATGCGATTAATCAATAAACAAGCAGTAGATAGCGTCAGCCCAGAATTATTTAGGAACTTTCATCTGGAATAACAGAACCCGTGCTGTGTCAAACAAATGTCTATTCTTCCTCTTAGCAACTCCATTTTGGAATTGTGTATCGGGACATGAGGATTGATGAAGTATGCCATTCTGAGTCATGTATGTTTGAAAAGAATCTGAAAAGTATTCTTTTGTATTGTCACTCCTCAATGTGCAAAGATAAACTTTAAATTGAGTTTTGATGTTAGCACAAAAAGCAAAAAAAATGAGCAAATAATTCAGATCAACTTTTCATAAAAAATATTCGGATCATACGGAAGTAATCATCCACATATATTACAAAATACTTGAATCTAGGTTTGGCTACCACAGAACACGGTCCCCAAACATCTGAATGAACCAATTCAAATGCAGAATCAACTCGTTTATTACTTCGAGGACTTAAAGAGCTACAGTAGTGCTTGGCAAACTAACATGACTCACAATCAAGAGAAGAAGCATCAGAAAATTGTGGACAAAGTTTCTTCAAAGTTGGCAAAGCAGGATGCCCCAACTGACAAGGAGACAAAACACTAGAACGAGCAACTGGCTTCGGTATCTTTCTATCAAGAATATAAACGCCTCCTGAGACAACCTTTACCAATGATTTGTTTTGTTATTAGATTTTGAAAGATATAATGATCAGGAAAGAAGGAAATATAGCAATTAAGATCACGTGAGTTTACTTACAGAAACCAAGTTAAAAGCAAGATTCGGTATATGTAGAACCGAACCCATAGAATTGATGAAGTTAGATTAACTGTGCCAAACCCGTTTACATGAGAAATTGATCCATCTGCCATTGTAATTGGAGAAGAAAATGGATGAAACTGACAAGTAGAGAATATATTTCGGTTACCTGTCATATGATCTGTAGCATCAGAATCAATAATCCACTGAGATGAGAAAGATAAAAGACATTGTTGAAAATCTGGAACATTTTTTTCTGTACAGCAATAAATTATGTGTTGACCATTATAGTTGTTGACAGCTGTTAGTAACAAGAAAATATTAATGGTACGCATTAAGCATATCCATTTTGGCTCAATTTGGCTTTTCAAAGGATAATTTCACCAAGGTAGGACAAAAAGTTTTTAAGGAAAGTTTATCAAGAAAATTATTGCCTAGATCATTTTCTAAGTTGTTTGAGTTGCTCATATGCTTTGAACGGTGATGAGGAAGGTTCTAGTGCTCTAAATTTTCTTATTTCACTACTTCATTGTATTGGTTTTTTCTAAGTTAAAAACTGATCTAAGTGCTTTCAAGGATTTGAAAACTAACAAATATTAATCAAACTGAAGATTAAACTATCTAAAAATTTATCAAACAACATATTTGTTCTCTTGCTAAGCAAAGGCTCTAAACATGCATATTTCTATATCCAAGTTCAATTTGTTTAAAGTTTTGAAGGCAACCGAGGTAAACTAAGTTCTCATGCAAACTAAATGAAAAAGTGAACTGCATAAGTATTCAACATGTTTTACAAACTTAAGAAAGCCAACAAAACATAAGCAAAACAAAATAACAGAAAACAAAACACAAAACACAAAAATCGATTCATGAAAAAAGAAAAGGAAAACTAGAAGAAAATCTTCTTGAAAGGAAGCTGCCCCTCCTCAAAACTTTGCTATCCAAAGCAAATGAAAAACTATTCAGGTGGAGGCGGAGGTGTGGGCGTGTGTGAGAGCAAAAATAAAATGAAGAAGAAGAAACAAAGAATCATGGGAGTGTAATATGGGACAACAACAATTTGCGTGGCCACGTGAAGGATAAGGAGCATCCACATGTGGTCGCATGTATGTGTGTGCATGGTGTGTGCGTGGCCACGTGAAGAGTGAGGTGGGTGTGTGCGTGGTCACGTGTATGTATGTGAAAGCGAGGCAATGATTTCATGCGTGGCCACGTGAAGAATAAGGAAGGATTCTCACGTGGTCACGCGTGTGTGATGGTGATGGGGCAGAGCCTTGATACGTGGCCACGTGAGGGACAAAGGCAATTCCCACGTGATCACGTTTTAGACTTTGGCTTGTGTACCGATTTTTGAAAATAACCCACCAAATTTAGCCATTTTACTTACATCTTTCCAAAATTTAAAGCCTAGTTACCTCCTTACTTCATGAACCGAAATAGACAAATAAAAACACACAACTTAAAACAACTAAAACACAAAATCACACAAAAATAAACTGTAATAATAAAAGAGAGAAGTAGAAGTTTTGAGTTTTAGAGTCTTCAGCTAGACTATTCAAACCGTTTATTAAGTATTGTGAAGAACCATGGTTGCCTCAGTAACCTCTTGTTGTCCGAGTTGATACGGTTTGAGTCGATGACCATTTACCATAAATTCACGACAATCTCTTAAGCTTTTGATCGTCACTACTCCCAAGTTATTGCTTGACATCACTTGGTATGGTCCGAACCACTTCGATTTCAGCTTTCGTTTAGTCTTTTCTTTACAAAGCGCTGCATTGTCATATGACTATTGTCGAATTTCATCGAGTTCATTGAGCCTTCGTTGAGGTTGCACCCCCGGCTTAAAATTATCCTCCGTGGGTATACAATGTGTGCAATAGCTGGGACTAATCCCTTTCAAGTCGGATGTTGCCCAATCAATTGCTCTTTTGTGCTTTTTGAGGATTTCAATGAGCATTTCTTCTTCCAACCCTGTCAATAAAGATTAAATAATTACTGGCTCAGCATTATCGTTTAAAAATACATATTTTAAATGAGATGGAAGTGTTTTAAGTTGTTACGAATCCCACATCGGTTAACTACCTAGGTAGTTAGTGGCTTATAAGTGTGTGGGGCTTCCTCCACTAATAGGAATTTCTTTTGGTGGAACAAGGGGCCTTCACACTTATGGGTATGATGTTGCCCTTCTCTAGCAATGTTGGAGAAGATGCTATCCATGATGAGAGTCAAGCCCACAGGCCCACGACTTGTTCGGTTTATACAAGACGGTCCAATAAGAAGGTTGGGAAAGAGGATGAAGGGGAGTTGGCAGCGGTTAGCTAGGAAAAGGAGAATATATATAGGGGTATCTTTAGAAAATGGGGTATGTAGAGAATTGTATGGTACTGTTTAGTGTGAGTGAGGGAAGGAAGGAGGCAGGGTGTTTGGCTGCCTTTCCTGGAGTATAGGCCCTTACTGTTTGTTATCTTTTTCTTGTTCTTATTTCCATTTTCATTCTTATTGTAACTGTCATTGTATCGAACTCTGTTTGGAGAGGAATATACAGATTCTACTTTTGATTACTGGTTGTGTGATTGATTGTGTGATTGTTTGCATTAAGCTGTTATCATTTTCTCTCTCAATTGGTCCGACCTGCCGGATCTTTCCAATGGAGACGAGATACCAAACCCTCTCTTCTCGTGTAGATAAAAATGAAAATCAGATAGGGAAATTAGCAACTTGCATACAAGAATTAACTAATGTTGTAACAGGAATGCAACAGAGTACTCAACAGAATGCTCGTTTGATGGAGCAGAAAACCGACGAGTTCCAGCAGAAAACAGAAGAGTTCCAGACTCAGTTTTTGGGTTGGATGAAGCGGATGGAGAAGCAACTCTCCATGGGAGAGGAGTATAGCTCAAGAGGAGGCACTAACTTGGTTGAAACAGGGTATACATTTGGTCAAACTCAACAACTCTTGCAAGTCAGAATGGATGAAAATGCCCAGAGACTTGCAAAGCTCGCTGTTCGTTTAAATGAATTATCCAAGCCCGTTTCCAAGATCCAGACTGATAAAAAGAAAGAGATGGCGGAACAAGGTGGGAACATCGACCAAACCATTGGAGGCTGTGAGACGGTGGCTGCAACTTTCCTAGATTTTCCTGAACCAAGATATGTGGAACGTCTAAGCAGTGGGTTGAAAGATGAAAACAAAAAGGGATTGAAGGTATATCAATCAGAGAATTGCGTGGATGCGAAGAGATCGGCTTGTTTCCGAGAGGATTTGCTGCAGATCGGGGACGAAGGATCTACTTCATCGCTGCAATTTTTTCTGAAGAAGGGAGACGACGCCATTAAAGCTCAGGTGGACCAAGTTGGCTCTAATGGATCTGGCTGTTTTGGCCCCTTGACTCACTTACCCAGCCCCATACCGGGCCCAACCCAACATACAACCTTCCAATATCTTCCAGCCCATCAGCAGCAAACTTTTTCTCCATCAACTGATCTGCATCTTGGGGGCCAAAAAAAGACAGGGGACCATCGATTACACAGAGTAGAGTGGAAAAAATGACGCTGGAAGGGGGTTGGTAGCCGCCGGAGAATTGCTGTGCGTGAACGGAGCTTGTCGCCGAGAAAGATCGTCTGGAGGGGTAGCGACGGTGAGATTGTCGAGATGGTGAAGACAGTGAGCGTGAAATCGCAAACGAACAAGCATATAATGAAGGATGACTGTGTCGACACTTGCATTGTGCTTCCTGAAGTCATCAGCCAGACCTTGGCATACAATTCCAATGACAAGCTGAGGACATTGGATGCTGATTTCATCAAAGTTGACCAGACCATTCTATTTGTTCTCTTTTTGTCGGCCACCTACTTGCACAGCAAGGGCCATCTAGGTACGAGCTTCCAATTTAGTTTTTCTGCTTTGGTTGGGGCTGATGATGGGGAGGTAGAGAGAGAGATGGGAAGCCCAGGTGAATTTCCATGGAAGTTGGCGGATCATTCCAAACTGCCCAAGGGAACGACTATTGCAATGGTGGTTTTGGATGGATGGAGTGAGGCTAAATCCCGATCAATATAATCGTGTTCCTGTTGATAAAACAACCACCATGGATTCTTTCAAAAAGACTGCTCCTGAGAAGTAGAGGTGGATTAGGACTCATGATATGGGTAACAGGGGAGTTGGGCACCACGCTTTTGGTGCTGGATGCTTTTATGCCCTCGGTGCAAAGCTTGTTGACATCGCTTTTGCCTTTAGAGCAAATTATGAAGAGGAGGGATTTGAGTACATCAAGGAATGTTTTAAGGATGGCACGTTGCATCTCATCGACTTATCAAGTGGTGGTGGAGTTCTTTCAAGGCTTGATCAGTTGCAGTGGTTGCTGGGTACCTCAAACAAAATTCCTGCACTGATATTAGTGGATAATGGAGCCACCATAACATTGGATCCAGTCAGCTGGCCTTCATATTGAGATTACAGGATGGAGTTTATAGTCTTGCAAAAATAGAGGCAACTAATGTTGGTGGCCCAAGGGTGGATGATGTCTCCTCTCAAACCAGACAACAACCACCTTTATTTGAGATTACATGGTATGGACGAGGGCCATTTGAAATGTCTAGTTTCTTCAACTATCAATTACTGGCAATCTGTGTGGGAGTTGTAGCTAGCTTAACACTTTTGGTGTGAATGCAAGATAAGCAAGGGTGGGACTTGGGCTTTGGTACTAGTGCGGCTATCATGTTCTGGAGGATGCTCATATTTTTAGCTAGATTGCCAAAGTTTCTTAGACAACCATCGGCTCTCATTGAAATTATGCAGGATGAATTTGTCATCCGCCACCAGTTTTCTCAGCTCAGTCTTGAGGACAAGACAGCTTCCCCATCCGGTGGCAATGATGGAGTAGATGCTATACATGATGAGAGTCAAGCCCACAGGCCCACGACTTGTTCGGTTTATACAAGACGGTCCAATAAGAAGGCTGGGAAAGAGGATGAAGGGGAGTTGGCAGCAGTTAGCTAGGAAAAGGAGAATATATATAGGGGGATCTTTAGAAAAGGGGGTATGTAGAGAATTGTATGGCACTGTTTAGTGTGAGTGAGGGAAGGAAGGAGGTGTTGGGTTTCGAAATAGTAAATAAAATATCGCAGCGGAACAATGGAAACCCACCACGGATCCAAGCGATCCAATTGATTCAATAAAAGGAGAAGTGTAACGATTACCAACCTCTTGTAGCGCAGATAAACCGAATTGTAGGTGCGATCTCACGCGAAATGACACCCTCTACCAGTATCCACACGCGAAAGCAACGAACAGAATCGCCCGGGGTGCTAGCTCCCTTCCTGGCGGCTAGGGTTTTTGTTATTCTCTCTCTAGAATCACACAAGAAAACGATTTTCTTTTGCTTTTCTCTTAAGTGGCGGCTAGGTCCTTTTTTGCTTAATTCAGGTTTTATATATACATACCATATATATATATACAACTAACCTAACCCTAATTAAGAGAGAGAAAACGTAGGGCTCGTTTTAAAATAAGAAAAATCTTATTTCTTACCTAAAACGATAATTATAATAATAATAATAATATTTATCTTAAATATTATTATTATCATCATTCCATTTTAAAATAAGAAATACCTTATTTCTTATCTTAAAAATAATAATAATAATGTAATGATAATATTTATCTTAAATATTATCATTATCATCATTTTTTTTTGTTTATTTCGAATTTTAATTTTTCACAAAATAAAATTCGAAATGTCCGAATTAACCCTTAGTCTATTCATTACATTCTATGTGTGCGACCCAATAGGTTCATATTATATTGGCAGTGGGTCTCAATCCCATCACGGGCCCACAAGTCATAAGTGGCCTCTAGCAAGACATTATGACTACCCAAATAATATGAATATCGATAATTCGATTTTAACCTAATAGAACATGTTATAATTCCTTTGTCACACGATATCTTGTTTGAACATAAGTCATGGTCCATGTCAAACTTATATAGTCCAAACATATAATTTCCCGATCACTAAGTAGACTGATAATATCAAATGATATTGATCACTCCATCAATTCATTTGAGCACGGCCGTGCATTTCTCAGTCCTACTTATCGAGGGGCCCGACAGATATCTCTCTCATAAGAGAGGGACAAATTCCTTCTTGATTATTCACTATCCTCTACATGATTCTCATTATGTCCAATCATAATCTTTATAATTATCCGATTAAAGATAATGTTTGATTGTGTCAAAACATAATGTTCGTCATGTAGGATACTATGATAATCTCAGGTCTAAGGATCAATAACATAACTATTGTGAGATCACTAATGACATTGACCCATGTAGTGTCTCATTGCGGGTCTATCCAGTACTTTGTTCCCTAACAAGTACTTATAAGATTAATTCATATCATCATATATAATCATCCCATGATCATCAATTAAACTTATACTAGTCTTTATTTATCATCAATCATTTAACAATAAATAACTAGGGATAGTCAAAATAACATTAAATTGTTATTTACAAATATTATTATAATGTAACATGCCTACAATACAATAACATAAAGAAAACCCAATTTTATAAAATGAAATTTAACATTACATAAAGGCCCTAATGTTTGGCCTAGGGCACAACCACTAACAGGAGGCAGGGTGTTTGGCTGCCTTTCCTGGAGTATAGGCCCTTACTGTTTGTTATCTTTTTCTTGTTCTTATTTCCATTTTCATTCTTATTGTAACAGTCATTATATCGAACTCTGTTTGGAGATGAATATACAGACTCCACTTTTGATTACTGGTTGTGTGATTGATTGTGTGATTGTTTGCATTAAGCTGTTATCATTTTCTCTATCATAAGTTCAGAATCTCCCTTAAGAGGGGATGGTTCATCCTCCGTTTCATCATGTTCATTGTGCTCTTTTTTCAGATTTTGTACCAACTTCATCTCCTTTGCTTTCAACTCTTTCATTTCCTTGGGATGCATTAAACAACTTTGAAGCTCATCATTGAGAATAATTTCCTCTTGTTTTGTGTTGACACATTCTTGAATTTCATCAACAAAATAAATGGACTCTTCAAATTCACACGAGGGATGTTTTAAAATTTTATTGACATTGAAAATCATTTTCTCTTCGTTGAATCTCAAAGTGACCGTTTGTCCATGAACATCAATTAAGGCTCTTGCTGTATTCAAGAATGGCCTACCCACTATTAATGGCACATTCATATCTTCCTCCATGTCCATGACCACAAAATCAACCGGAAATATGAAATTTTCGACTTTTACCAACATATCCTCAATAATTCCCTTTAGTTTATTTACCGATCTATCCGCTAATTGAAGTGTCATTCGGGTCTCCTTTAGGTCACCTAAGTTCAATTTCTTGCAAATCGAATAAGGCATCAAGTTAATATTAGCACTCAAATCACATAAAACTTGTCCAACAAAATTATCTTCTAGTTCACAAGGCAATGTAAAACTACCAGGATCTTCTTGTTTTTCAGGAATTTTTTTGGTCAAAATAGCACTACAATTACCGGATAATTGAACCGTTCTTATGCCTTCTAGCTTTTTCTTATTGGTGCATAAATATTTCATAAATTTAGCATATTTAGGCATGTGTAATAAAGTTTCAACAAATGGTAAATTTATATGTAGTTTTTTAAACATGTCTAAAAATCTACTTAATTGCTCATTTTGTCTTTCTTTTCTAGCTAGAACAGGAAAAGGTAATTGAGATTCATCAAGAACAGTAGAAACAAGTTTTTCTTTACCTTTACCCTTCTCAACCATAGGAGGCACTTTTTCAATATTTTCTGAGTTAGAAATACTTACCTCCGTTGTCGGTTCCACCCTTAAGGAAGAATTCTTATCAATTTCAGTTTTTTCTAACTCTTTCTCACTCCTTAAGGTGATTGCTTTGGCTTCCTCTTTTGGATTTCTATCCACATTAGATGGAAATATCCCTAGAGTCCGGTTTGACAATGAACTAGCAAGTTGCCCCATTTGGTTTTCTAGATTCCTAATGGAAGCTTCTTGGTTCCTCATCCAAATGTCTTATGATTTTCATCTAGCATCTTGACTAGTCAAAATTGAATTTTGGAAGGCTATGAAGTTTGCAATCATTTCTTCTATGTTGGATTTATTTTCTTGAGGACGGGGAGGTTGAGGTTTTTGAAAACCGGGTGGTTGGTGGTATGATTGTGATGGATATTGGTTTGGATAATGTGGTGGAGCTTGATTTTGGTATGGAAGATGGTTATTGGGAGGTTGATTATGGTTAAACTGAGGTTTAGGATTAGAGTTAGAAGATGAACCTTGATTGCCTTCCCTCTATGAAAAATTTGGATGGTTTCTCCATCCCGGGTTGCAAGTGTTGCTATATGGGTTCAAGGCATTTACTTCTTCTACCAATCCTTCATTAGTCTTCACTCCCGAATGTCCTGAAATTCCTGCATAAGCATCAACTTCATTAGCTAACAGAGAAATATTTTTAGCTTTAAGTTCATTTATTTCTTTTAAATGCTTCTTTTCAATTAATTCCAATTAAGCTTTTAACATAGTTACTTCATCAATATTATGAACTCCCTGCTTCTTTTGAGCTACTCTAGAGGTTGCCCATTGAGCATCATTATTAGCCATCTCATTAAGAAGCAAAAATGCATCTTTCGATATTTGGTTCATAAAACTACCATTTGAGGTTGCATCCAACAAAGATCTTGTTGATGGGTTGGCACCTGCATAGAAAATGTGCATTAGTTGATAAACAGGAAACTCATGATGAGAACAACTTTTTAAAAGTTTTCTAAATCTTTCCCATGCTTCATGGAATGGCTCCTCATAAAATTGTTGGAAATCATTAATTTATTTTCTAATGAGGGCAGTTTTAGTAGGTGGAAAGAATTTGCACAGGAATTTTTCTTGCATTTGCTGCCAAGAATGGATGGATTGATTTGTTAGCATTTGTAGCCAATTTCTAGCTTTTCCTATGAGGGTGAATGGAAAGAGTTTCAACCTAATTGCATCAGTCGATACATTAGGAATTTGCACAGTGTCACTAACTTCTAAGAACATATCTAGATGTTGTGCAGGATCTTCTATATTTGAACCCGAAAATTGATTTATTTGTATCATTGTGATTGTAGCATGTTTAATCTCAAAGGGCTGGTGGTGAGGAATCCTAATTGTTCTATGTTCTTCATTCCACCTAGGAATAGCATAATCCCTAATGGTCCTAGATCTATACCCATTACCGAGAACTTGGTGATGTATGTTTTGCTCTTCAATCCTAGGTGGTGGTGGATCATTCATAGGTTCTATTTTCGGGTCATTCATGTTGCCTTTTGGCCTTCTAATCCTATGAAATATTCTCTCAATTTCAGGGTCTATGGATAGGATGGGGTTGTTTCTCACCATAAACCACCAGTCACCTAAAAAAAAAAATCAGAAAATAGGTGAAGAAGAGAAGAAAACACACAAAAATCACTTTAAAATCACAATAAATAAATAAATGTCAATATATCCCTGGCAACGGCGCCAAAAACTTGACCGGATGCTAGCAAGTGTACTAGATCAGCTAAATAATATAAAAAAATATAATTATGACAAAAAATATTGAACCCAAGGGAAACTTGTGTTTGTATGTGCTATTTTAATTTCAAAATCAATTTTGTGTGTAGAAGAAACAAGAGAAATCCCAAAGTTGTGATAATTGAAGATTAAAACAAAAAGCAGTATTTTAAAACTAAAATAAAACAATTGAAAGAGTAAAAATAAAAGCAAGTAAATTAAATAAGGTAAAAATCAATATTAAAAGCAACTTTCACTAAAGGACTATCCACTTTAACCAATATTATTATGACTTAATCAAAAAGTAAACACACAATTGATTATGGAGAATTCAGATTAATAAACTCAGATAACTTTATTCAAGATTATTATTCCAAGCATTAAAATTCTCTTATTTAGAATAATTCAACACTTAGCATAAATATCTAAATTAATTCTCCTAGATTTCTATTAAAGCTTTTTTCAAGAGATTTAACTTTCACCTATTCTTAGTTGCACTTTTCTCAATCTCAATTTACTTAAATCAACACAAAATTATAGTTTATTCAGATTATAATCATGTATTAGCCTAAATAAATCAACCCAAGAACATGCAAATCAATAATCAATTTAAACTAATTAATTAACCAATGCTTAATCAAGTTTACAATCAATTTAAAATTGAGTAAAAATAAGACTATGTTTAAGAACTAAAAAATAATTAACTTGCATTAAATAAAAGATCAAACTTAAGTCATAAAAATACAAGTTAAGGATTCAAGTATCCTTTAGCAAAAGTTAAAGAAAACTACTCACAAAATATACTTAAAATCAAAACAAAGCTTTGAAAAAAAACAATGAAAATAAAAGCAACGCAAAATAAACTAAGCTTAATTCTAAGATTGAATGCTTTCTCTGGTGTTTTAGACTGCTATTTATAAGCCAAAGTGATAGTAGAATCCTTCTTGAACTCCAGAAATTAAATAGGAAGTGAACTCTGCTAAAACAGGAAGCTCGAGAAAATCCTTCGTCAAATGGGAGACTTCAGCACGTGGCCACGTTTCTTCATGTGTAAATCCACGTGGTCACGTGTCCCTCTGGTGGTTCACACGTGGTCACGTGTGGTTCTTCTTTGCTTCACACGTGGTCACGTGTCCTTCATATGTTTTCATTCACTTGTCTTTCACGTGGCCATGGGTTAAATTTCTTCATCATTTCACGTGGCCATGCTTCCCAAATACAACCCTTTACTTGGCCACGTGTGGTTCTCTTTATCAAATTCACTTGGTCATGTGAAAACTTCTGGATTGGATGCTCACTTTCTCGCATCAATTTCTCATATTTGCAGTTTTGGCTCTAATCTTTGCCATTTTTGCAATTTAAGCCCTTTTTAGCAATTTAAATCTGAAAAACATCCAAATCTTTGAATTAACCTTAAAAACATACAAAGTAACAATTTAACTCTAATTCAACTTAAATAACACCAAATTAACTAAATAACAATGCTTAAAACATATTAAAAATTATATATAATTCACACTTATCAAGTGGTATGATTTGCACTCCATATATAGCATCAAATAATCAATTGGCAGATGTCTTAACTAAAGAAATGCCTACTTCCAACTTTGAAGACATTACATGCAAGATGGGAATGGAAAATATCTATTCACCATCTTGAGAGGGAGTGTTGAAAATTTAGAACATTTTTTTTTTGTAAAGCAATAAATTATTTGTTGACCATTATACCTGTTGACAGCTGTTAGTAACATAATTTTAGGAGCAGATTTGTAGGAGAAGATTTTTCCTATTTCTTGACTTAATTAGCAGAATTATTTGACTTAGTTAGCAGAATTATTTGACAATTTTTGTTTGAATTTGTAACTTGAAATCTGTATTTCTATATTCCTAAATGCAAAAATAAGAATTCAGATTTAGAAATTCTTCAGTCATGTATTTGGATTTCCTACTCCAGCAATAGTAATGGTGGGTGAAATTTTCAAAGAACTCCAATACTAGGTAAATTTTGCATATCCATTTGCAGAAATCATAATATACTTCCTAGAGGTACTAGTTATAGCAATATTTACTAATTTAGGCTTTTGATTATGCATTTTTTTACAGAACCTTTTTGCATGACCAAGTTTATGGCAATAATAGGACACCATATTCTTGTTCATACTTATTGAATAATATTAAGCCGCAAAGAATAATACCTCGCAAATATCTAAACACTACCGACAAATAACTAGCAGCAATAAGTAGCAAATAAAAGGTTTCAAACACTAAAACCACAAACAACCACCAAAAATCACTTCTTAATATGAATGCCCCAACTTAAGCCAACCACGCCTCAAAACAAATTCCAGTATCTTAAATAAAAAATTCCTTAAAATAAGAATTAATAGTAACCAAAGAGGCAAGAGATAGAACTCAAGACCCATTTGAGAACCACATCTCAACAAACTCTAGCAACTCAAATGCCAAAATACTCGACTTCTCAACAAATATCCAATCTGAATAACTAATCGCCCGAAAGAGAAACAAAAATAGATGAGGAACAGAACCTGGCGCAGAGAATAGAGGAGTCAAACACCAATCAACAGAGGAAATCACCTTAAGAAGACATTGGATTCTGACTGGAAATGACGAGGCGATGCCGAAAACATAGTTGGAGGTTCAATGGACGAGACACGCTCAGGCAGAGCAACGAGATCCAACCTAGAAGTCCACCACCTCAACTAAAAATTTGATGACCATCGGAGTACTGAGACCTGATTGGAAATGGTGAGTCGAAGCCGGAGCTGAAATCGAAGGATCGCCGAATGCCGGACGCTGTCCCACGTGCTGGCGCTTGAAGATGGAGGCAGATCCTTGTGGAGACGCGTGTGGATCACTCGTCGGTAGGATGGATGCCGGATTTTGTGGGGTGGCCAGACTGACACCTCCGCACCTTCCGACATGTGCGGTGAAGCAAACTAGTCACCGGCCAAGATTGGACATAATCTTCAACAGAAGATGAAGAACCCAGGGAACCCGAAAACCCTAGAAAACCCATAAAATTTCTAAAAGAGCCTAAGCTCTGATACCATGTAACAAAATGCACACAAGATGGGAGAATTATGTTTTCTGTATATCCGAATAGAAGCCAAAACTACAGAGTTTATGCAGGAGTAGAAATCCTAACTAGGAAACTTCCTATTCGGTACAAGGAAAGTAAATCAATTTATAGCTAATTACAATTCATTCTATAACAATGATGAATAGGATTAGGAGCTATACTGATGGTGGTTTTGTTGTCACAATATAAGGGTAGTCTCATTTCCTTAGATTATATCAATTCTTCTGGTAGCTATCTTAGCCAAAGATGTTCACAAACGCCTGAGCCATAGCCTTGTATTATGGTTCAGCACTCAATCTAGCAACTACACTTTGCTTTTTCTCCAAGTAGCTAAGTTTTCTCCTACAAGAGTACAATAGCCGGAAGTAGATTTTCTATCATCTAAAGATCCGGACCAGTCTGCATCTGTAAAAGGCTTCTATTTGAAGGTGACCATATTTAGAGAAAAGAAGGCTTTTTCCTGAGGCAGACTTCAAATATTGCAAAATGCTGGAGAAGCTTGCATGTAAGAGTCTCGTGGGTCATACATGAATTGACTCACCAACTCACTAAGTAGGCTATGTCCGGCACTGTGTGAGAGATATATAAGTCTCCTAACCAATGTTTGATATCTCTCTTTATCAACTGGCTCTCCAACTTCTACTTGTAGCTTGTGGTTGCTCTCAATGGGCGATTCTGCTAGCTTGCAACCCCCGTCATACCAGTTTCTTTGAAGAGATCCATAACATATTTTCTCTGAGAAATAAAGATTTTCCTTTTTGATCTTGCAATCTCAATTCCTAAAAAATACTGTAATTTTCCTAGATCATTGATATCAAATTTCTAAATCAATAGCTTTTTCAATCGGGCTATCTCGTCTCTTTCATCTCCTGTCATTACAATGTCGTTAACATAAGCAAGTTTACCCTTGTTATGTCTTATGGAGAGAGTATGATCAACATTGCTTTGTTGGTAGCCAAAATAGATAAGGTTTTGCTGAATCTATCAAACCATGCTCTGGGATATTGCTTCAATCCGTATAAGACTTTCTTCAGTCTATATACCTTCCCTTGATGACGTTCATCATCAAATCCAGGAGGGATCTGCATATATACTTTTTCTTCCAAATTTCTATGAAGAAATGTATTCTTCACATCAAACCTGTTGTAAATCCCAATCAAGATTAGGTGCACATAACAATAAAATTTTGACCGTGTCCATTTTAGCAACAAAGGTAAATCCTGATAATCCACATCATAGGTTTGAGTAAATCCTTTAGCCACCAATCCGGTTTTGAACCTCTCAATTGAATCATCGGCTTTATGTTTCACAGTAAAATCCACTTGCAGCCAACCGATTTCTTGTTTGGTGGAGAAGTAACTAGTTTCCAAGTCTCATTTTTAGATAAAGCTTTCATTTCTTCAATCATAGCTAGCTGTCATTTAGAATCTGTAAAAGCTTCCCTTCAATCCTATGGAATAGAAACAGAAGAAATAGACAAATCAAATGCTCTATAGGAATGAGATAAAGAATTATAGGAGATAAAATTCGATAGAGGATGTTTGGTAAAAGATCTAATCCCTTTTCTGTGAGCAATAGGCGTATTCAAATTATTGGTGGAATTAGAGTTCAACGATGATTGACCAGAAGAAGAGGGTTCTTGACATAGAGTAGCAGCATGATGGCTTCTTCTGTTCTGTTTCTCCTCGAATATCTCATCAAATCGGTCGGGTCTATCCAAGCTTCAATATTCTCTCCCTGGACAGTAGTCTCCTCTTGAACTCTAATAGTGTCCTCCTGAACTTGTTCCTTCACAGAAATATTCCCTAGGATAAAATTAGTCTCCTCCTGCCTTACAGAACTCTCTCCTGGGGTAAGGTTATCAGGAATTATAATAGGTACCACCTCCTCTCTTAGTACTCTCCTCCTGAAGTGGTGATTGGATAGTATCATAGTAAGGTTTATTTTATCTAAAAGTCACATCCATACTAACAAAATACTTTTTCGATGGAGGATGATAATACTTGTAACCCTTTATGTTGGAGAATACCCAATAAACATACATCTAAAAGCTCTCGGATCTAGTTTGCCAATATTTCTAGTATGAACAAAACAAACATGCCCAAATATTTTAGGGAGAATAGTATAAGCATTTTTTCCCTTTCAACACTTCTAAAGGGCTCTTAAACTCAAGAGTTTTGAGAGGCATCCTATTGATAAGATAAGCAATTGCTAGAATTGTATCCGTACAATAAGGCTTTGGGAGATTCATAGCAAATATAAGAGATTTACAACTTCTAACAAATGTCTATTTGTCATTTCAGTTACTCTATTTTGTGAGCTAGTGTAAGAACAACTAGTTTGATGTATTGTCCTATTGTATTCCAAGTAAATACCAAATCTAGTATCCATGTGTTTTGTACCATTATTTGTTTTCAAAACTTTTATTTTAGCATCAAATTAAGTACAACCATCTTATAAAAAGATTGAAAGTAAGAAAAACATCACTTTTTGCTTTTATTAGATGCACTTAAGTTATTCTAGTGCAACAATCAATGAATGTAACAAATCACCGACTACCCGATAATGAAACATTTTTAGTAGATCCCATATATCAAAGTGAATGATAGTAAAAAAATCAGAACTTCTATTATTACTCAAGGAATAAGAACTCCTAGTGTGTTTAGTAAGTTCACAGGCATCACAAACTAAAAAATCAAACTTTGTATTATTAAACAAATTAGGATATAATTTCTCTAAAACAAAAAAGGATGGATGTCCTAAACGTCAATGTCATTGAATAATTTCTTTATTTACATCATTATTCTTACCCGAAAAAGCTTGTTTCTTACCAAAAACTAGGCTATCATCATTATCCAAGATATATAAACCATCTTGTAACCTACCGTTGCAATTCTCTCTTGTTTTAAAGTCCCGTAAAATACAATGAGTAGGAAAAATTTCACTTTACATTAAGAGAATTAGTTATAAAACTAATAGATAGAAGATTAGCAAGAAATTGAGGTACATGAAGAATAGAGGATAATTTAATGGTAAGAGTACAGTCAATAGAATCTGTCTCAGATATCAAAGTAAGAGACTTATTTGCTATTCGGATATTATCTCCGTTTTTAGTTAGAGAATGATAAATAAAATTTTTCAAAAAACCTGGCATATGACTGTTTGCACTAGAATTTATAATCCATTTATTGTGAGTGGATGAAGAGATACTGGAATTTTCTCTCCTAGATAAATTAACCTCCTTGTTGTCTATCACAGTGGCAAAAAAATTCTAGGACAGTAAAAGGAACAGAAACGGAATCTGGAAAGGAGAAGCCCAGAAATCCAACATTTCAAAAGTGATCGAAGAGTGGCTTGTTGGAGTCGGAGAAGGCCGGCGAACAGATTTGGGCAAGATCTGGTGATAGACGGTGGCCGGAGGAAGCTACACGCGCCAGTGCATGAAGGAAGGTTCCGAAATGGTCTAGCGGCGTGTGTGCTCACGCACGGTGTCGAACGGTGCCTAAAATTGGTGTATAGGCCGGACTTTACCTGAGCTCATCTTTGGTAAGAGCGGTGTCAAAAAACGGAGGGACGAAACATGCCCTTTTTACACTTGCCGAAAAATGCGTACTGTAAATGTGTTTTTTTAAGAATCGACCTATTGTTGAAGAAAGAAAACTCAACGTTCAAAATAGCAGAAGCTTTGATACCATGAGGAATTTGAGAAGTTTTTATTATTCTCAATCTATTGATTATAAAATTTACATAGGTATTTATACAAAAAAATTTAAACCTAACCAAAAAAGGTAAAAGGATAACAATATCAAATCTTTACAAATGAGGAGCTAAATATATCTATCAACACTTAGCTAAAATTAAGTAGACATGGGCATGGATGTCCTGGGCTCGTTGGCATTTTCAATTTAATGTATTAGACTAAAAGGCACTTTGATTTGGTTAGCTTTTTCCCCATTTTCCATTTGCATGTATGTTAATTTTGTTTCATTAGACTTCTTGTAATTTGAAGTTTAATTGTAATATTTCATCCCATTTTGTTTAACTGTTTGTGTTTATGTTTCTGAAATCTTGACATCAATTCTGTGGTGTGAATGTATTCTGGCACGTGATTTTGTTTCATAGATCTTGGTGTCTTTACATGGGGTATTTAAGTAAAATAATAAGCAATGAGAATCTGCCAAGAACTTAGCTGATAAGATTATTGAACATGCAGAGTAACTTTTTATTTGCCATGTGAGTTGGACATTCTATTTGCTTGCATGTTTGGTCAATTAGATAAAATACATGTTTTATTTCATCATGATAGCCACATTGTCTTTACTTCCCAGTGGGATGACTTAATAAATTCCTGGCTTATGACTGCGGAGGGTGGTGTTTGTCTTCATTATTTATGTTCTTTTCACCAAGGGAATTAAGTCTCTCTCTCTCTCTCTCTCTCTCTCTCTAAGTGAAACTACTGTACTGTCATAATTCTTTTACAATCATTCTTTGCCATTCCCAGGCTGGTGGTACCATAAGTTCAAATGGACGATTACAAGGCCGCCTTGAAGTTTCTAGGGCCTTTGGAGATCGCCAGTTTAAGAAGGTTCAAAGTCCTTTCTTTGTGCATAATTGGCACTGCAGTTTCATATTGGCAGAGCAGCTAAGCTTTCTAAAAGTGAACCAGAACTTTTCTAATGCATTGTATGTCATTATGCAGGTTAAGAGTGTCCTCAGCATCCCCCCCGCCCCCCCCCCCCCCCCCCCCCCCAAAAAAAAAAAAAGAGCTGCTGTAATATAACCTGTTTACTTTTGATTATTAATTTTTGTGTAAGCAAAGGAAATGGGAAGCAAGGCCAATTTTTCCTCCAAAAACTTGTATAGCTCAATTATGCCTGTAAAATATTTTTGTTAAAAAACTACTCCAAATTGCTGCAATTGGTTCAGAGTTACCTTGTATTGTAAGGTCTGTTCAAATTCATTAGTGAGTTTCTGTTTAATCTAAAAAGGGCCTTTTTGGATGGACATTTTATAAAAGGGCAAATTTGGATCACTTTCTGATAGTATGGGGTAGATTCTACAAAATCCTTCTAATAAAATACTGATTGCAGACATACTAATTAGGAATGCCGATACTACTGCAATTGGAACATGTGTCCCACAATGCATCTGTAATGATGAAACGTGAATAATTGCTGATACTACTGCAATTAATGATGCTGATCTGGCTAAATATACTGTTATTCATTCATCTGATTTACTTGTTACATTTGGCATGTCTACTATATTGCGTTTATTTTCCATTGTATTTGGATTTTATTTCAGCAAGAAAAATATGAGAACAAACCTACAACATATGACATATTGCTATCTAAAGATAAAACCTCGTGAATTGCAGGTGGGTGTTGTTGCAACACCAGATATTCACTCATTTGAGCTGACAGGCAGAGAACACTTCATGATTCTTGGTTGTGATGGCCTGTGGGGGGTATGTTTTCTGCATAAAAGTCTGTTACCGGACCTCTTTATTAGTCCTTAAACAAGATATGTTATGGGGTTTTTGCAGGTGTTCGGACCAGGTGATGCTGTTGAATTTGTTCACAGATTGTTGAAGGTGAAATTGAATTTTCACATCAGTAGTTGAGCATTGATTTTACTCCACAATACTTGAATTAGCCTATCGACTAATCACACCAATCACAACATATAAATTACATCACATTCTTTTGAGCTGCAAAGTTATATGTATAAATACTTGTCAGTTTGAAACATATTAGTATTGCAAGTGAATTCTATGCTAGGACATTGTCATAAAAATGAATAAATAAACAAATCTTGCTTTAGTGAATAATTTTAGGAAAATATTTCTAAGCAGTTGGCACTAATTTCCCCAGAATTAGTTTGTCACCATATTGATACCATTTGTTCCATAAATGAATTTCAGGGAGCTGTTTTATTCTTTACAATTTGCAGGAGGGCTTGACTGTACCAGCCGTGAGCCGCCGTCTTGTAAGGGAAGCTGTAATTGAACGGCATGGAAAAGACAACTGCACTGCTATAGTCATTGTTTTCAATCAGGAGTGACTTTAAAAGGCCACTGATTTTGTTCCTCCGGAAATGTCTTTCAGCTGACTACCTTTTTCAAAGAAGTATGCGTTGGTCTTTTGTTGGAGAACGACTTCCATTTTTTGTCAAAACGTTTGCTGGCTCTTCTGGTATGTATCCCTGGGTTGATCATGTGCTCCTTGCCTTAACTTTTGTTTAGCTGCGCATCTTAGTACTAATTATTTGGCTAAATGTATTTTCTTGAGAGTATTTATGAGATGTTTATGAGTACTTATTTGTTGCTCCCCTGTATCTCGGTGTGCATGATTTTCAACTGTTAGATCAAGATTTCATTCTTGATCTAATGGTCCAAAAATCCACGCACTAGATACATCCACGCACCGAATCCTATAGCATGGTATATTCATCTGAAGTTATGTATTTCTATCATCGTTAGTATTTAACTAAACATGAAAATTCTTTGTTGTACACAATAAAGTCTTGTGAGGCTTACACTTAAAATCACTGACTAAAAATAACAAAATCATTTCATGTTTGTATTTTGAGGATTTTGTATAATTTATGTTGGCTCAACGAAGATAATAAAAGCTTAAATAAATATCCAGCAGTCTATCAATTCTTAAAGCTGAATATTGAACTATGCTACTTGAAAAAGCCTCCCAGTGTCGAAGAATTATCAGTAATGATTATTATTGATTGAAGATCCATCTTGCAGTTTCTGGACATAAATTAAGGTTTAATGCATGTACAAACATTTAAATTTGAATTTATAATTTATCTGAATACTTATATTTTAATAATAATAATAATTGAGTATTTGTACTTATCAATGTAAATAATAAATATAAATTCATGTTGCAATTGAAAATTGTATGAATCAATTGTTTTAGTAATGGTCATGAAGCATTTATATTTTTCAATTTTGCAAATAATGAACAAAAATTCACAATGTCTTTGAAAAATTGGATTCCGTGATACTTAACTATATTAGTATGACATCATGTATCAAAATCAACAATAAAGTCAATTCGTTTTCAAATTTTAGCAATCTAACTGGGCATATGGATCATGTATGATCGTGTAATTTTTATTACAACAGTTTAAATATTACATCAGTACAGTTAATATTACACACTCCAATTTTTCAATGGTCACATGAATTTTCATTTATTATTTATGAAATTAATAAATATAGATATTAATCATTAAAATTTATATATTCAAATGAATTAATATATCTCAATATCTATAAATTCTATGGTCATTTTTGAACGACATCATGTGGGGATGTCAATTTACAATGTACAATCTCATTCTCGTTCCTATTTTTCCTCTATATATTAAGAATTGGACCAATAATTTAATATTTGCCCCTTCAAATTTCTGAGGGATTTTGTGAAGGTATGCTAAAATCAGAGCACACAGATTACCATAATTCATATTCTTCTGAAATAACAATAATAATAAGAACACAAGACAACAGGTATGTACATTCTTGATTGGAATAGTGTGAATGGGGACGTCTGTGAATCGAAGTCACAATTCGGTACTGAAAATGGGATCGGCAGGTGTACGTATTTTAATGTTTAAAGGGATTCGATTTACTAATTTGTAATGGGATTCATTATCGGCACTTGCTACATGGCAACCTGCGTCTACGATCTTGCGCAAAAGGATCATTTTGTCTAAGTTAGGGGTGTGCAAATGGTCGGTTCTGATCGAACCGAATAAATCGAAAATCAAACTTTCTAAATTAAAAGAACCGAATCAAAAATTGAAATTTTTGAAACCGAAACCGAATAGATCGAATAAATTTCGGTCGATTTGGTTCGGTCCAATCGGTTCTTGGTCAATATGAATTTCTTTTTTATTGAACTTTTAACTTATATAGATCCATAAATTAAATTAATTTACATTCAACAAAATAAAATTATTTAAAATAACTAAAATTAAAATAATATACATAAATTTATTATATTATGTTGGGTCCACTTCAATACCCGAGGTGGACATCAATATTAAAAGCTTAATATACTCAAAATTATATAACATGAGTATTTATTTTAAATGCAAGTATGCATATACATACATTTTAGGATTGAAAAAAATAAAAAAATATTAAATTGGTGGTTAAAATCAAATTCAAACTGATATATGTGGTTAACCAATTTAATTAAATGAGGATGCAAATTTTAATTTTTAAAAATTATAATTAATGAATTTAATTTTGAATAGGTTGATATATTTATAAAGAGTAAAATAATAATTTCAATTAACATGTGAAGTTACCTCATTAACTATACATATTTGCATTTATTTTTACAAAACTTTTAAAAGTCATATATTATGTTTATATAATGGTAAAGTTAATATTAAATATTTTAATTGTAAAAATAAAAATATATAATATAAACTATATAAATACCGATTTCACTTCTTGAAAATAAAAATTATAATTCTAAATTGTGAATTTAATTAACTAGAAAATCTATATGGTTTCAGATTTATTAAATAAAATTAATTTGATTTCAGATTATTTTTTTATTATTCAAAAATTAAATTCCTTTTCCATTCCTACTTAATATATTATACTCCCCAAAAGAACAATAACAGGTGTCAAAAAGAACGAAAACTAAAAGAAGTAATAACTGGTGTCTGGAATTAAGTAATAAAAATTAGAGAGAGAATGAGCAACAAAACTTTTAAAGTAAAAAAAAAATTGAGAAAAAAATTAAAGTAAAAAAAATAAGAAAACAACAAAATGTCACAAATATGCTGTAAGATTCGAACCAGGGACCCTTAGGAGGTTTTGTTTGTTTCCATACCATCAACCCAACTTATGTCATCTAAAACATTAATACTCTCTCTCTCTCTCTCTCTCTCTCTCTCTCTCTCTCTCTCTCTCTCTCTCTCTCTCTCTCTCTCTCTCTCTCTCTCTCTCTCTCTCTCTCTCTCTATATATATATATATATATATATATATATATATATATATATATATATATATATATATATATATATATATATATATATATATATATATATATATATATATATATATACGATTTCGAATCGGTTCTGCATACCCTTAGTCTAAACCTTTCCCATTTTTATGGTGATTAGGCAAATATTTCTCACCTTTTAAAATTAGTGCTTCACAATGGTCAAAAAGTTCAATCTAATTCGCCTAATTTCAAGCCTTAAAAAATATAAGTTGAGCATCTCAGGGGTACTCTTGCCCAATTGTTAGTAATCGATTTTGAAATGTATTTTTTTGACATCACAAAATAGGTATTGTGAAATTGATATTCAATAGAAAATTGGAAAATGTGGTTTGATCTTATGAAATCAAACAGAGAAAAGGGTTCGAAACTTCATTTTTATTTGTACCCTTAATTAATTGTAAGTTTGTTTGGACTTTTAAAACAACAGTTTTATCCCTCTTTTCTCCCATACATCATAACCAAAAAAAAAAAACAAGATACATTCATTCACATTTGAAATGTCACACCTTGTACCTTAATTATATTATTAATTATTTAAATAATTCAATTAAGTTTATTAAAATGGTATATTTTTGCAAATAGAAAAATTGGAATTTTTTTTTGGTTAAAGATGCTTAAACTTAACTATTGAAAAATAAGGTTCTTTGGATTTTTTTTTTGCAAATAAAAAAGTTAGATTTTTTTTTATTAAAGATGCTTAAACTTAACTATTGAAAAATAAGGCTCCTTGGGTTTTTCAATGCATACTAACATTTCGGTAGGCATCTCCCCAGTGAATATGACATTTCCAAAACCTTCAACTTGTTTAAAAACATTTCATATACTTCTATAAATCCCATCACATCAATCATAACCTATAGTCATATGCAACTAAAAAGGACATGATATATATTTTGTACAATGACATCAAAATAGTTAGTACATCAAAAGCAATTAATGAGTGCATGTGAAATTCAAAAAAAAAATGGTATCCTATGTATGAATATCATGCCTATATAGACACAGTATAGAAGGCCACATCATCAAAAAATCTTGACCTGTGTATCTTCAC
>CM075814.1:13136977-13247804 GCA_037975025.1 Excoecaria agallocha | reverse complement strand
GAATGGAGCACGAGTTGTGGCCATAGAGATAGGTGACTTTGACTCACTTTACCCTCTGGATTATGTTTAGATTTAATGAATTTTTATTTTGTGCCTGCTATGAGCAGAAACATTATTTCGGTTTCATGTTTGGATATGGATGGATTTGACTTTGTTATTAATAATGGCAATATTCATATTCGTTGCCAAGGCATTTTATATGGCATTGCTATGTAACAAAATGGCCTTTATATCCTTAATCTACAAAACAAAGAGTCCATATACAATATTAATACAAAGAGGATTAAATCAAATGAATTAAACCCTACTTACTTCTATCATTGTCATTTAGGACATGCAAATGAAGAATGCATTTCAAGACTCCACAAATATGGAGTGCTTGGGTTATTTGATTTGGAATCTTATGACATATGAGAGCCATGTTTGCATAGAAAGATAACAAAGAGCCCTTTTAACAAGAAATGTGAGAGAACTAGTAACTTATTGTGATTAATACACACCGATGTATGTGGACTATTAAGTACACAGGCTAGAGGTGGTTTTAGTTACTTTGTAACATTCACATATGACTTCAATAGATATGTTGCATTTATCTAATGAATTACAAGTCTGAAACTTTGGAAAATTTCAAAGAGTTTAAAAATGAAGTAGAAAACCAACTTGGCAAAAGTATAAAACCCATTCGATTAGATCGAGGTGGCGAATACTTAAGCTAAGAGTTTGACAATCATCTGAAGGAGTATGGAAATATTTCATAGCTCACTCCTTCTGGAACATCATAATGGAATGGTGTGTCTGAAAAGAGGAATCGAACTCTATTAAACATGGTTCGATTAATGATGAGTCAAGCTAATCTTCCTGTCTCTTTTTGGGGTTATGCATTAGAAAGTGTTGTGTTTCTACTGAACTGTACTCCAACTAAAGTAGTTGAGAAGACACCATACGAGGTATGGATTAGGAAAGAGCCCAATATGTCGTTTCTCAGGATTTGGGGTTGTGAAGCACATATTAAGAAATTAACATCTGAAAAACTAGAGTCCAAATCTAATATCTTCCTGTTTGCGTGTTATTCCAAAGAAATAAAGGGATACTACTTTTACTCACAAGCTGAGAACAAAGTGTTTGTTGCTCGCAAGGCTGTTTTCTTGGAAAAAGAATTCCTTCTCAAGAAAGACAGTGGGAGTAGAGTAAAACTTAAAGAAATTCAAGTGCCACAAACTCCTGTAGATGATGAGTTGGAAATGGGATGAAGTTCACAACTAGTTATAGAACAAGAACCTATTGCCCAAGAACCTAGAAGGTCGATAGGGTACGATGGGAGATTAAGAGATACAGATTTCTAATCACCGACAGTGGCACTATTGAGTTAGTGGATTGTGAGGATCCAACTACCTACTGAGAAGCTATTGAGAGCCGTGACTCGAAAAATTTGCTTGGAGCCATGAAATCTGAGATGCAATTAATGTACGATAACCAGGTTTGGACCTTGGTTAATCCACCGGAAGGTGCCAAGGTAATTGAATGCAAGTGGCTATTTAAACTCAAAGTTGACAAGACCTACAAAGGTAGAGTAGTAGCAAAAGATTTTTGGCAAACTCATGGTGTAGACTATAATGAGACCTTTTTGCCTGTAGTCATGCTCAAGTCCAGTAGGATCTTGCTTGCCATAGCTGCATATCATGACTATGAGATATGGCAAATGGATGTCAAAATTGATTTCCTCAATGGAAATCTCCTTGAGGATGTGTATATGACATAGCTTGAGGGGTTTGTCAATCCCAAGCATCCTAAAAAGGTTTGCAAGCTTCAAAAATCCATTTATCGATTAAAGAAAGCAATCAAAAGTTGGAATCTCCATTTTGATGAAGCATTCAAAGAATTTGACTTCATCAAAAATGAAGATGAGCCTTGTGTGTACAAGAAGGTTAGTGGGAGGATAATAGTGTTTCTAGTCCTATATGTAGATGACATCCTTCTCATTATGAATGACATCCCAACATTGCAAAAGGTTAAGCAATGGTTGGGGAAGTGTTTTTCAATGAAAGACTTAGGTGAAGCCGAGACAATACTTGGTTTTCGGATCTATAGAGATAGATCATATCGGCTTTTGGGATTAAGCCAAGAAAAGTACATAGATAGAGTACTAAAGGATTTTAGTATGGGAGACTCAAAGAAAGGGTACATACCTTTGGCTTTAGGAGTCCTTTGACTAAAAAACAGTGTCCTAAAACCAAAGAGGAGAGGGACAGCATGAGTAGAATCCTATATGCATCTACTATTAGATCTATCATGTACGCTATGTCATGTATTGGTTAGATGTTGCTCATGCACTAAGTATAACCAGTAGGTTTCAGCAAGACACTAGTGAGAAGCACTGGTCTGCTGTAAAAGGGATTCTAAAGTACCTACGAAGGACTAAGGATCACTTTTTGGTGTATGATGGTTAAGAAGAGTTCATCATACAAGGTTATTCCAATGCTACTTTTCAGACCAGCACTCAGGACTCAAGATCTCAATTTGGTTTTATTTTTATTTTGAATGGTGATGCTATCAGTTGGAGAAGCTCAAAGCAAGAGACTGTTGTCGACTCAACTACAAAACTGAGTATATTACAGCGAGTGAGGCTGCAAAGGAGGCTATTCGGATTAGAAATTTTATTTTTAGATTAGGAGTGGTCCCAAGCATCCTAGATCCATTAGAAATTTTTATGACAACAACGGGGCCATTGCATAGGCAAATGAGCCCTGGTCATACCAAAAATCCAAACACATACTCATGAGGTACCACCTGATTAGAGAGATCATTGACCGTAGGGACATCAAGTTAGCAAGATAGCAAGTGAAAACATTGTAGCAGATCTATTAACGAAACAATTGCATCCAAATCTGCAAGAAGTTCATTTGAGAGCATTCGATCTTAGGGTTATGCCCAATTGGGACTAGTGCTAGTGGAAGATTGTTAGTGTAAGCCCTATCCCCAATGCATTATTATAAAAGACTCAAGTTAATAAACAAGGAATTTATTTTATCTATTGTATTCTTATGCATATCAAGTGATAGAACTATCCAAGAATGTTGTTTTAGTTTAGGTTATAATGTGTGAGGCACATGGTTGTAAGACCTTGAAATAATTGAGACTTCATTCTAAAAATCCCTAGTCAATCATTGTTATGGGAATAACAAATGAATTAAGACTAGTATGCTCTCTCTGATAAGTTGAGTTCTGTCTTACGGATCATAAGGACTAAAGTGTCAATTAGAGATCATAGATACATGTTTAGAACATGGTATCTGGATTCAATCCGCTCGTGAGAACACTACATGATACAAGTCTTTCTCAATTGCAAGTTTTGCATCGGAGTTCTTAGACCTAAAACTCTATGAAACTTTTTATGAATTACTATATATTTTGAGATACACCTAACGTACTCGTAATAGGGTGACAAGTATGGGTATGATTGAGCATTCACTAATTCATGTTAGAAAGCATGAGAGAAGTAAAGGGATTACCCTTCTCGATAAGAGAAAATATCATCGGCCACTTGATCAGTGAAGTGAGAAGTGTATGGCCATACCGAGATGAAATAATAAGTAATCATTATTTATCTGAGAGTTCAGTGTCACTGGAATATCAAGAAAGGAATTAGTATATATAAGGATGACTAGTTCTATGCCTTCTATTAATTCTAATATTTATGGGTAAGGGACTATGTAAAATTGCATTAGGTCACTAAATGGCATTTTCATTTTCATTTAATTTGAAATGCTATAATATCTTGCTAGAGAATATACCTTTGGATTATTTATTAATTCATTGCCGATATTAAATGGACCTATGGATCGAACACAAATCATTGGGCTTAAGATATTTAAAATAAAGTATTGGGCATTAATTTGGGCTTTTATTTAAAGTCAAATTAATGTTTATAATGGGTATTAAATTGCTTAATGGACATTGGTCTATGAGAGAGGGAAAATCGGCAATTACTAGGTTAATGTCAATTAATTAATTATCTTTGGATAATTAAGGTAATTGATTTTAAATCCTAATAGTATTTGAATCAAGAATCAACACTTAATTAGGGAGATAGTGTGGGCAAAATTTAAGCTAGATTCCTAGTTGAATTCGGCATACATTAAACCCTAAAGAAGTGATTTATTTTGATTAAATAACTAATGCCAATTTAAATTAATTTGAATTTAAAATACTAAAAGAAATTGAATTAATTTAGATCACTTAATTGGGAAGAGATGGAGGCTGAAATCACTACCTAAACCTAGTAGATTTCGGCATCTAAAAGGATTCCTAAATAAGTGATATAAATTGATTAAAATTATTTTTGCCAAATTAGGTTTTTTCTCTCGCTTTTTGCCGCAATTTCAAGGGGAAATAATTCTTTCTTCTTCTCTTGTATTTTGGGCAGCCATTGAAAACCCTAGAGGAAGAACAAGATTGAATCTTGTGTCTTCATTTAATATCCATTGCTGAATATAAAAAGTTAGAGCTAGCACTTTTGTTTTAAGCCATCTTTGTGAGTGTATGTGTGTGAACATAGAGTGGTGTGGCGTAAAGGCAGCACCTTTGGCAATGGTGATCAAGATCAAAGTTATATAAGTCCATCTTATGTACTATTCATTGCAAAAATTAAGTTTTAAAGTGCATTCAAGGATGTAAGTTTAATCAAAACCCTAAAATTACATGTTTTGATTCTATATTGATTAATGCATGGCGTGTATGATCAAAAGTTTTAATTTTCCGCTGCGTGATCATTATATTTCTGCCATGTGATATCCCATCAAAGTTCTCAAAATTTATGCTAAATAATCTAGTATGGGGAGGCTCTGATCACATGCCCATAATCCGAGATTTTTTTGGTAAAAAGCCAAATTTTAGTAAGAATAAGTACCATTTTATTTTAAAAAACATGTGGCTTTATAACCCATCTTGCTTAGATATCATTAAACACTATTTGGAATATGAAAGAAACGATTGGAATAGGAAGTTGTCAGAATGCTAGAATAGGTTACGAGATTAGAGTCAGGTGATATTTGGTAATTTTAAGAAGAGACACAAAGAGATTGCTGATCATTTGGTAATATTGGGTTATGTAACCAATGATATCTCACTAAGTGAAATGTAACACCCTAATCCACTAACCATGGATAATTATCAATCATACTCATGAACATAGTAAAGGTCAGGTAGAAATAATAATAATAATACAGGCTATAATTACATGCCACACTAAATTAAACAAAACTTATAAATAAGAAGGCCTAACATAATTGGCCAATGATACATAATGAAATCCTCAATGGCAACTACAATCTGCCAGATCTTCTCTTCAATGGTTGTCTAGCCATTATAGCTATCGATCCACCGGAGCTTATCCTGAAACCTACACGGACAAACAAACCCGTGCTAAGCTATAAAGCTTAGTAGGGAACAAAACTCTAAAGGCAATCCTCTTACAATTGCATCTTATCTTACACCACTTCTACTATAACATAAGACAACATATATATATATATATATATATGTTGTCTTATGTTATAGTAGAAATGTTACAATTGCATCTTATCTTACACCACTTCTACTATAACATAAGACAACATATATATATATATATATATATATATATATATATATATATCATATGGATCATTTCTCAATAGGCATTTAGGGAAGTCCTCATCTATATCAATAATTACCCTGTTTATCATAATCTAGAGTATTACTTAACTTATCTTGTTCCTGGATACTTGTCACTTCACTATCATCATATAATCTTTTTTAACTATTAACTAGCCTAGTTCATGCACCTTATAGTCCTTTTATTTTAAGGATCCAGTTATTAAGATTATTGACAATATAAAACTTATTTTTAATGCATTAAATCTCATTGGTTACATAAGGTAGACATTCAACATTAATTCAATTCATAAGGGATTGCTTATGTTAGAATTATACATATGCACATACATGTGTAAATGTTTATATAGATACTAACGGATTTGCATGCCATTTTAAAAAAATAGGTATTACACATCATAATTAACCAATAAAGTCTTTATACCACATGCAAACATTTCATAACTTCCACATACATGAAGATCATTATGTATGTCACAATTCATATAATGTTTAATATAATGTTGCAAGCTTGTTGCTCAAATGGCCCATCTATTCACCATGAAACCCATTGGTGGAACTAACTCATACCGGCCCTTACACGAGAGCCGTCGTTATCATAAAGGTGAGATATCACTAACATGTCATAATGAACATAGCATTTCATTTCATAGAGACAGTTTATAGCCAAAAGGAATTTAAGACAAATAACACAATAGACCATTCATCATGCTTACTTTACATAAGTGAAGCAATTAATGCATGTTTTACTTTATCTTATGTACATTTTATCATCTTTAGTAGCCTACCTAAGTATTAGTTTGAAGGGTTGATAATAGGAGCAATGGATACCTGAAGGTATCAAATAATGGACATCCAAAAATATCAATCAATAGACCTAAATAGGGCTGAATAATGGTTCCAACAAGGAACAATCAATGGACCCAAAAGGGCCGAGCGATGGTTCCATTAAGGAATAAGACCCATATGGGGTCAACTATGGCATCTGCGACTGTATCCCTCCAGGCATGCCTATCTAATCCACAACTGAACTAAAACCTGAAGGCTTTACCATTCTTAAGCAAATTTTGATTCAACATATCTTTCTTTACTTAATATAGCATCTTTGCTTAATGCCATCATTCATATAAGAATGCACATTGTTCTTATCATACTTCAATATTGAGCTCTAGGCTCCAATACACATGGATACTATCATATGATCATATAGTTGCATCAACTTTCATTGGTTCATGTCATAATAGTTACATGTTTATGCAAACAATAATAACTTGTAATCTTTCATAATTAGCATTGCACGTGTCCACATACACATATACATATATATGGAGCTTAAATCACAGCAATACATGCTTTTATTATGCATACTTGTTCACATACTTAATTAGACTACTTATCCTAACATAGTTATATCAATTATAAGATATTGAACTTATTTAACTCATCGATAGTTCTCAATGGCATACCTTGTTGTTGTTTGCCATGAGTAGTTTCCATATAACATCATAACTCCCATCAACACATAATTACTTTAAATAATACTCATGCATTTATACTCCATATAAGAATATGAGTAGGTCCTTTTTAGATTAAGATCGACACTTGCACATCTTTAATCCTTTTTAGCTCACTTTTATAGTCTAATAGATTATAGACAAAAAAGGACATCTTCTTAATATTATCACATATACACTGATCATTTTATTTGTACTTTCTATCTTATAACATTTTAAACCCAGTTAAGTTTATATAAGATTATTTCATTGCAATCATTAGCACATTACTTGCGGACTTGCGATTTTTATATTATGTCATAGGGCATGAACAGATAAGTAACTAGGTTTCTTACATCACAGCTCATCATTAATTCCTATTATGGCTTAAAGCATAACCAAACTTTTATAGCTCCATAATAAAGTGTCAATTAATATTCCATCTCTTTTAACTTAAACATGTAACATTTTAACTATATTCTTACTAATACTAGGCTAAATCATAGTATTTTCATGTTGTTGCAAAGGATTATCAATGTATAGCATTTAGGGTAAAACAATTTGCTTTGGCATAATACATACCTTATACCATACTATATAGGGCATATTAAATAACATATAATCTTATGATTACTATATTTCTTCTTACTCTTTTTAGTTTTGGGCTATTAGGCACTAAAACCCATTTTAGCAACCTGATTACCATGTGCAAGTCCCTCTAATTTAGAGTTCAAGTGAACTCCAAATCATAACTTTATAGGTTTATTGTCCTAAAGCTTTTCACTCTACTATGTGTGTGTGGGTGTGTGTTTATATATATATATATATATATAGAGAGAGAGAGAGAGACAGAGAGAGAGGTTTCTCTAATTAAGTGATCATGCTTTATTCACCTTACAGGTGACTTTGGGTAACTTACAACTTAATTCAATCTTCCTCCTCTTATAATAGCATTTATGTCTTTTAAATTTATATAATACTTCATCTTATATTCATGCCTTTCTAAACCATATCTTTATGGACTTTAGCATTAGAGAGAGAGAGAGAGAGAGACTTTTATAGTCTATTAATCCATTAATATCAACTTGCATAACAATCATCACTTAATAACCATTTATCATCAGTTTTACTTACTATAGTTAATTCACCTCAACTCTTATTCTCCTAATAAATCTTATAGACCATAATACTATGTTCAATATTTAAATACATGGCTTAATCTTAGGGTGAGAGTTGGCTCAGATGAATAAAAGGAGTACATATGGCCATGCAGTGGAGAGAAGAAGAACATGCTTGACCATACATCAATAACCATAGGCCTTACTTGGCTATGCAAGGACATGAGAAAGGCCATAAGTGGCCGTGCATGGGAAAAACAAGAAGCCTGAGTGGCCATGCATGGAAAGAACATAAAGGATAAGTGGCCGTGCAAAACAAGAAGAGAAACCATAAGTGGTCATCCAAACCATAAGTGGTCATCCAAAGTAAAAAGAAAAACCAAAAGTGGTTGTGCAAAGCAAAAAGAGAAACCATAAGTGGCTGTGCAAAGCAAGAAGAAAAAACTTGCTTGGTCGTGCACTGAAGCTCAGCAAGCCTTAAACCAACCATCTAGATTATGCACTTAATTTCCATATTTCAACCAAGTTCAACCTAATAGCTCACAAAAATATTCATAAAACCTATGAATCTTTCCAAACTCATTTACATTGCTAGATTTAGCCTGTAGCATAATCAAATAGGACTCATATACAAGAAGAAAGGAAAGTTCCTGTAACAACTTATATGAATAATGAACAGTACAGTAAACATAATTATCGTACCTATTACTGATGTTTTAATTCCTCTAGTTCCTTTTCTTCCTTTCCTACTATTGATCTATTCCCCTTTACTCAAGATTTCTTTCTTCTCCTAAGATATAAAGACAACAATTATAATCCTTTAAACCCTTAAATCTGGAAATTGAACCCAAGAAGGAAGAAAGACTATAAGAGGGGAAAACATTACCTATTTATGCTAACTCACCAACCCTAAGCTTCATCTCCTTCAATCCGTAATTAAGAGAAGAGAGAAAAAGAGAGAGAGACCTCCTTATGCCGATCTCCTTAGTCTCCAGGAACCCTAAATAGGTGAGTGGGACAAATATCTCCCCAAGGAAAATTCCCATGATGCCCTTATACACACTCAAACCCCTAACTTAATATTTCTTTCAAAATTGCCCCAAACTTCTAACTTGATTCTATGATATCCTTCTTTTAAATTATAATTTAACCATACTCAATTTACATACAAGCTAAAATTACCAAAATACCCCTCATAGGAAACAACTTTATCAATACAAAGAAATCAAGTTTTATCTCATTTAACCATAATCCTCCTTAATTAACCATAATCCAGTTAAGGCTATGATTAGGTCCTTACATAAAAGACATGACTTAAAAGTTGAACTAGCATAAATAACAATTAGATAGGAGACTAAGTGGTGACAGAGATCCAAAGTGTAGTGGCTAGCTGAAGAGGACGAAAACATTATATACTTCCATGTAATGGCTAACAAGTGAAGGAAAAAAATTTTATCCACTCTCTTCTTAATGATGCAGGGAATGAGTTTTCAGAAGTGCCTCTAAAGGATAATATAGTTTATTTTTATACTTCTCTTTTCCAATTTAGCAGTAAGATAGTGTTTGTCAATAATCTCCCTTTTATCAACATGAAAGTGACTCATCAAATGAATGAAATGCTGGAAAAACCCATAACTAGAAATGAGGTGTACGGAGTAGTTAAAAGCATGCACCCTATTAAGGCACCTAAACCAGATGGATTTTTTCCTGGTTTCTTTCCACAATCATGGGAATGTATAGGGGCTAATATGGTTCAACATATATAAGGGTTGCTTACTAGGGAAAAGATGTCATAGGGCTTTAATCATACAAACATAGTATTAATCCCCACGGTGAAGAAATTAAGAAAGGTAACCAAATTTAGGCCAATTATTTTGAGTAACATGGTGTGTTGAATTTCTTCTAAGGTTCTTGCATATGGGCTTAAGCAGATACTAAGGGAGGTGGTCGATGAGACACAAAGTGCTTTTGTTTTGGAGAGGTTAATTATGGAAAATATTCTCATAGCCTATGAAGTCTTCTATCATATGAGAAATATATAAAAAGGCAGGAAAAATACATGAATCTAAAATTGGATATGGCAAAAGCATAGGATAGGGTGGAGTGGAGTTTTCTACGGGTGGTCATCATTAAATTGGGTTGCTCAGAAATATGGGTATCCCTGGTATGAGCTTTGTTACCACTACTTCTTATTTGGTATTGGTTAATGATGAATAATATGGAAATATCTCCCCTAAACATTTATTGAGACAGGGTGACCCACTACCCCCTTATCTCTTTTTACTTTGTTATAAAGGCTTAATAGGTTTACTAGCTTCTGCATGCAACAAAAGGGAAATTCATGGCATTCGTATTTGTAATGGCACACTAAGAATATCTCATTTGATGTTTGTTGATGACTGCATTCTTTTCTTATGAGCCTCACTTGAGTAAATGGGGTTTGTGAGGGGTATTTTGTAGCTTTATGAGCGCTTATCAGGGTAAAATGTAAATCTTCACAAATATGAGGTTTTCTTTAGTAGTTTGGTAGGACTGGAGTTGCAAAGCTCATTGTCAGGTAGCTGGGTATACCGACTGCAGTTAGCAGGAAGAAGGAAGTAATTTTCTCTTGATTGAAAGATCGGTTATAGGCTAAACTAAATGGATGGAAGGAGATGTTTCTCTCTAAGGCAGGTAAAGATATGCTAATAAAAATGGTTACTCAGGCAATTCCCAATTATGTCATACAATGTCTTAAACTCCTGATTGGCCTCTATGATGAGCTAAAAGCCATTATGCGGAAGTTTTGGTGGGGGTAGAATTCTGCAAATAGAAAATTGCATTTGTGTAGTTGGGAGAATTTGTGTAAGCCAAAAGATGAGGGTGGATTGGGTTTTCGAGATTTTGAGAATTTTAACAAAGCTTTTCTAGCAAAACAGGGATGGAGGCTTTTGACTAACATAAACTCTCTAGTAGCTCGCCTACTTAAAGCTAAGTACTATCCCCTCACTGATTTTCTTCATGCCCATGATAGAAAGTCTTTAAGTTACGCATGGAAGAGTATTATGGGTGCTAGAGAAGTTTTAAAATTAACATTAAGAGTTATAATTAGAAATGGTAAAAACAATTGAATTTAGGAAGATAGATGGATAGCCAAACCACGCTCCTTTAAAGTAATAACTCCACCTAATGATAGTGCTAATGTGACTATAGTTTCAAACTTGATTGATGCAGGAATTAGAAGGTGGAAATAAGACATCATTGATCAAGTTTTTCATCCCCTAGATAGAGAACAAATTTTGAAAATTGCTCTTAGTAGGCTGAAATGGGATAACTTTTTACTGTGGCATTTCCATAAATCAGGGAGCTACTTAGTCAAGAGTGGCTATCACTTAACTATTAACCAGAGTAGAGTCCCAAGAGCCTCATCCTCCTTATATTCGAATTGGGTGAAATTTTGGAGGAAGCTTTGGGATCTCCCTGTACCACCACATATCATAAACTTTATATGGAGGGCATCTTTGAACATCTTCCAATCTAAGGTAACTTTACATAGTCAAATGCCTGAGATTAGTTGTTAGTGTGCTTTTTACAGTGACCATGAATCCCTTTTACATCTATGTCATGATTGTAGAGGTTTTGAAGGACTTTTGTCGGGTTTATAGGCAGAGGGGGTTGGTGATGTTTTTAGTTATAGATTTAAAATTTGGTTGGCTAGTACTTTTGGTAAGTACACAATAGATGAAATAATAAAAATTACAACTACTTATTACTTTATTTGGGATCAACTTAATAAATTCAATTTTAGCCATAAACAAATCAATCCCTAAGCAATCATATATCAAACTAGAGCTGCTTTTTATGCTTTTGAAAGAATTTTAGCTTCACCTACTACTAGTCAACCGAGCTTTGTCAATTTAGGTAGAATGGATCTATGGCAATCATCTCCAAATGGGATAATCAAGATTAATGTAGGTGCTGGAAGTGTGTGTTCAGATCATGTTAGGTATGATGTGTCTTTTAGAGATTTAAAGGGCTTAATTCTAGCTTGTGCTCATAAATCTATTCATGGAAAATGGGATGCTATAATTTTAAAAGTAGGGGCTATGGTTCTCAGCTTGAGGTTGGCAGCAGAACTCTCATTTTCTTCTATATGTGCAAAATTTGATTGCAAAAACCTTGTTGAGTATTTGCAGAGTGGAGCAAATCTTTGAAATGAACTGATACCAATTTTGTTATATTGTTTTTCTTTAATTAGGAACTTGTATTCTTACTCTTAGTCCTTTATGCCGAGATAAGAGAATATGATAGCTCATCATCTTGCTAAACTTCATTATCCTGATTGTACTGAGCAAGTATGGATTGAAGAGTATCCATCTGAAATCCATGACTAGCTCTACTCTTTTTCTTGAGGTTTTAATACAGAAGGTTTTCATGTATGTGTATATATATATATATATATATAATTGTTATAAGAAGTTGATACAAATTTTTAGTTTATAATAGTTAAAATCTGGATGCAACTATTAATTTTTTAATTTTTTTTTAATATTTTTTGTTAAAATATTTATAATTTTATGAACTACTTAAAATCAATTAAGTTTAATATAAAAAATTATGTACATTATTATAATTATTAAAATAATAATATCATTATTTAAAATATTTATCATGTGTAAAATAATTATGCAAAAGAATTTTTTAATAATCTTAACAAAAATGCCCCTTAAATGTATTTTTGTAGTCAAATTTCAATATTATATTCATTAAAAAAATTAATTAATAAATATTCTTGAATTATATAATTTTTAATTATTTTTATCATACATTTATATAAAGAGTATTTATTAATTAATGTAACAAATATTGATTAATATCTAATGTAATAAGTATTATTTTTTAATATTTTCTCTAAATGTATAAAAGTGTTCTTAATGTTTTTCATTAGGATAATATAATGCCCTTATTATCTTAATCAAAATACTAAAATGCCCCTAAAGTTTTTTATACAGTGCTAAAATTTTTTTAAATATATTTAGATTAAAAGGAAAAAGGTACAAAAATGCCCCTCAAGTTGTCACCGAGGATCTTAAATGCCCTAATCTTTTTTCTGTAGCAAAAATTACCCTCTACCTAGAATATGAGTACAAAAATGCCCTTCTGTTTGTATTTTGTCAATTTGTGGGTAATGGCGTTAATGTGGCTAATGATGTGGATAGAGCTAAAGATGACAGGACATACAGGATGAGACAAGCCATATAAGATCCACATCGAATGGGACCTACCTCGTAAAAAAAATCATTATTATTTTTACAAAGCCTTATTTTCCCCCTTTTTTTGGTTTCTTGATCTTTATCCCTCTCTCTATCCTTTCTTAAAGCATGATTGATGCTTCCTACTTCCATCAATCTTCTTATCCTTTCTAAATTGATCCCATTTATGAAGTTGATAGTTTTCTTTCTTCATCCTTCCACCGATCCCTTTTCTTTAACTACTAAACCTTAGAATTCTTTCGCTTACTAAAACAAAAAATCCCTAAGTTAGTTTACTTTAAAAAGTTATGGCATCTAGAGAAATGAAGAAGAAATGCATTGGAAAGGTAAATTATTTACTTGGCTTGAAGAAAGGCTAGAGATTCCCTAAAAAGATAGAGAAAAAGTGGTATCCAAAGAAAGGTAAATATATTGGCACACTTATCCTTACCCATTTGATATATATGGTCTCGATTTCTTGCTTTTGTAATTTTTTTTTACAAACTCTAGATCAGATAAGGTTTATTCGCACAATTTGCTTTACTGATTTTTGTTGTTGTGTATTAAATTACTCATTTATGGATTGTGTTAAATGCCTTATTTAATATTATTAAAAATAATAAACTAATTTATTTTATTATTTTAAAAATGGCTATAGGTAGGTTATGCGGGGGAAAATGTGTAATATAGTTAGGTTAGAATTAAATCATAGTGGGGTTTAGAGAATAAATAATAAGTTAGGCTATGATGCCGTGAAGTTTATTTTGTTGAAAAATATGATGTGGATAAATTGTCTTTTTTTTATCTTAAGGATTTATTCGTTGAGAAAACTAAGGATAAAGATGTTACTCATCTTCTCAACCATAGGCAGGAGCTCCTTTAAACCCAAATGTTAATCACAACCACAACCAATCTTACAACCACAAGTAACTACTCATTACCAAGCCCCTTTTCCTACCACATCATCACCAAGGGAAGAGTTTAAATTAACCCCAACCTCAAGCATATCATCTACTGGGATATCAGCCATGACCACTTGTGCAAGAGAAGAAACCTAATCTTGAAGACATGTTAGCTAATTTCATGAATAGCCAACAATAATTTGTGAATAGTCAGCAAAAATTTATGGCCAGTCAAGAGACAAAGTGGAAATCATAAGAGCAATGGAATTGAAACCAAGATCCCTCCATGAGGAACTTGAAGATGTAAATTGGGCAATTGGCAAATTCTTTATCTATAAGACCAGCTGGAACTTTTTCATCAAATGTTGATTAGAATCCAAATGAAGAGGTGAAAGCAATCACTCTGAGAAATGGCAAAGAGCTATGTGATGAGGATGAGGGTAATCAAACTCAATTTATTTTAGTGGAGTTGACAACGTAGGTATGTGATTCTGAACCAAAAATTGTTAAAGATGTCCAAGGACCTGTTGATTAAGTTAAGAGTATTTTACCTCCAAAAGGGCATGTTATAGATGAGTATATGTTACCTTTCCCTACCACAACCAACAAGACTAGGAAAAATGATCAATCGACTAAGTTTTTGGATATGTTGAAGAAAGTACACATAAATTTATCAATTGTTGATGCTTTGCTTCATATGCCTAACTATGCTAAATTCATGAAAGAGATTTATTCTAGCAAGAAGAAGTTATAAGTAATAGGGATAGTTCATTTGTCTGAGAGTTGTAATGCCATCCTAACCAATAAATGCCCTAAAATTATTAGAGGACCTTGGTAGTTTTATAATACCATGTAAATTTATTGGAAATTTTGTTAGGAATGCTCTCTGTGATTTAGGTGCTAGCATCAATCTAATGCCTTATTCGCTTTGCAAGAAACTAAATCTAGGGAATCTTAAGGAAACAAATATGTTGTTGTAAATGGCGGATAATTCCATCAAAAGGCCCAAGGGGATTATCGAAGATCTACTAGTGAAGGTTGGAAGGTTCATTTTTCCAGTAGACTTTATAGTACTTGAGATGGAAAAAGACCAGACAATCCCATTGATTATTGGAAGGCCATTTTTAAACACAACAAAAGTGCTAATTGATGTCCATAGGCAGACAATCACTTTACGGTTTAATAATGAGCAAATGAATTTTAAAAAAAGTGACCAATTTAATGAAAAGCCCATCATACAAGTTCCTAGAGTTTATTTGTTGTGTTCAAGATTCTTTTTGGGAGATAGAAGCCAAGTCTGAAGATGTTTTATTTGATGACACTCTAGGAAAATGGTTGATGCACTCCATGGAAGAGAAAGAATTGGTTGCTGGAAGCAAGAATAAGTTTACCAAATGGTTTAAAAGGAAGAAGCGGAAGGATCATAATGCAAATTCTGAATGGAAACTTAATCACTCGATTCCATGCATGCTTTTACAAGATAAATTCAAACTTGGTGATGGGGCAGTGAGATACGAGCCCTTTCATGTTCCATAATTCTTGACGGTATTTAAAAGTCTAGCTGTGGACATGATAAATGCAGAACTACCTCTTAACCATTAGTCTTAATAATGTTTAATTTTTTTTTTGTTTTTATAGTTGTTGTGGTTAGGAGAGTGGTTCAAGGAATGTGAGTTTTAAGTCAACCTTTTGTGTTTTGGCTTGTTGAAGTAGGGTAGAAGACTTTGGTTAATGGCCAGGGAGAGATTAAAGAAAAATATGTTTTTGGTGAAAAATTTAGGGGTCACGGTTAGCAGGTTTTCTCTACTGATCGTGACATAAGGTCAGTTTTGTTTCTGGATTTCATTGAGTCTTACCTCATGATCAATAGATATTATCTATTGACCGTGACATATTGTGAAGTTACATTATGGATCTTAACCATTTACACCTCATGGTCAATAGGTATTTCCTATTAATCATGACATAGGGGGTAGTTTTGCTTCTGAAACTCAGAAAGGTATGCCTCATGGTGAGCATGATTTTTCTATTTACCGTGACATATTGGCAGTTGCAATTCTATACTAAAATTTTCCTTAGGTTACGATCAGTAACATTTCATTATTTATAGTGACCTAACTATGTTTTTAGTCCAGTAGCTAAAAAATTATTACCTCACAGTCAACATGTTTTTACTGCTGATCGTGACCCCCCTTTAGCAAAAATTAAAACTATTCCTCTTATTTTCTTTTTCTTCTTTCATTTTCCCTCTCATTCCTCTGATTTCTATCACTTTTTCTATTCCTTTTCTCTCTCTATGTTTTAGCCGTCGTTGTCCTTCGTCTTTAACAGCTTATCTACACCGCCAGTCTCCGAACAGGTAAGTACATTCTTTTCCTTTTATTTTTCTTTATTTTGTTTTTCTAGGGTTTTTTTTAAATTTTCATTATGGATTTATTTGTTTTGTTAATTTTTCTTGTTGATTTTTGTTGTTTGTGCTCTTTATTTTGATTCTTTCATTCCTAGTACTTCTTTTTGTTAATTTTTAGTATCTTTTTATCTTAAAAATTCATTATTTTGCTTTTGTAGTTTTCATGTAGTTTTTTTCACTTTGTTTTCCACTAAAATTATATTTCTCTTTTTTGTATTCTTGGGTTATTTTTACCTTTCATGTCAATTTTAGTTTAGGTATTTTCTTTAAAAAGTTTTTAGAATTATTTTTGTGTTAGGACTTAATGTTTCATTGTTATGTTTGGGTTGAAAGAGAGCACTTCACAGGTACATCTTCCAACCTATACTCTTTTCCATTTTCTTTGTCTCTCTTTTGTTATAGTTATATTTGTTTTTCTTTATAATAGTGATTGTGATTGTTGACTCTTGTTTGGACTTATAACTCAATGATATTTAGGAGCATGGTTTATTTTATTTATTTATTTATTTTATTTATTGTTCTTGTGATCATAGTCTTTACAAAGCAAGTTCTGTTGTAATTGTTGATTAAGAGTACATTATGGATTGTTGAGGAAGGTTAATCTAGTTATGTTGAATTGTTGATTATGGTTTAAGTTATTGGACAAACATGAGTATAATTAATTTTTGATGATTGAGTTAGAAGGGGTCATCAATGCTTACATTTTAGAAAAATTTAATAACACGGGTTAGTTTACCGGAACTGTTATCTCACTTAGGAAGAACCATGAAATTTTTGAACCATGTTATTGCCTAATATTATAAATCATTAAGGCACATTCAAAGTAGAACTAATTTTTTTTGAAGACCTTGCTTTCCATTTAGTTAAACTAGTTATAGCATGAACTTGCCTGCTGTTCTTTGACATTGCTTACACAAGTTTGGATTTTTATTCATTGATTACTTTGGCTTGAGTTAAAAGGATTAAGTTCAATGAATTGAGTAGGGGAGCAGGAAATAGGTTTAGACTTTAAAACTTAATGGCATGTATTGTTGCTTCATTACAAACAAGAATTTAGCCATTTGATTGGGAATTGAACTCGATTTATAATAAAGCAGGTTAGACCTTCAGGTTTAGGAACTTTAATTATCTTGTTTGGTTTTATTTTTGCACTCCAATTTCATGCTGAAATGTTGTAATCAATTTCTGAGTCTGCTTAAGTATTAGTGCCTTGTGCAACTTATCTATTTAACTTTAATGTTTGAAATTTAGCCATGCATGATTTTGGTATATCTTTTCTAGATAATTTTGTTAGGATAGTATCTATTTATCCATCAGAATCTTGTTGCATTTTCATTATCTTGTATCAAGGTATATAGGCTAGAATAATTTGACCTGCAGGTTACTGGTTTCCAAAGGATAACTTGATTATCATGGTTGAGTGCCACGTACTTTGATACAACTTGTTTTTATGATTTGCATCAACAATCCTTCATTTTTAGGTTCACTTAAAATTAGGTGTGTTTATGCTTTGATTGTACAACTTTGTTTTGGACACCTACACCCACACATGTACAATGTCATGTTATTAATCTACAATTACATGCATTGATTTTGTTAAGGTTTGCCACAATGTGATCCCAATATTTCCACTTGTTTACCTTTCATCAGTGTGCACACATATTGTTTTGGGATAATGGGATTGATGCAGGTTTGCACTTTTTTGAACCTTTTATTGTGAACAGCTTATGTATGAACACTAGTTGAGTGCCTTGTTAATTTTTAGGTTGCATTTTGTTTCTACCAGTCATTTTGCACTTCCAACCTATTGATTGCTGTAATCTACATGAAATGAGATGTTGTTTGCTTTTGATGACATTAATTTATAATGCTTGTTTACCTATAACTCCCCCATTCTTTTTGAAAATTTTGTTGCATCTGTCTATTCCTTTGAGCAATTTTATGTTGAACTATTCATAGCAGTGTTAATAGGTCATGTTCTACCACTTTTGAACTTTATAGTTGTAATTGTTAACCTTTTCATATGCTGTTTCTCCTTTCTGCTCATGTGATATTCCAAGCAATGCTGGTTTTCTTTTACAAAGCATATTGTAATAATTTTAAGTTTATTAATTTATCCTTGAGCTTATGTGAGATGTTGAGGAGGTTTAACTGTGTGTTATTTTATTTTGGGTAGTGGCACCTAAAAGGCATAGAGCACAAGTTATTGAACTCATTTCAAGACATCCTTTGGCAACTCATGCTTCTTAGCTGACCCACCACCAGAATCTAGCCCGCCATAAGCTCAACCTCATACCTAAAAGAAAAAGAAGAGATCTAGGGAGCCTAAAATACCAAGTTAGGTGTCTAAGCATGTCAATACAATTTATGAAATTTTGTCCAACTATAAGTACTTGCCCTCAGCCTACCTAGACATGAGTTTTTTTTTTTTTGCAGAAGTTGTGAATCAAGAAAGAAGTGAAGAGGCACATTGCAGCAATTGGCTGGGAAAGATTCTTTGGTATAAAAAGCTAGTTTTGTTAGAGAGTATGCCCTAAAGCCCATGTAATAGGGATGTTTTTCACATGTATAACATTTATATTCTTAATAAAAGGCATCATTCATTTATTAATGCTATGTTTAAATACATGAGTTTGTAAATCTTAAATTAATAAATGAAGTCCTAGATATTATAAACACAGTGCAAAGGCAATCATGAAGGTGTTCATGATGTGAAATGTCTATTGCATGCAAATATGTTAATATCTAAATATCCCTAGTCATAGAATTAACATGATAGGACATTGTTAATTCGGACAGACTAGCACATGTTATGCTTCTTAAATGGTTCAAGCAGTGGTTCTCATAACTGTGATTATGGAAGATAATCAAAGCTAACATGTGGATGCTTGTTAGAAGAACAAGTTCATTGGAGACTTGCAAAGAGAATCCTTACATGGATATCAAATCTATTTCAGTGAGGAATATCTTCATAGCGGTTGTGCAAGTATCTTTAGACTTGAGATCACCAAAGTTATCTTAAGTAACAAGTGGTATACTTTGACTCTATAACTGATTACTTCCAACTGGGAGTGAACATAGTTAGGAGATTTGGTATATCATGACCTATTTGAAGATAGTTGAGTGATTGACAAAGGATTCACCATCCCAGATTTAATAAGGGAAGTTATCTCGCATGATTCTATAATTACCGTGTTTAGAGAATCTCTGGCCAGAGTAAAATGCCAAAATAGATAGAGATCCATGGAGGGCATTTTGGAAACAATTGTTAAATTAATAGAACATACATAATTAGATTTATATGAGTTGATAGAAATCCATACTCAGAATCTAATTGAGATAAGAGTGGTGAAAGGAGTAATTGCACGATAACTATTTCTATGGAAGGGTATAGTCAAACCACATGACTTTCCTAACATTTGGGTAGTCATGATGCCTAGCTAGAGGCCAATCATGACTTGTACAATTATGTATCAAAAATATCAATGGGCATTGATAAAATGATTTGAAGGAGTTTAAATCATGTGAGTTTTGGATAGAACTCACAATTACATATTATACTGCCAACATGGATAGGAACCCAATAGGTCAAACACATATAGAGAAAAGGATAAAATGGTAAAATGACAAGGAAATAATATTTGATATTATTATGAGGATAGAGAAGTTAATAAGATAATAATTAATTAAAGAGTTTAATTAATTATAATCAAGTAAAATTATCCGCGAAACTTTTGAAAAATGTTCTATAAATTGAATCTAATTGAAATAATGTATTTCATGATAAATTATTATTGTCTTATAAGTGTTATAGGACTACTATAAGTGTTATTGTACTGATATAATAATTAATAAGTCCACTGGAGGAGTTATAAAGGGGCCAGAGGAATGGAGCTGGTGTGAAAGCCCTTCTGTAGAGGGCCACACGCCAACTCCATACAAAAGGCCTTAATATCCTATTTATTGGACCAAATTAATTTATATATGTTACATAAGTGTTATGGAACCTACATATTTAATTTGGTTGGATTTGGAATCCATTTGGGTATTTAAATCCAATTAGTTGCACAAAGGGCCTAGTTTGTGGGTTTTGTGTATAGTCTTTTATGAAAAGGTTTAATTTGGATTTAATTAAGCCCAAATGATTATAATTAATTCCAGAGGCCCAATTAATAATTGTCCAACAATTTTAAAGAGCCCAATCTCATTAAGGAGTTGGAATTTTAACCTAACTATAAAAGGCCAACTAATGAGGAATTAAGGTTAAGTGATTAAACACATAAGAAAGTCTTATTCTTCTATTCTCTCTATCCCTTTTGCTCCACTCCCTTGCTAGCTCTAGGGTTTTCGGCCACTCCTTGTTCTACACCAATTGTTGGTTCAATTTATCCTTCTCTAGTGTGGATTACTTATTGGAGGTTTTCGATTTTGGACACTGTGGTTTGCGACAACCCGGTACGAAGTAAAATCAACTGTTCAACAAAAATCAAAGGTGATTTTTCTTATTCTCATATAGTTATATTGTATATTCATGGCAAGATCAGTAATATTGGTTAAAAAATTTTAAAATTCCGCTGATGTATGCAATGCATGTAACCAATAAAATTCCAACAAGTTTATCTTGATCTAACTAGAGATTTTATGCCTACTGTCAAGTGCTATTTTGGAGGAGAAGAGCATTCGAACATGGTAACTTTCTAGTTGGAAGGGAAATACTATTAAAGACATTTATGGAATTTTTAGAGGCTTTGGGATTTTTAGAGACCAAAACCCACCATCTAAGGGATCATGCATTCAAAATCCTGCATAGGTTTTGCTCTCTATCTCTTATGTCTCATATGTAGTCTACAGGGTAGGTTAACCTTTTTGAGGTTCTAATTTTAGGTTGCATGGTGAGAAGTTTTCCTATCAATGGTGCATACCATTAGTGGAACAAATTATAAGAAATATAGTAGTAACCTACTAAATTGAAGAAGATATCACTAGGACATTAGGTGATAATGATTGCTAAGGCTTTTGAGCACCCACTGAATGATGATAAAGCTCTCCCTACATTGAATTACATAGACTACAAGCTGCTAAAAAACATGACGGTGGTGGTAGATGATCCTACAACAGGGCATAGATTTAGGCTTACTGATAGGGAAAAGTACATATAGAAAATGACTAAGAGTTCAAACAACCCTCCATATAGCCCTGATCAAGGGGCAGTGACTCTCATCTCTCCCCAATATGCTGAAATCCTTGCCAGGTTGGATGTATTAGATGCCAAACATGCAAACATTCAGGAGCAGCAAACCAACATGCTGGTAGCTCCTTCTTATTTAGTCACCAAGTTAGACACTATCTTCCCACCATCATCTTCTCCTTCTCATGACATATGATTACAGGGAGTTGCCTACCTTACTATTTTCTGATTCTATTTATTTTACAATAGTTGCTGAGGATAACAACTTTTGATGTGTGGGGTAAAGGAGTAAATATTTTGTAACAGTAAACATTGAACATTGTTTTGTGGATAGTTATTTCGGACTTGATATTTTGTGCAAAATCTTAGTTTGTGGAGATTAGTTCTAACCATGACTTACTAATGATTTTTTATGAAGATCTGTGAAGCTTTTGTACAACTCTTTTTGAAATTGAATAAGTTTGACCATAATGCTTCTATGTTTGTGAAGCCTTTTAAACCACGTACTTTTTTGTTTAAGTTTAAAATTTACAATTGCTACAGTTACAATTTTAGTTTTAGTGGTTATTTAGTGAATAATTAAATTTTAATTTTAATTTTGTAGTTCAGTTTGATTTTAAGTAGTTATCTCAGTTATATTTTCTTTTATACTTTATATTTTGTTTTTGCTTCTTAGTTTTCAGCTTTAATTTTGAATAATTGTGTATGTTGAATAGCTGAGTTATTGCTATCATTCTATAATTAGTCTTAGTTTGCTCAGTTTAGTCTTGATTGAATCATCTTAAACTCAAATTTGTAAACTGTCTGTTTAGAGAGCCTGAGGTAACAAGAGAGTAGTGGTATTGCTCAGTGAAAATTTTTCTTTTGAATTGATCTTAATTAGTTTTATATCATTCAATTTCTACATCAATATGAAATATAGGCTAATTTTTGTGAAAATTAATGAAAAACCAGTGAGTAAGAGTAATTGAGTAAAGAAATTCTGGAAAAGCTAGAACTTCCTCATCACCCTTCGAAACAAATATTCAACTTAGGCAGAATTTGGATATGACCTAGGTAGCCTTTTTTTAGCAGTCACTTTGAAATGAATTTTTACCTACCTTGTTGTTTATATTTACCATTGCTAGCCCCTTTTGAACTGAATTAGTATACTGAAGGCCACTATAAATTTTCTTGATTAGACTTATAAATTTAACCATATAACTTAAATGCCATTTATATTCACTATCTTAGAATTGGCCACTATAGGTAGGGTAGTTATGAAATTTAAGTAAGGGAATTGAGCTTTTATTGATCAGTTAAAAGTGTTAAATTTGTGGAAAATGGGGTAGTAAGAACTATGGTTTATTAAACTTGAGACATTGCTAATTTTAAAATTTTAAGAGTGCTGGTACCCTTATTTAAAAAACATCAATCAAATAAAGGTTATATTGTAGAAATTTTGATTATTGCTGCAAAAAATAAGTGTGGGGTACCTAACATTTAAAGGGAAGTATCAAATTTTGAGATAGTATAAGAGATAAATTTTAATTTCATTCTTCCTCCATAATTGTGAGTCGAGCTTATGCCTTTTAAGATTCATTTGTTAATTTTGCTAGAAAGAGAAGAAATTTTGAAAGAAAAGTTGTTGATATTCAGAAAGTCAGGTGGTAGTTATGGTTTTGTGGCTAATTCTAATTTGCTAAATTTATCCTCTCTTTGGAGCCAATACCTTCTTCCTATTACAACCTTAATGTAAAACTTAGTGATCTTATTTTTCTCAGAGTCGTTTAATGAAGATGACCCTTGTGGTTCAGGTGCTAAAAGAAAGACCTATTGCTATTTTGAGTTTCAAGTGCAAAATAGTCATATTCAGTTTTTGCTCAATTATTGGAATTCACTGGTAGTTTTGGTTTTAAAAAGTGACAAACTTGTTTTTGCCCTAGCACACACACATGAGAAATATTTCGATATAGATGAGTTGAGTCCTTTCGATTAAATGTTTCATCTAAGTGTCTTCTACTGAGTGTTATCCTGGCTTCTTTAAATTTTTTGGTTCTGAATTAGAGTTTGAGTTTTCAAGACTATGGATGATTCGTTTGCTTGAGGGCAAGCAAACTCTAAGTGTGGAGTATTTTTATAACTTCAATTCAGTGTCTAGTTTTAGTTCATTTTAAGCCTAGATTTTAGCATCTTTTGCTTTATTTTTTTGAATTTAATAATCTTTATCCAAATTTAGTTAATTCTAGATTTTATGTGTTTTGGAGAGCTTTTGATTGAATTTTGTGCTTAATGGTAAATTTTTTAGGTATCTCATGGTCAGCAGGTTTTACCTAATGACCATGACCTATGCCTTCTATCAAAACACACCGTTTCAAAGTACATCACCGTTAGCAATACATTTGTTGATATATTCATACTTACCGTGACATAAGGAGTCCTTCAGTGCAAAATTTAGAAAAGAAAGACCCCACGGTTAACAAGTTTTTAGTGTTAGTCATGAGGTAGTCAAGCTTCGGTCCAAAATGAAAAGGATAGCTATGTCATGATCAATAGGATTTTGATGTTGATTTTGACCCCTTATCCAGAAGAAAATTTTTACTGTGTCACGATTAATAGTATTTTAGTGCTAATTGTGACCCTATTATCAAAACTATATATACCAGAATTGTAGTTTAGCAAAGGTGGAGAGTTTTTTTTTAGATCTAGGGTTTTTCTTCTTGGTTTTCTTTCATTCCTTAGTTCATTTTACACATAGATATATAGTTTATTATTGCAAATAGCTTAGAATTACATACATATACATAGATTAAACACAAAAACATAGCTTAGCTACTTAGTTTTTCTCAGTTTTGAGCTCATTTTCCATTGAAGCTTAGGAGAAGAAGATTGAAGAGCTTAGGATTCAGCTACCTTTTTCTTTTTGGGTTTATTCTCTCCTTTTCTCTCTTTATTTTGTAATGGGTAATGAATAATCTTTTAGTTGTTTGGGGGATCTTTGAATCCCCTATCCCTTATGTGAATATTGAACATATATATATATATATACACTTCACTGTTACTTCATGGATATTTCTTGGGCTTTCATTATTTTGAGTAAATTTTCAGCTTTGGATAAATGATTTCATCATATGTCTTTGTTGGAATGCTGAGCTTAGATGATTGAATTCCATGAATGTTATTTCTTTGCTTTTTAATCATGGTGCTATAATTTTTAGATTGCTCCGAAATGGGATTCTTTTAGTTGTAGGATTTTATATTTTAGGACTAGAGTATGGAGTGAAATGAATAGGCTTTGGGTTGTTTGGCTCTAGAATGGGATGACAATCCGAACCTAGGATTGTAGACCCGTGCTTAGGCTAATTGTAGGACTTACTCCGAAATAGGACATCTTATAATTAGAATAGCTAGCTCCAAAATAGGACACTTGGGTTAAAAGGGTTATCCCAAATTCATATATATATATATATATATATATATGTAAATTTTAGGATTAAATTAATTCACATTTGGGTAATGGGAGGATAAGTGAACCTAGGCAACGTTTTTAATTTATAAGTTCCATCCTTGTTAATCTGTTAATTACGTTAATCATAGTTAATTTACTACTAGATTATTTTTATAATCAATTTTGAAAGTGCAAATAAGTTGTTGATATTTACATTTCACAGTTGATAGCATTAACACACACAAAAATTTAGGAATTCTTTAGCATACACTTAATTTTCATTGCTTACACACACAATCCCTTGGGTACGATATTCGTAGGTCTTAAATTGAGCACCCTATATTACTTATTAATTTAGTACACTTATTAAACTCGTGTTAGGAATCTGTTGGGCACTATAAGGCAAGTATCATAGAGTTACCACTCAATAAAATTTTAGAAAATGAGTTCTAACCTTATAAAGCCAAATTAAGATATAGTTCGAACTTTCTTCTTATTTATACACTACTAAAATAATGCAAAATAGTGATGACAAAATTTTTCGCTAACTGATATTTTTTCATCGCTAAATCAGTTTAGCGACAACTTAGCAATGACCATCTTTTTGAAAAAAAGTAATTGTAGCAGAATTTAGCAACAACAAGAAGTCGTCACCAAAGTTTAGCGAGAACAAAGCACTGTCACTAAATATTTGTCTCCATTTTGCTACGACTATGTTCTAGCTAAATGTTGTGACAACAATATATTTGTCGCCAAATAGCTATGACAATGTTCATGCAAATTTTTGCGAAAAAAGTATTTTTGTTGCAATTTTTCTACGCATTGTTCACACTAATTTTTGCGAGAACATTTCAACCGTCGCTATATTGCTACAATATTGTTCTCACTAAATTTTGTGACGACAATACATTCGTCACCATACAATACATTTCCTCTTATTTAGCGATAAATATTTTCACTAATGTGATTTTAGCAACATTTCTGTCGCAAATGTGCTCTAGCAAAGTTAACTAGAATTTTGTTATAGCTAAATAGCTATGTCTAGACATGTTAATCCCTCGATAAAGTAAAATTATTTTTAATTATTAAATTAATATAAAAATTTAATCATTTAGATAATAAACTAAAAACGATAAATTTATATTTATAGACTACTCAATGATAAGTGTGAATTATATATAGTTTTTGATATGTTTTTAGTTGTGTTATTTAGTTGTTTTGGTTTTATTTAGGTTAAATTCAAGTTAATTTGTTAATATTTATGTTTTTGAAGTTAATTCTATGTTTTGTTTGGTTTTCAGGTTAGAATTGATATAAAAAGGCTTAAATCATAAAAGGGCAAAGTTTAGGGCTAAAAATGTAATTATGAAGAATTGATGCGAGACAATTGAGCTTTCAGTCCAGAGCCTTCACACATGACCACGTGAAAGTACTGAAGAATTTCACCCGTGGCCACGTGAAGGTTTGATGCTTAGAATCCATGGCCACGTGAAAGACCAAAAGGAGAAACCAAGCATGAATGCATGACCACATGGATTCCAAGTGAAGGACCACACGTGGCCACGTGTGAAGGAAGACTTAATGTACCCATGCCCATGTGTTCAAATACAAAGGAGAAGGGTGTGGCCACATGATGCTATTCCCATTTCGCGAAGGATTTTATCGAACTTCCTATTTTGAGCAAAAATTACTTCCTATTTGATTATAAGAGTTTGATAAGGAATTTATGACTTCTTTGGCCTATAAATAGGAAGCTAAAACATAGAAGAAGGGGATCGATTCTTAGAATTAAGCTTTACTTTTCTTTAAGTTTTTTTTACGTTGTTTGTTTTTATTGCTTCCTTCAAACCTTTGTTTTTATTTTTAAGAATGGTTTGTGAGTAGTTTTCTTTAACTTTTGCTAAAGGATACTTGAATCCTTAAATTATATTATTATGACTTAAGTTGTTCTTCAATTTAAATACAAGTTGATTATTTCTTGGTTCTTAAATCTAGTCTTGTCTTTTCTCAATTTTAAGTTGATTATTAACTTGATTAAGCATTGGTTAATTAATTGGTTTAAATTGATTAATGACTTGCATGCTCTTAGGTTAATTTAGTTGGATTAATGCATGATTATAATCTGAATAAGCTATAATTGTGTGTTGATTTGAGTAAGTTAAGATCAAGAAAAGTGTAACCAAGAATAGGTTGAAGTTAAATCTCTTGAGAAAGGCTTTAATAGACATCTAGGAGAGTTAATTCAGTTCTTTATGCTAAGTGTTAAGTTTATCTGAATAAGAAAATTTTGATGCTTGGAATGATAATCTTGAATAAAGTTATCTGGGTTTATTAAACTGAATTCTCCATAATCACTTGTATGTTTTCTTTTATTTAAGTCATAGCAATACTTGTTAAGGTGGATAATCCTTTAGTAAAAGTTGTTTTTAATATTGATTTTTACCCCGTTCAATTTACTTGCTTTCAATAGATCTCTTCTATACTTTAACTTTTTCAATTGTTTTGTTTTAGTTTTAAATTATTGTTTTTAGTTTTAATTCTTCAATTATCACAAATTTGGAATTTCTCTTATTTCTTTTACACACGAAAATTGGTTTTGAAATTGAAATAACACATTCAAGAACAAGTTTCCCTTGGGTTCGATATTTTGGGTCATAATCTTATTTCCCTATATTACTAGCCGATCTAGTACACTTGCTAGAATCCAGTCAAGTTTTTGGCGCCATTGTTGGGGATACATTGGCGTTTGTTTATTTATTTTGATTTTAAAAGTTATTTTTGTGTGTTTTTCTTCTCTTCTTCATCTATTTTCTTATTTTCTTTTTGGGTGACTAGTGGTTTATGGTGAGAGACAACCCCATCCTACCGTTAGACCCTGAAATTGAAAGGACATTCCATAGGATTAGAAGGTTAGGAGGCAACATGAATGACCCATAAATAGAACAACCTATGAATGATCCACCACCTAGGATCGAAGAGCAACACATACCCCATCAAGCTCCCGGAATGGATATAGACCTAGAATCATTAAGGATTATGCTATCCCTAGGTGGAATGAAGAACATAGAACTATTAGGATTCCTCACCACTAACTTTTTGAGATTAAACCCGCTACCATCACTATGGTACAAAGAAACCAATTTTCGGGTTCGGACATAGAGGATCCTGCACAACATTTGGATGTGTTTTTAGAAGTGAGTGACACTGTGTAAATTCCTAATGTATCGATTGATGCAATTAGGTTGAAACTCTTCCTATTTACCCTCATAGGAAAAGCTAGGGATTGGCTACAAATGTTACCAAATCAATCCATTCATTCTTGGCAATAAATGCAGAAAAATTTCTTTGCAAGTTCTTCCCACCTACTAAGACTGCTCTCATTAGGAAACAAATTAGTGACTTCCAGTAATTTTATGAGGAGTCATTCCATGAAGCATGGAAAGATTTAGGAGACTTTTAAAAAGTTGTCCACATCATGAAGTTCCTATTTTTCAACTAATGCATATCTTCTATCCAGTGCCCATCCATCAACAAGATCTTTGCTAGATGCAGCCTCAAATGGTAGTTTCATGAACCAAATTCCAGAAGATGCAGTTTTGCTTCTTGATGAGATGGCCACCAATGATGCTCAATGGGCAACCTCTGGAGCAACTCAAAAGAAACAGGGAGTTCATAATATTGATGAAATAGCCATGTTAAAAACTCAATTAGAATTAATGGAAAAAAGACATTTAAAAGAAAGAAATGAGCTTAAAGCTAAAATGTTTCTGTGTTATCTAATGAAGTTGATTCTTATGCAGGAATTCAAGGATCTTTGGGAATGAAGAATAATAAAGGAATGATGGAAGAAGTAAATGCCTTGAACCCATATAGCAATACTTACAATGCGGGATGGAGAAGCCATCTAAATTTTTCATGGGGGGAGGTAATCAAGGTTCTTCTTCTAACCCTAATCCTAGACACCTATTTAATCATAATCTGTGAGACCCCTTACATAACCCTAATTAAATTTCATGTTTTGAGAGGAGTTTTAATTGATTAAGATTAAGAATTTAATGAGAAATTCATATAAATAATTTGTTAAGGGGTAAATGACGTTTTTATTATTTTGATGGCATGAAAAATAAATTGATTAGTGTGATGTAATTTGAATTGAGGGTTTAATTGGAGTATAATTATTGATTTGGGGTAAATTGGTAATTATGACATTTTATGGGGTCAATGAGAATTTAAGAATTGAGGAGAGGGCTAATGTAAATAAGAGGTTAATTGGTGGGGTTGAATTATGAATAGACTAGCTTGTGGGAATGAATTGTGACATGCAAGATTTGGTGGGAAGTCTTGGTAACATGCAAAAACTTGAAAGGATCACTTGGGGAATTTGCCTTATTATTATATAGGTTGAAAGGTAGTGGTTGGAAAGAGAAAATGCAGATGCTGGTGAGTTGGTCGGCTGAGTTTGATGAAGAGGGAGAGTTCTTATTTCCTTAAACTTGAATAACCAATGTCTCAAAGAAATCTTAAGGAAAACTTTATGCATGTTAATTAATCAAGAAGATATTGATAAAGATTATAAAGGTATGGTATAATTTTGGGATATCTTCATCCCCTTCTTCTTTTCTTCTTCTTCTTCTTCTTCTTCTTCATTTCCTTATGTGAATTTTGGATGGGCTTGGTTGCTGGAAATGATGGATTGGGGATGACTTGTGTTGTAGTTAAAGAAGAGGAGATAGAAAGGATAAAGGGAAAGATATTGCAAGGGATTGAATGCTAGGGTGAAGAGGTCGGCCAAGGTATGGGATGGTACTCACATTACATGCATGTGATTGTTGATTGTATCATCAAGGTGCATGTGTGTGATAGATGAAATAATAGGGATGAGTTATGAATTTAGAATATGTTACAGTTTGTGTTACATGAAGATTTGCTAAAATTATTGACTGTAATTAAGCTATAAAATGAGCTAGGGATCTTAATTTAAAGCTTTGGTAATTTTGATAGTTCCATATGAGATATATGTATAAAAGTGTATTTGATAAATATCACTAAGTTGGCCTCTAAATTAATCCCTACATTGATGGAATATTAGATGCTTCTTTGATGCTAATATTGAACAGCTTGGGTAAAATCTTAATAAATGATTGTAAGATGCTCAGATTGACATGAGGTAAATTCCTACTTAAAATAGACTTAAAAACCTACAATTTATATGAAGAAAACAAAGTCAAATAATGCCCACAACATTGCCTATTTTCACTTGAAAATCGGAAATTCTGTGTTGCCTACTATGATGAACAGTCTTTAGTAATTTCATCATATCTCGAGTTATAAAAATGATATTGAAAATATTTTTGATGTTCTAGATACTAGAAATGTATATCTACAACTTTGTAGAAGACAACTCTTTCTAAAAAGGCCGTTTATTATGTCAAAAACGATGTACAAAATAAAATTATTAAGCAGTTTGCAGGATTTTGGGATCAGGGTGAAAAACTTGTATGCCAAGTATACTGTCGCGCTTGCGACACTTGTCGCGAGCGCGACAGCATGATTTTGGCCCATAACTATGTTTTTATCCTCCTTTATCGGTATATTAGGCTACCCCTATGTGTTGCACATATGACTGAACAAAATAGACCTTGAATGCAAGTATACGAGTCATATACTTGTGTGTATATAAATTTGTATCATTTACATTGAAAATTTACCTATGAATGTATACCTATGCTATAAAATAGGGACTATAATAGTATGACCTTGGCATATGTGTATGCCCATATGGAAACATGTTGATATGTTGTATAGCATATGACTTGAATGATGATAAAGGTTTATATATGTGTTGGAAACATGCTCATAAGAATAAATCAACTATATGCAAATGTACCCACAGGTATGTACATTTATGATTATGATTATGTATATGATATGATGATTATATGTCATGCCTATATGTTATGATGTAAATTGTACAGTCATACAGATTTGAATAAGCCAGATGTATAACTTGGCATGTGAAATGTGCATATACCTGATTATGCACCAGAGAATTCATAGTTATATAAGACTATGTATATGTGCACAACATTATACTATGAATACAGTATTAATATGTGAATTGAACACGAATATAGTTCTGCCTGCGATAGAGTTTTAGATGTGGATAGATAGGGCCCTATAAGGAAATTGCAGCTGCCATAGTTTGGCCCGATTGGGTCCATAGTATATATGATCCCATTTGGATCATGATCAGCCCCGTTGGGTTGATAGGCTACCCCGTTTGGGTATGCTTGACCGGTCCACAGTACAGTTTGGTCCCGTTTGGGTCTATATATTTGATATCTTTGGATATCCTTCTTTGATACCGATGTGTATCCATAGTTCCCATTATCCACCGATAAAGCTAAGGCAGGCTAAATGTTATTCATAGTAATGATCAAAATTAAACAGTTAAAGTGATTTGACTAAAGATTGATATTGTGGATTATAATGTTGGTTTACCACAGGAATTATGTTTTATTTGAATATGTTTACATGGGAAATTGCTGTCTATATGAATTATGAATATGAGCATATTTGTTACTCTTCTGGATACAATGATTAGGAACATGAGAATATATGTTATGCTTTAAAGTATTTGTTATTAATGACATGATATGTTGTATATGTTATTTATTATATACATTGTATATGTATGTTTTGATGACCTGTGTGAGTGGTCATTCATTTGTAGATGTTCCCCACTAAACTTTATAGCTTAGCACGGGTTATTTATCCGTGTAGCTACAAATAGCAAGACTTTTGTTGAGGACGTTCCCTGCATCAGAAGGGCCAACCATCGACTGATAACCTTTATATAGGATGTTTTGTATTATAATTATCTTATGTTTTTGTATAATGGCCAGTTATCTTATGATATGTATATAACCTATGTGGAATACTGTAACTCACTAGTAGTAAAGCTAAGACAGAATATGTGTGCATAAAGTAATATTCAGACAGTCTAGTATGCATGATAATAGGTATGAAATGGAAAACAGGAATAGACTTGTAGCATGAATATAAGCATATGAAACCTTATGGCAAGATTAATGGCTAAATGATGATTAAATGAACATGTAGTATAAGCATGATTAATAGTATTCATGATACATGTGTAATAGGGTTTTTGCATTGTGGGTGCTACATAATCAACCTCCCAATAATAAACTTCCATACCAAAACCAAGCTCTACCACATTATCCAAACCAATACCCATCACAATCATACCACCAACCACCCAATTTTCCAAAATCTCAACCTTGAAGAGATGATTGCAAATTTCATGGCCTCCCAAAATTCAATTTTAGCTAGCTAAGATGCTAGATGGAAATCACAAGATATTTGGATGAGGAACCAAGAGGCATCAATTAGGAACTTAGAGAACCAAATGGGAAAACTAGCTAGTTCCTTATCAAACCATACTCAAGGGACATTTCCATCCAATGTAGACCGAAATTCAAAGGAGGAAGCCAAAGCAATCACCTTAAGGAGTGAGAAAGAGTTAGAGAAGACTAAAATTGGTAAGAAATCTTCCCCAAGGGTGGAACCGACAACGGAGGTAAGTAATTCTAACTCAAAAAATACTGAAAAAGTACCTCCTACAATTGAGAAGGGTAAAGGTATGGACAAACTTGTTTCTACTGTTCTTGATGAATCTTAATTACCATTTCCTGTTCTAGCTAGAAAAGAGAAACAAAATGAACAATTGAGTAGATTTTTAGACATGTTTAAAAAGCTACATATAAATTTACCATTTGCTGAAGCTTTGCTACACATGCCTAAATATGCTAAATTTATGAAAGAATTGTGCTCTAATAAGAAAAAGTTAGAAGGCATAGGAACGGTTCAATTATCCGATAATTGTAGTGCCATATTAATCAATAAAATTCCTGAAAAATTAGAAGATCCAGGTAATTTTACATTGCCTTGTGAACTAGGAGGGAATTTTGTTGGGAATGCTTTATGTGATTTGGGTGCTAGTATTAAGTTAGAAGGCATAGGAATGGTTCAATTATCCGGTAATGATGCTTCAGTTGGCGGATAGATCGGTAAAGAGGCCAAAAGGAATCATTGAGGACTTATTGGTAAAAGTCAAAAATTTTATCTTTTCGGTTGATTTTGTGGTTATGGACATGGAAAAAGATAGGAAGGTGCCATTAATTATGGGGAGACCATTCTTGAACATAGCAAGAGCGTTAATTGATGTTCATGGACAAACAGTCACTTTAAGATTCAACGAGAAGGAAATGGTTTTTAATGTTAATAAATTTTAAAACACCCCTCGTATGATTTTGAAGAATCCATTTACTTTGTTGATTAAGTTCAAGAATGTACCAACACAAAACAATAGGATATCATTCTCAATGATGAACTTCAAAGTTGCTTAATGCATCCCAAGCCAATGGAAGAGTTGGATACAAAGGAGAAAGAGTTGATACAAAATCTGGAACAAGAGCATAGTAAAGATAAGGAAATAGAGGATGAACCATCCCCTCCTAAGAGAGATTCTGAACTTAAAACACTTCCATCTCATTTGAAATATGTATTTTTAAGTGATAATGCTAATCCGGTAATTATCTCATCTTTATTAACAGATTTGGAAGAAGAAATGCTCATCGGAGTCCTCAAAAAGCACAAAGGAGCAATTGGTTGGGCAACATCCGACTTGAAAGGAATTAGCGCCAGCTATTGTACACATCGTATACCTATGGAGGACAATTTTAAATCGGTAGTGCAACCTCAATGAAGGCTCAACCCAACTTTGCAAGAGGTAGTAAAAAAGGAGGTATTGAAACTACTTGATGTAGGAATTATCTATCCTATCTCTGATAGTAATTGAGTAAGTCCTGTTCAATGTGTGCCTAAAAGGGGGGGAATGACTGTAGTGATCAATGAAAATAATGAATTAATTCCTACACGCACGGTAATGGGATAGAGGGTATGTATTGACTTTAGGAGGCTGAATAATGCCACTAGAAAAGACCATTTTCCATTGCCCTTTTAATGACCAAATGTTAGAAAGATTAGCAGGAAATAAATTTTATTATTTCTTAGATTGATATTCGGGGTACATGCAAATACCTATAGCCCCGGAAGACCAAGAAAAGACCACATTCACATGTCCATATGGAACATTTGCATATAGAAGAATGCCTTTTGGTCTTTGTAATGCACCTGCCACATTTCAACATTGCATGATGGCTATATTTCATGACTTTATTGAAAATTTTATGGAGGTTTTCATGGATGATTTCACTATTTATCGTCATGATTTTTAATCTTGTTTGCATAATCTAGCCTTGGTTTTAAAAAGGTGTTAAGAAAGTAATCTTGTGCTAAATTGGGAAAAATGTCATTCCATGGTTAGAGAAGGCATTGTCTTAGGGCATAAAATTTCTGAAAAAGGCATTGAGGTTGATAAAGCAAAAATTGATGTGATAGAGAAACTACCTCCACCAACTAGTGTTAAGGGCATTAGGAGTTTTCTTGGTCATGCCGGGTTTTATCGTCGGTTTATTAAGGATTTTTCTAAAATTGCCAAACCACTTTCTAATTTATTGCTTAAAGATGTTGCATTTAACTTTGATGCTGAGTGTTTGCAGGCTTTTAACCTATTGAAGCAAAAATTAGTTAGTGCACCGGTCATTGCATCACCCGATTGGAGCTTACCATTTGAAATTATGTGTGATGCAAGTGATTATGCAGTTAGAGCAGTCTTAGGACAGCGAAAGGAGAAGATTTTCTATACCATCTATTATGCAAGCCATACACTCACTGGAGCCCAAGTAAATTACACCACTACGGAGAAGGAACTCTTGGCAATAGTCTTTTCATTTGAGAAATTTAGATCTTACCTCTTAGGATCCAAAATTACAGTGTGGTCGGACCATGCCGCATTAAGACATCTTTTTCCAAAGAAGGATTCCAAACCAAGACTTATCCAATGGGTGCTACTACTATAAGAGTTTGATGTTGAGATAAAAGACAAGAAAGGATCAGAAAATTTTGTAGCCGACCATCTATCTAGATTGGATCATGATAGCATCGAAAAGGGAGAAATTTTTGACTTATTTCCCGATGAACATATTTGTGCTTGTTATACTTATGAAAAATCGGTTCCATGGTATGCTAATATAGCCAATTTTCTTGCAGGTGGTTATCTTCCTAAGGAGTTTACTTGGCAACAAAAAAAAAGCTCATAGCGGATGCCAAGCATTACCTTTAGGATGATCCATATCTTATTAAGATATGCACGGATCAAGTACTAAGAAGGTGTGCATCGGAATTGGAACAAAAATCTATCATGCAACAATGCCATAGAGGTGAAGTTGGGGGACATCACGAGCCAAATAGAACAGTTCAAAAGATACTACAATCAGGTTTTTTCTGGCCTACTTTGTTTGAAGATGTGAGATCTTTTATAAAAACTTGTGATAGATGCCAACGAGTAGGAAATATATCCAAAAGAGATGAGATGCCTATGAACAATGTGCTGGAAATAAAAATCTTTGATGTATGGGGCATTGATTTTATAGGACCTTTTCCAAATTCATTTGGGTTTGAATATATTTTGGTAGCAGTGGATTATCTGAGTAAGTGGGTAGAGGCAATAGCTACTAGAACATGTGATGCAAAAATTGTGCTGGAATTCATTAGGAAGAATATTTTCACTAGATTCGGAGCACTTAGAGCTATTATAAGTGATGGAGGCAAACATTTTGTCAACCATCAATTTAAGACCTTGCTTAAGAAATTTGGTGTTAAGCACAAAATCACAACCCCATACCACCCTCAAGCCAATGGACAAGTGGAAGTATCTAATAGGGAGTTGAAATCAATCTTAGAAAAAATAGTGAATAACTCTAGAAAAGATTGGTCTCTTAGGTTAGATGAGGCTTTATAGGCTTATCGAACTGCATTTAAAACTCCTATAGGTATGTCTCCCTTTAGAATTGTTTTTGAAAAAACATGTCACCTTCCAGTCGAATTAGAACATAAAGCATATTGGGCTACAAAATTTCTTAACTTTGATTTGAGAAATGCAGGAGAAAGGAGAAAATTACAGCTCAATGAACTCGATGAAATTCGACAATGGTCATATAACAATGCTACACTTTATAAAGAAAAGACCAAACGATGGCATGACAAGCATTTAAGGGTAAAAGATTTTGTTCCGGGAATGTTAGTACTTCTTTATAATAGTCGTCTTTGTTTGTTTCCAGGAAAGCTAAAATCAAAGTGGCTTGGACCATATCAAGTGATGTCAAGCAACAATTTTGGGGTTGTGACGTTCAAAAGCTTAAAGGATGGACGTGAATTTACAGTCAATGGTCACCAACTCAAACCATACCAAATCAGACAACAAGAGGTTGCTGAAGCAACCATGGTTCTTCAAGATACTTAAAAAATGGTTTGGAGAGTCTAGCTGGAGACTCCAAAAACTCAGAACTTCAACTTTCTATCTCTTTTATGTTTCCAGTCAAATTTTGTGTTTTTGTTGCATGTTGTGTGTTTGTGTGTTTTTGATTCATGAAAAAGAGTACATTAACAAGGTTTTAAAATGAAGACATGTTTTTCCTGGAAAAGATTTGGTGTTTTCAAAGCTCGAAATGGAAAAATTGCATTTAACGAAGCTTAATTGTGCATATATAAAAATACATGTACACGTGACCACATGTGGCTTTCCCTTAGCCATCACATGGCCACGGGTTGCTGCACTGTCCCAAGTCTTGTTAAGACATGTGACCACATGTATTTCATAAGAGAACTTCATGTGGCCATGCTTGAAGTTACTGTCCTATCTTCTAAACATCACGTGGCCATGCATTTTTCAAGAGAAACAATCACGTGGCCACGGCTTAAGTCACTGGCCTTCCATTTTCCATTCACGTGACCACGTGAAGTTCAAAGGAGAACCATCACGTGGCCATGCATGCCCAAAGAGTAAAGGCACACGTGACCATGTGTGGTTCTTCCCATGAACCTCACGTGGCCACGCCCTCACGTTCTGCCTATATACACATCTTCACGCTAGTTTCTTTCTTCTTCCTCATTTTTTTCGCTCTCACCCGTGCCCATGCCTCATCACCACGAAATTAACCCGTGCCCACAGATTTTCACTCACCACCGATCATCACCATCTCCATTTGCTTTCTCTTTATTTTTCTCTCTCTCCTACCCATCATCTCGTCCTTCTCCACATTTTCTTTATTATTTTACGTTTTTCACAACTTACACATACCACCTCAACTTTGTGCTGCAATTTTGGTGTGATTCTCACTTCCAAGTAAGTATTTACTCTCATTGCTCCTTACTTATTGTTTACTTATCATCCATTGTTGTGTTTTGTGCTATTATTGTTCATGAATGTTTAGTTTTTAGGTTACTTTACACTTAACATTTTGTTTGCATGATTAATTCTTTTTGCTTCTTTGGATGATTGTGAGTATTATATGCATGTTATAGATGCTTGGTATGCAATTGGGTAGCGAACAATCCTCGTTATGCTCTTTAAATTAATGCTCAAACTTATGCCCACAACATGTTTGATGAAATGTCCCAATGATTTTTTTTCTTGAAAATCATGTCACTTTCAATCTTTGGTTGGCATGTTTACGAGTTGCATTGATGCATGACAACTTAATTCACCTCTTGAAAGATTAGTTCATAAGTCTAGTCATACATGATAGGCATTATGTTTAACATAGTCTTTGTGCTCAACCTTTGAATATCTTTTATGCCTATCATTTTGATCTCCGTGTTAGAGAGTATGCCCTAGAGCCCATGTAATAGGGATGTTTTTCATATGTATGAAATTTATATTCTTAATAAAAGGCATCATTCATTTATTAATGCTGTGTTTGAATACATGAGTTTGTAAATCTTAAATTAATAAATGAAGTCCTAGATATTATAAACACAGTGCAAAGGCAATCATGAAGGTGTTCATGATGTGAGATGTTTATTGCATGCAAATATGTTAATATCTAAATATCCCTAGTCATAGAATTAACAAGATAGGACATTGTTAATTCGGACAGACTAGCACATGTTATGCTTCTTGAATGGTTCAAGCAATGGTTCTCATAATTGTGATTATGGATGATAATCAAAGCTAACATGTGGATGCTTGTTAGAGGAACAAGTTCATTGGAGACTTTCAAAGAGAATCCTCATATGGATATTAAATATATGTCAGTGAGGAATCTCTTCATAGCAGTTGTGCAAGTATCCTTGGACTTGAGATCACCAAAGTTATCTTAAGTAGCAAGTGGTATACTTTGACTCCATAACTGATTACTTCCAACTGGGAGTGAACATAGTTAGGAGATTGGGTATATCATGACCTACTTGAAGATAGTTGAGTGATTGACAAAGGATTCACCATCCCAGATTTAACAAGGGAAGTTATCTCACATGATTCTATAATTACCTTGTTCAGTGAATCTCTGGCCAGAGTAATATGCCAAGATGGATGGAGATCCATGAAGAGCATTTTAGGAACAATGGTTAAATTAATAGAACATACATAATTAGATTTATATGAGTTGACAGAAATCCATACTCAGAATCTAATTGAGATAAGAGTGGTGAAAAGAGTAATTACACGGTAATTGTTTCTATGGAAGGGTACAGTCAAACCACATGACTTTCCTGACATTTGGGTAGTCATGATGCCTAGCTAGAGGCCAATCATGACTTGTATAATGATGTATCAAAATATCAATAGAGATTAATAAAATGATTTAAAGGAGTTTAAATCATGTGAGTTTTGAATAGAACTCACAATTACATATTATACTGCCAACATGGACAGGAACCCAATAGGTCACACACATATAGAGAAAAGGGTAAAATGGTAAAATGACAAGGATAATAATATTTGATATTATTATAAAGGTAGAGAGGAGAATATGATAATAATTAATTAAAGAGTTTAATTAATTATGATCAAATAAAATTGTCCGTGGAACTTTTGAGAAATGTTCTGTAAATTGGACCTAAATGAAATAATGTATTTCATGATTAATTATTATTGTCTTATAAGTGTTATAAGACTACTATAAGTGTTATAGGACTGATATAATAATTAATAGGACCATTGGTGAAATTATAAAGGGCCAAAGGAATGAAGAAGTTGGAGGAAGCCCTCCAGAAGAGGGCTACACGCCAACTCCATACAGAAGGGCTTAGAGGGCTTTTTCTTAGACCAAATTAATTTATATATGCTACATAAGTGTTATGGAACTCACATATTTAATTTGGTTTGATTTGGAATCTATTTGGGTATTTAAATCCAATTAGATGCACAAAGGGCCTAGTTTGTGGATTTTGTACATGGTCTTTTATGAAAAGATTTAATTTGGATTTAATTAAGCCCAAATGATTATAATTAATTCCAGAAGCCCAATTAATAATTCTCCAGCAATTTTAAAGAGCCCAATCTCATTAAGGAGTTGGAATTTTAACCTAACTATAAAAGACCAACTAATGAGAATTAGGGTTAAGTGATTAAAACAAAAGGAAAGTCTTTTTCTCTTATTTTCTCTCTCCCTTTTTACGCCACTTCCATTGCTAGCCTCTTGGATTTTGGCCAGCCCTAGTTGTACACCAAATTTTTGGTTCAATTTACCCCTCTCTAGTGTGGATTACTCATTGGAGGTGTTCGATTTTGGACACTGTGGTTTGCGACAACCCGGTGCGAAGTAAAATCAACTGTTCAACAAAAATCAAAGGTGATTTTTCTTATTCTCATATAGTTATATTGTGTATTCATGGTAAGATCAGATCTTATGGTTAAAAAAATTTAAAATTCCGCTCATGTATGTGATGCATGTAACCATTAAATTCCAACATGGTATTAGAGCCACGGTTTTGCCATGGATATACAATTCTATATTTTTTTCTGCGGAATAAGTTTTGTTTTGTTTTGAGTTATTTATTTCATGAACTTTAAAATATTAGATTTGATTGTTCATGAATGAGAAATATTGATTTCTGGTTGTATGTGTGATCAAATAAATTTTGTGGAAACAAAAATGAAATTTTTGAATGATTAAGATTTGGTTTTGGCGTGAAACCCTAGGTAATGTAGGGGCTGTTCTAATTTAATTTCTTATGGATCCATTTAAAAATCATTTAGATGATATTTTATGTGTTTAATAAGTGATATTAAGCTGTAGGATCGAACGAAATTAAAATCGAACAAGTTTTGCATGAAAACTAGTTTTGTCGAAAAGTTCGATAAATTGGTGTTCTTCTTGTGTTCTTGATGTGTTCTTGGTTAGAACGACTTTTGATCTTCTAAATCTGATATATATGATATATTAAAGTGTTTTTAATTAATTGGATTAATTAAAATGGGCCTTAAATTAATTTGATTAATTTTAATTCATTAAAACAACTTAATGGGCTTAATTATGTTTACAGACTTGGTTTAAATTAGTAAATGACTTGGTAGGCCCAAGGAGCTGATTTAAATTAACTATTATAAACATTAATTAAGTTTATTAATGGGTTTTAAGGGCTGGAGTGGGCTTGGCTCATTCCAAAAAGCCCAAATGGTCCAAATGACACAAAACTAGTTTGTGTGTGAACACACTTAGGGTTTTTCTTCTGTGGGTTTCGGCCTACACTTGTTTTAAGCCCAAAATTGATTCTTTTAATTATTTAATATGATTAATTAATTAAATAATCAATTTATAATTAATTAATAATCAATTTGATTGATTATTAAGGCAAGAACACATTCATGCAAAAAGGTTTCCTAAAATGAAAGTTTCCAAAATGGAAAAAGTTTCCTAATTTGATCACATCATTAAAATAACTCAAAATATAGTTTCAAAGGTTGAAACAAAGTTAGTAATCCATTTATTTATGCATTAGAGAGGCATATAAGGGTGAATGATTGGCATGATGGTTAGTTATGGACAAAGCCCAATGTGATTGAGCATAATGCATGTTTTGGCCCAATGAGGACTTTCATGTCCCGGCCACTTGTTTTTGGTTTGTATTTCATTTCAAATTGTAATATGTAATTAGATTACTTAGATTAGAATTAGAAATAGAGATGGAGACCAATATCAAGGAGCAAGATGGGCCGGATGGAGATCCAACAAGCTTGAAGATAATGTAATTATTTTCTTGTTTGAATCATGCATACTACCTAGGTGTGACCTTTTGATTTCCCTCTTGGCTCGGGGAAATCAATGTAGTGAAGTCCATAACTATACCATATTTGTATGCTTATATTTATGTGATAGATATAGGATGCATACCAATGTATGCCAACCATGTATGATGAGACTTAATTAACTAAAACCCTCAAACAAATACTAAGGTATATAAGCCTTCCATTAATTTGAGGAGAACCAGAGTTCTTTATAGTGTGGGTTGTTGACCACAGTCAAGCTCACATTATGTCGAATATGTTCAAATCTAATTAAATAGGTCATCTTAGCTAGCCCATTAGTTTGTTGACCACAGTCAAGGCTAATGGTTCTAGAGGCAAGATTAGGGAATGCATATATGATATGCATGCATCAAGAGTTGATAACCTAATGATCCAATAATTTGTGTAGAGACACAATTGGTATAAAGATACCTACCTTTCAAGGGTATGGAATTTGGCTTGTTGACCACAGTCAAGGTCAAATTACATATCAAGGATTGGATATTGGCCCACTAAGAAAACCATCGGGTTTTCTCGGATTATATAGTGAGGGCTATTAATTCACAATAAAATAATGAAATTCAAATGGATTAATTAAAGACCTTATTAATGCATACATATATATAAACATACTCTCATATCTTTTCTTTTTCACATCTAGGTCATCATCATAAGCACATCAAACATTAATATACGATCAATCTTGGATAACAAGCTGGTTGGCAACAACTATTCTGACTGGATCAGGCAAGTGAGAATTGTTCTCAGGGCTGAAAAGATCCAATATGTCTTGGATAAAGATCCACCACCACTTCCATCAGATGATGCCATTGATGAGATCAAAGGCATTTATCGAAAATACATAGAGGATAGTGAAGCAGCAGCATGTCTGATGCTAGGTGCTGTCCTCGGAGCTTCAGAAGCAACATGAAATGATGGATGCTAGAACCATCGTTTTGCATCTAAAAGAGGTTTATTCTTCTCAGGCTAGAACTGAGCAATATGAGATTGCTCGAGCTCTATTTAGTTACAAAATGGTGGAAGGCACTTCAGCTGCTGCTCATGCATTGAAGATGTATGGGTATATTAAGCATTTGAGTAGACTTGGCTATTTTATGGATAATGATCTATACATAGATTTAATCTTGTACTCATTGGCTCCAAGTTATGCACCTTTTGTGCTTAACTTCAACATGAACAAGATCCAAGTATCCATTCCTGAGTTAATCAATATGCTCAAGACAGCTGATGGATCATTTAAGAAAGATCCAAAAAGTGTCATGGTTGTCACTTCTGCTAAAGGCAAGAAGCAGAAGAAGAAGAAGAAGATAACCAAGGCGCAGCCAAAGAATGGTGGGATCTCTAAGAAGAAGGTTGCCAAGAAAGAGAATCCCAAAGGAACTTGCTTCCATTATGGAAAGGATGGTCATTGGAAGCGTAACTGCAAGGCCTATCTAGATTCTCTTAAGGAGAAGAAGCAAGCTGATGCTTCTACTTCAGGTATTCATATTATTGAAATTAATACTTATTATATTGCTTTAAAACAATCTTGGGTATTAGATACCGGATGTGGATCTCATTTATGTAATGATCTATAGGGGCTTAGAAGCTTTAGAAGAGTTGGAAAGGCAGAGATATGTTTGCAGTCAGCTACTGGATAAAACATCTCTACAACAGTTGTGGGGACTTACTATTTGCCTCTTCCTAGTGGATTAGTACTGGAATTAAATAATTGTTATTATGTTCCAGCTTTGTCCAAGAGTATTATTTCTTTCAGTTGTTTGATGAACGATTATGATATTTCTTTAAAGGACAAATGTTGTTACATTTTTAAGAATAATATATTTTATGCAAAAGCTATCATTGAGAATGGTATATTTGTTCTTGATTTCATTAAAGAAGTACATAATGTGGATACCAAAAGAATGAAACATGATAATCTAAATACCTCATACTTATGGCATTGTCGTTTAGGCCACATAAATGAAAAACGCATGACCAAATTGCATAAGTCAGGTGATTTGGGATCATTTGATTATGAATCATTTGATACATGCGAATCTTGTTTATTGGGAAAAATGACAAAAGCTCCCTTTATTGGTAAAGGAGAACGAGCTAAAATGGTTTTGGACTTAATACATTCAGATGTATGTGGTCCAATGACTACATATGCAAGAGGAGGTTACTCCTACTTCATTACTTTCATAGATGATTATTCCAGGTTTGGATACATCTATCTAATGAAATATAAGTCTGAAGCATTTGAAAATTTCAAAGAATTCAGAAATGAAGTAGAGAAACAAGTTGGCAAAAGTATTAAAACACTTAGATCAGATCGAGGTGGAGAATACTTAAGTCAAGAGTTTCAGGATTATCTTAGAGATAATGGGATTTTATCTCAATGGACTCCTCCATATACACCACAACACAATGGTGTATCTGAAAGGAGAAATCGAACACTATTAGATATGGTTCGATAAATGATGAGCCGAGCGGACTTGCCTAAGTCCTTTTGGGGATATGCACTAGAAACTACTGTTTATGTGTTAAATAGAGTTCCTAGTAAATCGGTTGATGTTACTCCATATAAGATGTGGAATAACAAGAAACCCACGCTTTCTCATATGAAAGTATGGGGTTGTCCTGCTTATGTGAAGAGGACAATGTCAGACAAACTGGATGTTAAGTCTGATAAATGTTTATTTGTGGGATATCCAAAAGAAACGTTTGGATATTATTTATATCATCGCTTAGAACAAAAGGTGTTTGTTTCAAGGCATGCTGTCTTCTTGGAAAGAGAATTTCTCCTACGAGAGCACAGTGGGAGTAAAATTGAGCTTGGTGAAGTTCAAGACCCACAAATAGAAGATGATCAACCGATTGAACCCGAAACTGAATTTCATAATGATGAGATTACAGTTGAACCTAATTATACACAAAATCCTAAAAGATCTACTAGGATGCGTTCTATCCCTGTGAGATATGGATTTCACGTTGATTCGGATAGAGGCATAACTGTAGTAGAGGACAATGAGCCTACAAGCTATCAAGAAGTTTTGAACAGTTCAGAACGTGATTTATGGCTTAAGGCTATGCAGTTCGAAATGGACTCCATGTATGAGAATAAAGTATGGACTTTAACTCAACCACCTGAAGGGATAAAACCCATAGGGTGCAAATGGGTCTTCAAAAAGAAGACTGACATGGAAGGTAATATAGTTACCTATAAAGCTCGCTTAGTAGCAAAAGGTTATCGTCAAAAAGAAGGTATTAACTATGACGAAATTTTTTCTCCTATAGCGATGCTTAAGTCTATAAGAATACTTTTAGCCATTGCAGCTCATTATGATTATGAGATTTGGCAGATGGATGTGAAGACAACTTTCCTTAATGGAAATCTTACCGAGGATGTGTATATGACACAACCAGAAGGATTCACATCAGGAAATGGTGAAAAGGTATGCAAGCTTCAAAGATCCATTTATGGATTGAAGCAAGCCTCTAGGAGCTGGAACATATGATTCAATGAGACAATCAAAGAGTTTGGTTTCTCACAGAATGAAGATGAACCTTGTGTGTATAAAAGGGTCAGTGGGAGTGCAATTGTCTTCCTAGTTCTCTATGTAGATGACATATTGATCATGGGAAATGACATTTCTCTTCTCCAATCTGTTAAAATATGGTTATCCAAGCAATTCTCCATGAAAGACCTTGGAGAAGCATCCTATATTCTGGGAATAAGGATCTATAGAGATAGATCCAATAGGTTGCTAGGTCTTTCTCAGAGTACATATATAGATAAAGTATTGAAGAGGTTCAATATGGATCTCTCTAAGAAAGGGTTTATACCCATGGTGCATGGGAAACACCTTTCTAAGTCTATGTGTCCACAGACACTGGAGGATAGAGAGAGCATGAATAGAATACCATATGCATCTGCAATTGGTTCTATCATGTATGCTATGTTATGTACACGTCCAGATGTAGCATTTGCTTTGAGTGTCACAAGCAGATTCCAATCTAATTTTGGAGAGGAACATTGGGCAGCTGTCAAGAATATTCTTAAGTACTTGAGAAGGACTAAAGATATATTCTTGGTATATGGAGAGAGCAGTTTGGAAGTAAACGGGTATACAGATGCCAGCTTCCAATCTGACAAAGATGATTGTAAATCACAATCTGGTTATGTGTTCATAATGGGAGGAGGAGCAGTTAGTTGGAAAAGTTCCAAACAAGAAACAACTGCTGATTCCACGACGGAAGCTGAGTACATTGCTGCTTCAGAAGCAGCCAAAGAAGCAGTCTGGATTAAAAAGTTCATAACCGAACTAGGAGTGGTGCCTAGCATTGTTGATCCGATTCCTTTATATTGTGACAACAATGGAGCCATTGCGCAAGCAAAGGAACCACGGTCTCATCAGTGATCCAAGCATGTTCTCAGACGCTACCATCTCATAAGGGAAATAGTAGCTAGAAATGATGTGAAAATAGAAAGGGTTCCCACAGATGACAATGTGGCGGATCCCCTCACTAAAGCACTTTCCCAGATTAAGCATGATCACCATATAAAAAGCATGGGTCTGAGACATATGAGTGATTGGCTCTAGTGCAAGTGGGAGATTGTTAGAGAGTATGCCCTAGAGCCCATGTAATAGGGATGTTTTTCATATGTATGAAATTTATATTCTTAATAAAAGGCATCATTCATTTATTAATGCTGTGTTTGAATACATGAGTTTGTAAATCTTAAATTAATAAATGAAGTCCTAGATATTATAAACACAGTACAAAGGCAATCATGAAGGTGTTCATGATGTGAGATGTCTATTGCATGAAAATATGTTAATATCTAAATATCCCTAGTCATAGAATTAACAAGATAGGACATTGTTAATTCGGACAGACTAGCACATGTTATGCTTCTTGAATGGTTCAAGCAATGGTTCTTATAATTGTGATTATGGATGATAATCAAAGCTACCATGTGGATGCTTGTTAGAGGAACAAGTTCATTGGAGACCTGCAAAGAGAATCCTCATATGGATATTAAATATATGTCAGTGAGGAATCTCTTCATAGCAGTTGTGCAAGTATCCTTGGACTTGAGATCACCAAAGTTATCTTAAGTAGCAAGTGGTATACTTTGACTCCATAACTGATTACTTCCAACTGGGAGTGAACATAGTTAGGAGATTGGGTATATCATGACCTACTTGAAGATAGTTGAGTGATTGACAAAGGATTCACCATCCTAGATTTAACAAGGGAAGTTATCTCACATGATTCTATAATTACCTTGTTCAGTGAATCTTTGGCCAGAGTAATATGTCGAGATGGATGGAGATCCATGAAGGGCATTTTAGGAACAATGGTTAAATTAATAGAACATACATAATTAGATTTATATGAGTTAACAGAAATCCATACTCAGAATCTAATTGAGATAAGAGTGGTGAAAGGAGTAATTGCACAGTAACTGTTTCTATGGAAGGGTACAGTCAAACCACATGACTTTCCTGACATTTGGGTAGTCATGATGCCTAGCTAGAGGCCAATCATGACTTGTATAATGATGTATCAAAATATCAATAGAGATTGATAAAATGATTTAAAGGAGTTTAAATCATGTGAGTTTTGAATAGAACTCACAATTACATATTATACTGCCAACATGGACAGGAACCCAATAGGTCACATACATATAGAGAAATGGGTAAAATGGTAAAATGACAAGGATAATAATATTTGATATTATTATAAAGGTAGAGAGGAGAATATGATAATAATTAATTAAAGAGTTTAATTAATTATGATCAAATAAAATTGTCCGCGGAACTTTTGAGAAATGTTCTGTAAATTGGACCTAAATGAAATAATATATTTCATGATTAATTATTATTGTCTTATAAGTGTTATAAGACTACTATAAGTGTTATAGGACTGATATAATAATTAATAGGACCATTGGAGAAATTATAAAGGGCCAAAAGAATGAAGAAGTTGGAGGAAGCCCTCCAGAAGAGGGCTACACGCCAACTCCATACAGAAGGGCTTAGAGGGCTTTTTCTTGGACCAAATTAATTTATATATGTTACATAAGTGTTATGGAACTCACATATTTAATTTGGTTGGATTTGGAATCCATTTGGGTATTTAAATCCAATTAGATACACAAAGGGCCTAGTTTGTGGATTTTGTGCATGGTCTTTTATGAAAAGATTTAATTTGGATTTAATTAAGCCCAAATGATTATAATTAATTCCAGAAGCCCAATTAATAATTCTCCAGCAATTTTAAAGAGCCCAATCTCATTAAGGAGTTGGAATTTTAACCTAACTATAAAAGGCCAACTAATGAGAATTAGGGTTAAGTGATTAAAACAAAAGGAAAGTCTTTTTCTCTTATTTTCTCTCTCCCTTTTTGCACCACTTCCATTGCTAGCCTCTTGGATTTCAGCCAGCCCTAGTTGTACACCAAATTGTTGGTTCAATTTACCCCTCTCTAGTGTGGATTACTCATTGGAGGTGTTCGATTTTGGACACTGTGGTTTGCGACAACCCGGTGCGAAGTAAAATCAACTGTTCAACAAAAATCAAAGGTGATTTTTCTTATTCTCATATAGTTATATTGTGTATTCATGGAAAGATCAGATCTTATGGTTAAAAAAATTTAAAATTCCGCTCATGTATGTGATGCATGTAACCATTAAATTCCAACACCCCGTATATGCTATCAACATTTCTCATTGCATCCAAGTGTGCTTCAATTCATTCAATGCATGCTTCCTGTGCTTACACCTTAGTCTATTTTGGGTTATGAGTTAATACTTACATTGTGTTTTTCTTTCTTTATAGTGGCACCTCGAAGGACTAAATATCCTGATGTAGCAAGTTTATCCGGTATACGTATTCCATCGTATGCGGACAGGGCAAAGATCAATAAATTTGACTACTTCAGCAAATGTACCTATGTCCAGCTCGCTTATCTCAGTCAATTGTTTCTCAATGTTACGGTTGGAAATCTATGGGATCATGATATAGAACCATTGATCCAAAATATTGGCTGGGGGAAGTTCATTGAAAAGAAACCGAAAGTATATCCAGATATGGCACAGGATTTCTTGTATTCTTTTGAATGCTACTTTAAGAGAGATGCAGAGGATGGCACAGTCGATTTTAAGTTTGGTAAGAAAGGATATTCCTTGACTTTCAATCAGTTTTCTGAAATTTTAGGATTTGTGCCAAATGCCCCAACTGAATTGGAAGATGCATCCCCTATGGAGAATTGGGAATGAATCAAGGATCTTGAATTAGATGAGCCATGGGTAGGGGGACAATGCAAAGTTCATGCTTTACGGAATCATGCATTAAGAATCGTTCATCAATTTTTGGCAAAGAGTATGTACAATAATTTGAAGAATGCAAGCACTATTTGTGTGTCTCAAGCAATGGTTCTCCGATGCATGATGGATGGCATAGCAATCAATGGAGCGGGCATTATAACAGCTCGTATTAAAGAATTGCAAAAAATGCCAGGACATATTGATACTATTTCCATTGGATGGGTAGCTACAGTGATGGAAATTGCAGTTGAACATCCGGGTTATGGAGATTCACTTCCAGGAGAATTACCTTGCATTGATAACAAGATGCTCAAACGGATGAAAATTTTGATTCTTAAGCCTTGAGCTCATTGGGTAACCCGGGAGGAATACCTAAGAGAGAACAATTTTAGATTGAGGAGCAGCAGGAGGAACCAAATGAGGAGTATATTGCCACAGCTGTGCCTTCCCCCATCAATGAGCCTACAACACCAGAATGGGAAGCACCATTTAATCAATTAAGCAGCCAGTTGGATGCTCAATAAATTAGACTCGATCCAATGCAAGGAAGATTGGATATGCTTCGGGATACGGTAATGGAACGAAATAGGAGAGTTGAGCATTTTATCCATCACTTTTGGCAGCGGTTTCATCCACCACCACCTCTACCGGAATAGATCTTCATTAGCTGTGGACAACAAAGTTTTGAGGAGGGAGTAGCCTCCTTCCAGGGAGTTTGTCTTCAACTTTTCTTTTCTTTTTCATGAATCAAACTTTGTTATTTTGTGTTTTATGTTTTGCTTTGTTTTGTTTATGTTTTGTTTTCTTTTCTTAAGTTTGTAAAATGTATTAAAGAATTATGTAGTTCACCTTTTCATTTAGCTTGCATGAGAACTTAGTTTGCCCTAAGATTGTAAAATGTATTAAAGACTTATGTAGTTCACCTTTTCATTTAGTTTGCACGAGAACTTAGTTTGCCCTAGTTACTTCAAAACTTTGAAAAAATTAAGCTTGGATATGAAATATGCATGTTTTGAACCATTGCTTAGCAAGAGAACATTTATGTTGTTTAATATGGCTTTGGATAGGTTAATCTTCAACTTGATAAATATTTGTTAGTTTCCAAATTCTTGAAAGCACTTAGACCAATTTTTGACTTAAAGAAAAATCAATACAATGAAGTAGTGAAGTAAGGAAATTTAGAGCACTAGAACCTTCCTCATCACCGTTCAAAGCATATGAACAACTCAAGCAACTTAGAAAATGATCTTGGCAACAATTTTCTTGATAAACTTTCTTAAAAGACTTTTATCCTACATTGATAAAATTATCTTTTGTTAAGCCATTTTGAGCCTATAAGGTATGCTTAATGCGTACCATTAATATTTTCTTGTTACACCTAATATTTTAACCATATAACCTAAAAAGCTTTTATCTCACCCTATGGAATTGGCCACTTTAGGATTAAATGGATGTATGAAAAGATTATAGTTTTATTGGGTTTAGCAAGAAAATCTTATGAAAAGCCAATGATAAAGTAAGAAATTTACCTTGTATTACCTTGAGGTTAGCTTGTGAATGCTGGTTCTTAAAAAAAACATTTAAAGTTTGAGAAAAGGAAAAAGAAAGAAAAAGAGAGCTAGCAAATATAAAAAAATATAAGTGTGGGGTAGTACAAGGAAAAATGAAAAAATAATGACTTCTTGATAAAAGGGCATAAAGAAAGTTTGGAATAAAGGCAAGGATGAGCAAAATATATATTGATTAAGTTATGGGGTTTAGTGATCTATTTTTGTCTTAAAGTGGCTATTTCTTTTGATTATCTTTTATCCATTATTTGGTAACCATTCCCTTAGCCCCATTATAACCTTTGTAAGACCTATTAAGCTTGTTTTGAGTTGTTTAGCGGAGATGACTTTCGAGTTCCGGTGCTAAAGCAGAGGCCTATTGTGTTTCTAGAGTTTCAAGCGTGAAACCGATTGTATGCTTATGCATTCATATATTCTATACTTCATTACCTAGTTGTGTTGATGTTTTGATTGTTAAAATTGCTTAAAAAGATTTGGTCTTGCACACACTCAAGGAAACTAGCTTATATTCTTTTGTTTGAAGTTGATCTATTTAGAGGTTAAATTAAGTGCTTTTGTTAAAAATGCTAAGTTTGGTTTTGAAATTGCATATCTTTGTTCAAGTTTGATGGTTTTGAAGGTGGAATTGTTCTAATTTGCTTGAGGGCAAGCAAGGTTTAAGTGTGGGGTATTTGATAAGTGTGGATTATATATAGTTTTTGATATGTTTTTAGTTGTGTTATTAAGTTGTTTTGGTTTTATTTAGGTTAAATTAAAGTTAATTAGTTAATATTTATGTTTTTGAAGTTAATTCTATGTTTTGTTTGGTTTTCAGGTTAGAATTGATATAAAAAGGCTTAAATCGTAAAAAGGGCAAAGTTTAGGGCTAAAAATGCAATTATGAAGAATTGATGCGAGACAATTGAGCTTTCAGTCCAGAGCCTTCACACGTGACCACGTTAAATTACTGAAGAATTTCACCCATGGCCACGTGAAGGTTTGATGCTTAGAATCCGTGGCCACATGAAGGTTTGATGCTTAGAATCCATGGCCACATGAAAGACCAAAAGGAGAAACCAAGCATGAATATGTGACCACATGGATTCCAAGTGAAGGACCACACGTGGCCACATGTGAAGGAAGACTTAATGTACCCATGCCCACGTGTTCAAATACAAAGGAGAAGGGCATGGCCACGTGATGCTATTTCCATTTCGCAAAAGATTTTATTGAACTTCCTATTTTGGACAGAAATTACTTCCTATTTGATTCTAAGAGTTTGAGAAGGAATTTATGACTTCTTTTGGTCTATAAATAGGAAGCTAAAACATAAAAGAAGGGGATCGATTCTTAGAATTAAGCTTTACTTTTCTTTAAGTTGTTTTTATGTTGTTTGTTTTTATTGCTTCCTTCAAACCTTTGTTTTTATTTTTAAGAATGGTTTGTGAGTAGTTTTCTTTAACTTTTGCTAAAGGATACTTGAATCCTTAACTTATATTGTTATGACTTAAGTTGTTCTTCAATTTAAATACAAGTTGATTATTTCTTGGTTCTTAAATCTGGTCTTGTCTTTTCTCAATTTTAAGTTGATTATTAACTTGATTAAGCATTGGTTAATTAATTGGTTTAAGTTGATTAATGACTTACATGCTCTTAGGTTAATTTGGTTGGATTAATGCATGATTATAATCTGTATAAGCTATAATTGTGTGTTGATTTAAGTAAGTTAAGATTAAGAAAAGTGTAACCAAGAATAGGTTGAAGTTAAATCTCTTGAGAAAGGCTTTAATAGACATCTAGGAGAGTTAATTCAGTTCTTTATGCTAAGTGTTAAGTTTATCTGAATAAGAAAATTTTGATGCTTGGAATGATAATCTTGAATAAAGTTATCTGGGTTTATTAAACTGAATTCTCCATAATCACTTGTATGTTTTCTTTTATTTAAGTCATAGCAATACTTGTTAAGGTGGATAGTCCTTTAGTGAAAGTTTTTTTTAATATTGATTTTTACCTCGTTCAATTTACTTGCTTTCAATAGATCTCTTCTTTACTTTAGCTTTTTCAATTGTTTTGTTTTGGTTTTAATTTATTGTTTTTAGTTTTAATTCTTCAATTATCACAAATTTGGGATTTCTCTTCTTTCTTTTACACACGAAAATTGGTTTCGAAATTGAAATAACACATTCAAGCACAAGTTTCCCTTGGGTTCAATATTTTGGGTCATAATCTTATTTTCCTATATTACTAGCCGATCTAGTACACTTGCAAGAATCCGATCACTCAACATTTAACATAATAATATATATATTTATTAAAAAATTATTATTTACAAATGGATATAACAGTTAATTGTATATCTAAAATAATATATGCATATATAGCAATCACAAATGTCGCCCAAAATGTCTTACTATATATTTATAACTACAATGTGAATAAATGCATTTGCTCATAAATTTGCTACTGGAAAAATTATTGATGCATCTTTATCTATTGGCTGAATCTATCCCACCTGCTGATCCATCTCTTGTTCAAGTTTAATACAAATCGGTGTAATATATTACAAGTCAGTAATACTAGAAGAATTTGTATTTTACATTGTAGTTCTTGACTTCAATTGATGAAAAGAGAGATTTTTACCTATATATAGAGATATATGAGTTACCACACTTACTACACTGAATATGCCTTGACTCTTCAAAGCAATAATCTTGGTTGTTCTGCTTTTTAGAGAAATAAGTTAAAAAAATATCATTATTAATGTCACTATTTAACATCAACTGAATTAATAAACATGTTAATATTATTCACAACAAGATAAGATGACGACTGGAACACGTTACCCAACCTAAATGCTAAGATACGATAACATGATAACATGTTAATATTGTTCACCGAAAAAAGTTATCCAACCCAAACAGTGGCTAAAACACGTTACCCAACCCAAACGAAACCCAAAAAAATAAGATAAATCCCCAAATTAAGCATAGAAGGCTCTGATACCATGTAATAAAACACACACAAAAAGATGGAAGAATTATATTTTTCTATATATTGAATTAAGGCTTACTACAGAATTTATACAAAAGCAAAAATACTAAATAGGAAACTTCCTATTTTGTACAAGGTAAGAGAATATTCTTCAACTAATTACAATCCATATTATAACACCATTGAAGGCACAAATACATATTAAATTAGAAGTAGATCCAAAATAAAATTTGGAATTTCTGAGAGTTGATTTTTCTAGATTATAATGAGAAAACAGTATTGCATTTTGCAGCATGATATATCTTTACTTAAAAACTTTACAAAAAGCATAATCTTTTCAAAAAGAACTTTTTGTGACAGATATAATATGAGAATGATAATCAAACATGACTAAAAAGTATAACTTCACTACAAGAAAATGTGAAAACAGCAATAGAAAAATAACAACGAAATTGATTGTGTTGCTAAATTAGCAACGGAAAACAATTTTCGTTGCTATTTAGCTACGAAAATTAATTTTCATTGCTAAAATTGGTTAAAATTTTCAGATTTAGCAACGAAAATATATTTGGTTATAGTCTGTTTCTAAAAGTGGAGGCAGTTAATGGCGCCAAAATTTAGCAAAATAAATTAGCAACGAATTATGTAAACCGTTACTAAAAAAGGCGGTAAAAGTTGGCGAAAAAATTTTGGAAGGAAAAATAGCAACGGATATAAATTTACGAAAAAATTTTTCCGTTGCTAAATTAGAAACGAAATATTTTTTTGGTTGCAATTTTACCAAAGAAAATTGAATACCGTTGGTATTTTTTAAGCATCTAAAATAGCAACGAAAATTCAATTTCGTTGCTAGTTTACCAATGGAAAAGACTTCGGTTTCTATTTTTTATCACCAAAATTTTCATCCTTGTTTGCATCAAAAAATACCAATGGAATGTATTTCCGTTGCTAAAATTACAATCGAATTTGAATTCCGTTGCTATTTTAGCAACGAAAAATTATTTCCATTGGTAAAATTGCAACCGAAACCATATTCCGTTGGTATTTTTGGATCCACTTAGACTTGTAATTTGGGAGCAAAAATACCAATGAAATTAAAATTCCGTTGCTAAACTAGCAATGAAATTCAAATTCTGTTGCAATTTTAGCAATTAAAAATAATTTTGTTTGTATTTTTTACCGAAATACCAACGAAATTCAAATTCTATTACTAAATAATAATCGAATAAAAATTTTGTTGCTAATTTGCTATTTTTCCTAGGTATAAAAAGCCTCTTATTTTCTTTATATTGTGCTGCCTCGCTCTTTCCTTTTCTTCAATTCCTTATTTTCCTTTTTCGCTCCCTTGCTCTCAATCTCTCTACAAAACTGAAGGTTTTTTTAGGGTTTCGTATCAACCTCCATATTCTCTCTTCTCCATCTCCTTTTACTTCCAAGAATGCCTCTCCTCTTCCTTTTATCATCATATATAGTTATAATATTATATCTTTAGGAGTAGGCTTTAGATCTCTCGATTTAATTTTGTTTCTTTTTTTGGATCCTTTAGATCTAATTAATTTCTCTTAGAGATCTGAAATCATTCATTAGGATATGAAATGATCGAGTAAATCGAACAGGGTAACATGGGCTCCAGGCCTTAATCTCTATCAGGTATACCACCCATGATTTTTTTTTATCCCCTAATCTCTTTAAATCTCTTGATTTTCTATACATTTTTTTAATTTCTTTCTACGATTATTTTTCTGACTATAGAATCTATTGGCGCTGTTTGCTGAATATTAGTGGAAATTTATATATTAATCTAGATATGAGGATTAAACTTCAGCACCTAGTTTCCACCATTCAATTTAGAGAAATTAATATATTGAATGGCGAGTGGTGCTATAGGAACTCTTTAATATGCTCATGGTGTGTGATCCAATGGCCAAGTAGTTATTAATTTCTGGTTTCACATTATCAATAACACACTACGGGAAATTTGATATTCGTTTCTTTTTCTAGTGAATTAATATTACTAAAGAACATGTTAAGATTTTTTAGCTTTGATTAATTTTTTTTGGTTTCACATATTATTGAAGAACAATATTAATTAATGTTTTTATTGATCCGTGTGAAAAACTTAAAGTTGTTACCTTGAATGAAACTGTCTGAGTAATTCTTAAAACACCTAAATTCTAGCAAGTACTTTGTGTATTTTTCCATGACTTTATTGAGCTTTCTAATTGGTTGCTGTATCACATTCTAGTTTCAAACTACTACGCCAAAGAGCTATTTCATGCGACCTCCAAGTGGCATCCTTGCTCCAGGAGAGAGCATTATTTCTACTGGTAATATACCTCTTTCCTTATTATCCTCTAAAACTTTTAATTTTATTGATAGCATGCATGTTTGCATAGTTATATTTGTATTGTTATGTGCTTTTTCTGTTGGAACTTTTGACATTTATTTTTATTTTGAATTTGATAGTATTCAAGTTTGTAGAGCTTCCAGAGAACAATGAAAAAGTAATAGACCAAAAGAGCAAGGTCAAATTTAAGATCATGAGTTTGAAGGTGAAATGAGGAATAGAATACATACCTGAGTTATTAAATCCTTTGCTATTTGCTGTATGTGTTATTATTTTGTCTTTAAATTGTTAAAATTGATTTATGAGTGACTGTTTTGTTTCTGACAGCCTGAAGCAATTTAAAATGGGATATAAACTTTTAGTTTAGGCTGTAGGGCAATTTCTTGTCAGTATAAATAATTTTTTAATGTGCAATATATCTTTTGTTCCTATTTCTTTTCGGAAGCTAATAGAATCCATGTACAAAATTTATGGTTTTGATGCCATTAAAAGAAGTTTTCAATGATAAATATTTCCTACTGGAAGATTTGTCTATTCTTTATTTCAATGATATTGAATTGGCAATTCACTACTATAAAGGATGGTGACAATGTGAATACGTGTAATATCACATATTTGTTGTTTGGTTTGGTTAACGTATTATGTCATATTTACTTTTGAAAGTATCTTGTGCTGTTGGTTTTTATATTTTTAATGGTCAAGGTGTTAGATTTAATTCCAACAAAGAAGGATAGATTGGATAATATTCTGGGTTGAATTTCAGAATAAAGATTAGGAGTAGAGTTTGATAGAAAAGAAGAAGAAGATTTAGAACAGAATAGAATAGAAAAGAGAGAGAGAGAGAGAAGAAGAAGAGAAAGAGAAAATTAGGAGATTTGCTTTTTGATTTCATAATCATTAGTGGTCCCCAAGGACTAGTACAAATAGGCATGAGCCAAGCATGAGCACAACTAATTGTGCTGAGGTAAAAAAACAGCCAAAATGGCGTGTGCACCTACAAAAAAGGAAACTTAAGTAATTCTAAAATTTCTTCTATCAGCCAATAACTAATTTAACTAACTTTTGGCAATTTACACCTTTACCCTCCTGGTGTACCTAACAATAGCCTTCCCTTTTACACATTCTTATCCCCAAGAATGATAAAATTCTGGAAATTGTTATTGGATGAAGGCACTGTCTTCCCATGTGGCATCATAGTTGGAAGGTGTTGCCATTTGATGAGGATTTATTGAATGTGGGAGTCATTAATCAGAGCTATTCTGGTGTTAAGGACCTTTTCGGGTAGAATAACAAACTCAAAATCAGTGTGGGGAGGGAGAGTGACCTATACTGGATGATCGAGCTCCACCCTCTTCTTATACAGGGAGACATGGAAGACAAGATGGATTTTGCAGTTGGATGGGAGTTCTAGCTTGTAAGCTACCTTTCTAACTCTTTGTAGCACTCGAAATGGCCCATAGTATCTAGCAGCAAACTTGAGAGACTGTCTTAAGGCTAGGGTAGTCTATCTATAGGGCTAAATCTTAAGATAAACCCACTCACCTACAGAGAATTTCCTCTCAGTTCTTCCCCTATCAGCATATTGCTTCATTTTGTTCTGAGAGTGCGCCAAATGATCCCTTAGATAGGTTGTCAAAGTGTCTCTTGTTTGTAGGAAGTCCTCCACTGCTGCTACTGAATTGGTTTTGGTTGACAGATTTGGTAGAGGGGGCATAGCCATAAACAGCCTGGAAAGAACTCATGTTGATTGCTGAATGGTAACTGGTATTGAACCAGTACTCTACCAGGCTAAGCCACCTGAACCAGTGGGTGGGATGGTGGAAAGCATTCACCGTAAGTAGGTCTCAAGGCACTAATTCAGCCTTTCTATTTGGCCATTGGTTTGAAGGTGGTAGGCTAAACTAAAAAGCAGTTTGGTGCCCAAAAGCTTCATCAGCTCTCTTTAAAATCCTCCTGTAAATAGCTTATCTCGATCCATCACAATTGAGTGAGGCATCCCATGGAGCTTAAAAATCTGATCTAGGAATAGTTGAACAACTTCAGCAGCAGTGAAAGGGTGTTTGAGGGCAAGAAAATGGCCCATTTTAGAAAACCTGTCAATGATTACTAGAATAATATCTCTGCTAGCCGATTCAGGAAGCTTCTCAATGAAATCCATGGAGATATCTCTCCAAATGTGGGAAGGGGTTGGTAAGGGTTGAAGGAGTCCTGGGTATGCCATTGATTCAGACTTGCATCTTTTGCAAATGTCACACTGTGCTACCCATTTCACTACTTCTCTTTGCATTCTAGGCCAATAAAAAGTCTGCTATAACCGTTGGAGTGTTCCTTTAACTCCTGAGTGGCCACCAATGGGAGAATCATGGCAAGTTGCAAGAAGTTGTTGCCTAAAGGAGGTAGAACAGGCAATATACAATCGGCCCTTGTACATAAACAGTCCTTTGGAGAGAGAGTAATTAGGAAGATCCTTGGGTGTGATAGATAAAGTGGTAATCAGCCCTTGAAGGACAGTATCTTCTTTATAAGAATTGAAAAATTCAATTAGCCAGCTAGGGGTGTATGTAGAGGGAGTGAGGTGATGTATGAAAGCCCTTTCTTGCTGTATAGACAAAGCGTCAGCCACTCTATTTTCAGTTCCCTTTTTGTAGAGAATGGTGTAGTCCAATCCAAGCAACTTAGAGACCCCTTTCTGCTGGATATAGTTATGAAGCCTCTGCTCCAATAGGTGCTTTATGCTTTCATGGTCAGTTTTGATGACGAAACTGGACCCTTCAAAATAATGCTTCCATTTTGTCATAGCAAGTATGATGGCCATTAACTCTCTCTCATAGGCAGACAATTGCTAATTTCTTGGGCTCAATGGCTTAGATATATAGGCTAAAGGTCTTCCCTTCTGCATTAGAACAACCCCTAAGCCGGTGTTACTAGCATCACACTCCAAAACAAAAGGCTCCTTGAAATCTGGTAGTGCCAACAGTAGTGCTTGGGTCATTAGCTTCTTTAGTTCTTCAAATGCTGTTTGGGCAGCAGAGGTCCAAAGGAATTGATCCTTTTTAAGCAAATCAGTGAGGGGTTTACAAGTGACCTCATATCCAGCAATAAATCTTCTGTAGTAACCCAAGAGTCCCAAATATCCTCTTAAGCACTTCAGGATTTTAGGAGTAGGCCATTGAAGCATGGCTGTAACCTTGCTAGGGTCAGTAGAGATCCCTTTAGAAGATATCACATGCCCTAAGTAATTCACCTTGTCTCTATCGAATTCACATTTGGACTCCTTAGCAAATAGCTGATGTTCCTGCTACTTATTGAAGACTAGCTGTAGGTGTTTGATATGGAGCTCCAAGGAGGGACTGTAAACTAAGATATCATGAAAGAAAACCAACATAAACTTCCTAAGATAAGGCTAGAAGATGTAGTTCATGAGTGACTGGAAGGTTGCCAGGGCATTGGTTAGGCCAAAGGGCATAACCTGAAATTCATAATGCCCCGAGTAAGTCTTAAAGGTAGTCTTGAATGTATCCTCCATCCACATTCTAATTTAGTGATAACCAGACCTTAAATCTATCTTGGAGAAATAAGCTACCCCATATAGCTCATCTAGGAGATCCTCTATGATTGGAATGGAAAATTTGTCTTTGATAGTATGCTTGTTAAGCTCTCTATAGTCAACACAAAATCTCCAAGTGCCATCTTTCTTCTTGACCAGCAAAATAAGAGAGGCATAGGGGCTAGTGCTAGGTTGGATGATGTTGTTCTCCAACATTTCAACTACTAGTCTTTCAATTTCAGTTTTTTGTTGGTGTGAATACCTGTAGGGTCTGATATCCACTGGTTCAGTGTTAGGTTTTAGTGGAATTTTGTAGTCATGGGATCTAGGAGGGGGTAAGGATGTAGGGACTTGGAAAATAGCCTGGTATTGCTTCAACAACCTTGAAATTTTAGTAGGAATGGCACTCTCCTCCTGCTGCACCACCTCCTTAATTCCAGAATTTAAGCTGATGAGAAACAGCTTAGTGGTGAGACCCTTCCAGCCTTGTTGAACTGCCTTGGTGAGACTTTTGGCTGTAATCACCTTGAGGGACAATTGTTCTGTCATCCCTTTAATTTTGAAAGGTCTGTCATCCTTTTTGATTATTAGTTCATTGGCATCATAGTCAAGAGTTACTGGAGAGTGACACTTTATCCAATCAAACCCTAGTATTATGTCATACTCTCTTAGTTCTAAGGGCCTCATATCAAACTTGAACTTGTTGCCTTGCATCAACCAACTCACCCCCTTGCATTTCACTGCCACTATGACCCTCCTTCCATCTGCCACTACGACAGTAGCAGGAGGTACTATGGTGAATGAGAGTTTGAGACTCTTAGCCATCTTAGAGTCCACAAAGTAGTGAGTACTTTCAATGCCAATTAGGATCATTACAGGCTTCCCATTGAGTTGCCCTTTAACCTTAATCATGTAATCGTTGAGTCCTCCTTCAAAAGCATTTAAGGACAACACTATATGCTCATCAGAATGCTCTTCCACTATAGGCAGTTCTTCCTCTTCCATTTCCTGCCAATCTTCATCTCCAGACTCATCACCTTCAGTGACTTGCACTGCCCCCAATCCCTTAGGATTGCATTGATGGCCAGGTCTATACCTGTCCCTACATTTGTAGTAGGATCTTGGGGTTCTATTCATGTTGGAGGGGTTGGGTCTTGGCTGTGTATAATGGGTGATAGCAGTGTTTGGCTTATGTTCTTGGGGGGTTCTTGGGTTAGTAAATGATGGGAACTGGTTGTGTGGTCTAGGAGTGGACATGTTTGGAGGGAAATTTCGGCTAAAAGAAGTCTAGTTGTTTAGGTTGCATGTTTGGGTAGAGGGTTTGGAGGAGTGTTTAGATTTAAGGGCCTCCAAATGAGACTCTTGCAGCTTGGCTTGTTCAATGGCAGTATAAAGGTTGGATGGTTTGAACATCTTAACAAGAGACCTTATCTCATCCTTAAGGCCTCCAATAAAGCTGTAGACATAGTAGTTTTTAGGCTGGTTGGGGTATAACCTCTCCATTTTGAGCTTAAGGAGCTCAAATCGGTCTAAATACTCATCATTCGATGTGGTTTTTCTGAGCCTCTGCATCTCTTCTACCACATGATCTTCTCCAATCTCCTTAAACCTCTTAGCAATTGCTTCAGCAAATTCTTCCCAGTCTACTGCTCCCCTTTGTCTACTCCAATTCTGGTACCATGTTTCTGCCCTTCCTTGTAGATACTGGCTAGCCAATTCCACCTATCTCTCGGGTATAACTTCATACACAAGAAAATATTTCTTGCACTTAGAGATCCAACTCTGGACATCAGTCCTTCCAAAGCTATGCAAATCCAGCTTGGGTAGTAACTTATTATAATAAGTTTTCCTTGGCACACTTCCTTAACTCCTTCTCTTTCCTGAGGAGTAGGCAATAACCCCCTCCCGTTCCTAACATCTGAAGTGAAGTTATTATTGTCCTTACCTCTATTAGCAAAAGGGAATGGAGTGTTACTACTGGATGCCGGTGCTAGAGCTTGGCCTTGGATCAGCTGAGCCAAGTAAGCCACTGATCTTTGGTTTTCCAGCTTAAGCACTTCATATTGGTTTTGGTTCTTCCTCTGCTCTGCCTTCATACTGGTTTGATCCAGCATCAACTCTTATAACTTAGATTCTAAGGAACTGAATTTGGTCTCCATTTGTTCTTTAAACCTAGAACTCAAAAATCGAAGCTGCTCTTCAAGTTCCCCCATAGACACCATCGATTCCTTAGTCTCCTTGTTTCTCTTAGTTGTTGTGTTCTTCACCATTTATCCCAGAGAAAGTGGCTGCTTTGATACCAGTTTGTTAGGTTTAATTCCAACAAAGAAGGATAGATTGGATAATATTCTGGGTTGAATTCCAGAATAGAGATTAGGAGTAGAGTTTGATAGAAAAGAAGAAGAAGAAGATTTAGAACGGAATAGAATAGAAAGGAGAGAGAGAAGAAGAAGAAGAGAAAGAGAAAATCAGGAGATTTGCTTTTTGATTTTGTAATCATTAGTGGTCCTCAAGGACTAGTACAAATAGGCATGATCCAAGCATGAGCACAACTAATTCTGCTGAGGTACAAAAATAGCCAAATTGGCGTGTGCACCTATAAAAAAGGAAACTTAAGTAATTCTGAAATTTCTTCTAATAGCCAATAACTAATTTAACTAACTTTTGGAAATTTACACCTTTACCCTCCTAGTGTACCTAACACAAGGTTTTTGAAATGCTCGACCAGCAGATATAATATGAAAAACACTGTTAATTTTATTGGAATTATGCATGCAATAATTGACTGCAAATGTGTTTATTGCTATGTACATTATCCATATGTTTTTTTCCAGTAAACCTATAACCACACTTGTATTATGGTTCGAGATGGCCTAACGGAGGATATACATATAGGGAAGCTCATAGCCGAGGCTGTTTCCATGGTTTGGTTCCTTTTATTGCATTTGTATTCATACTTTCTTTCTACTTCAGTCATTGAATGCAAATCGTAGAGCTTTAGTTTAGTTAAATATATTTTAATGGAATTTTGCTCTATCGGGCTTAATAAGTGAGCTTCATAGAGAAAAGGGTTGGTCAGAAATGAAGAATTTTAAGTATACTATAGAAGCTTATTCTTGAGAAAGAGCTATTTTTTAGTGCAGCGGTTCAATCTGTGCTACATATTCATATTGGGGACTAAATTTATGTTAAGAACATGTAATTGTGACTAAAATGAGAACTGCTAAATGAGGTAGGAGTGTAATATCAAAGGCATCTGGCTTGCAGAACATAAAGTGAGACAGGGGCATTCGGTTGAGGTGATTTCAGGTGATAAATCAGAGAAAGTTCAGTTCATATGTTAAATTTGTTGTACTATGAATATAAAATATGGTTACAGTCAAGTTGGTTTTTGTAGTATAACTTTTATTTAGATTGATGAGATCTCCACATTCAAGAAAAAATAAATTAATGAATAAATGACCTTCTTGGCTCTTTATTTATTCTTCATTTGTGTGCATGTGTGTGGTTTTTCTTTTTCCTTTTTATTGCTTGATTGACGTTATTGGTTTGCTTTGTTTAATATTTTGTTACAAGTTTCTTGTTATCTTTTGTTTACATTTCAAAACATATAAATTTTCATGTACAGATTGTAATATTTAAGAATCATTAGCTTGTTTTCAGTTGTCATTTTCAATTAAAAACTCATATTTATCTTGTTATGCTCAGGTAAATCCTCAACATTGTCAGAGACTTTGAGCAGAGGAATTTGGTAGTAAATTTTGTTTAAGTAGATTGATTATGTGAGATTTAGTTGCCTTTTCTCCTTAATAGACTCTCTTTTTTTGTTTCCTATTCCCCCCCCCTTATTTTTTTTTTAATTTTTATAGGAGGTCAGTGGTAGGCACAAGGTCTGATTGTTCATTTTCTTTAGGGTTTTGATTGTTGGTTCAGGAATTACTAAATCCATGTTAAGCAATCGCACTATGTTGTGCCCTATGCATATTGTAACCTGATGTGATTTTTCCACAAATTGAATTCCAGGTGCAACATTTGAACTCTCTTTCCATCATGCATCTTGATCTTTTATATATTTTCCTTGATTCATCATGTTTCTCCCACTCTCTTTAGTATAGTTAAGTATATATTTTTGAATATTTGTGGAAGGTCCTCAGCTACAAAAACAAAGGTAGCCCTCCCCTTGCTAGTTCCCCACTCTATCTGCATGATTCACTTTGTTTATATTTTGAGGGTTCTATGGCCAAACATGCTAATTGGTTGTCTGTTACTTGAAATTATTAGATGTTCCTCTGGTTTAGGTTATTAGAGGGCTTTATCCCAGCAGGTATTTGGCTGCATCGAAAAACCCAAGCCGATGGTCATAAAATCGATAAAATTTTCCTTTATTTTGCTACCATGGAAAAGATAGTTTTTAATATTTAGAGAAATTAATTGGCAAGCTGGAAGAAGGTTATCTCTCAGCTATGATTGCTGCTAAAATGGTGTTTCCTAATACTGTTGTGAACATTTTGAAACAATTATAGACTCGTTTTTACTTTGTGGCATATAGTTATTAATGTAATGAAATTTACAGGAATACCATTCGGTGGAGACTATCTTGTTAATTAATCATGCAAGGGATATGACAGTTTGAAAGACAGTGATTCCTGTTTGCTAGTAGTAATTATAGTTGATTAATGCTTAATGGTTTTTTTAACTTGCTGGCTATCATCAGATTATATCAGTTTTATGTATTGAAGCACATGACTAGGACCCTGAATTAGAAATACGCCTAATTATGTCCTTTTTCTTTTATAATAATTTAGGTTTCATTTTTTTTTTGTCTTTTTCTTTCATGGAATATCTTTATGCTTTGTGTTGCATAGTTCTGTATCTAGGTTTATGTTGCATACTTATAAATGCATATGTTTCCTCCATCTAGGTATGCGTAAGATGGATTCATATCTATAGATGTGTACATAATTAATTTTCTAATTTCTCTTATTTATATCTTAGGTTGAAGTATTTTGCCAACAGCTTGAACTTGTAAAAGAGTTGAACTGGCTAGCATCCATTCATTATGTACTGTCATTTGGTCATTAGTTATTATATGTACTTTTCCATAAGTTTTAATGGCAGCTTAGCAATATTGGTTTTCTTGTACTTTCGAGTTATCGTGGGTATGCGAGAAACTAACCTACTATACTCTATACTTTTTTGCAGATGGTAACTTAGTTCTTATGGCTTAAAAGAGGATAAAGCTTGATAAATTGCAAAAGGTGCTATCTTTTTACCTTCTATTGCTTTTCGGATGAGTGATGTTTTTGATAATTTAAGTTCTTTCATCAGTTCGTCTCTGGCTCTTGATCTTGAGATAACTTATGCTTAGTTCTTGCTTTGTTTCTTTTTCTTTTCTGGTTTTTTTCAGTGTGAAGGTACCATATGCGTAATATTTGTGAATAATTGAATGTATTGAAGACCTAAACTATATAATATGCACTGTGTTTTTTATTTTTAGATTATATGTTAATTAGAAGTTGGAATTGGTGTTATAAAAAGTTACTTAATATTATCTTGTATTATCTACTACTATTCATTTCCTCTATTTCTAGTTAATTAGTTAGTAAACAATCATAATTACTTAAAAGCAAACATTTGATGCGATTATTAATCCGCCAAAGGATTCATATCATTATTAATATTAATTCGCTGGTGGGTAAAGGATTAATATCGTTATTAATATTAATTCGCCAAGCATACAATAATTTATGTTCTGGTTAGTTTTTTTGTAATTATTTTTTATTAACTAAGTTCAAGTTATAGAAAATTTTAGTTGTCTATTATGTTTTTTCACAATTAACTTAGGTACTGGTTTTTTATTTAGCTTGTGCAAAGGAACAACATGTGTGTTCAAAGTGTCGTTGCCGCGTGGGAAGTATAATTAGAAGGTGTATTAACTTTGTTTTACTTAAGAAATATGGGATTTTGCGATTGAGGGGCTGTCTATTAATATGTTTCTGTGACATTTTGTGCTAAATATCTTTTGCTTTTTATTTGTAGAGATGCAGATGAAGTAGAGGCTGAGTAAAATATGCTTGTGAAAGTAAGTTTGTTAGTTTTTATAAACATTATTGTCTTTATAAGTAACATTTTCTACCTTTCAGTTCTTTTGTATTATATTTTCACATTTTAATTGAATTTATTTAATTATTGTTAAAAATTTTAGTGATGGAATAACGACAATAATTCCGTCGTAATTATTTAATAATGCTTGCTGAATTTATCAATGAAAAGTTCAATTCGGTTGTTAGAAATAGTAACGAAAATTGATTTCGGTTGCTATAAATAGCAACGAAATTTATTTTCGGTTGCTATAAATAGCAATGGAATTTCCATTCGATTGCTAATATAGCAACGAAAATTCTAATTCTGTTGGTAAAATTAGCAACGGAAATTGAAATCCATTGCTAAATTTAGCAACGAAAAATAATTTTTGTTGCTAAAAAGTACCAACTGTCAAATATGCAACCGAATGTTCCGTTACTATTTTTCGTTGCTAATTTTTATTAGTAACGGAAATCCAACAAATTTGGTTGCTAATTTCTGTTGCTATTTGCTAATTTTCTTGTAGTGTTTCACTTGAACGAGTATGTTACCATTAATGAGAGTGCCTGAAGCCCACCAGTAGCAGAAACTTTTTCCCTTTTCCCTACTTTTTGAGCTAAAACACAAAGCTTAGGAATCAATCCATCTAAATTAAAAACATAATTACCATTTGTCTGCATAATAAAGAGAAGCACAGTCAGAAGACACTTCCCATATGAGGGACTTCAAAGCTTAGAGATGAATTACATCCAAAAGCATACATTTTAAAATAATCTTGCAAGAAAAGAATAAAAAAGTTACTCGATAACTCAAACCTGATTATTCACAGTCATAAATAACTTTGCAACCTAATATTTGTATGTCATCATATCTTGTTCGATCTAATAGAATGTGTATGATGATAAGCAAGCTACCTGCAAACAATGGCCTGCCATATATCAATGTTAATAATCAGTTATAATATAAAGTAAATCGAGAGAAATCTAGTCATTGTCTGTTAAACTCTTTAAAACCCTACAGTAGATATTAGACATGTTACTAGTTTTCTTTCCTAATTAGTCATTTACAGAATATCAACAAAGTTAATTTTCACCAGATGGAAAGGGTAACACCAAAAAATTGATACCATTACAAATAAATAAATAAACTGTAGTGAATATAAACAATGTTCTAAATTATAATTAATCTTGGGTGGTTAGGGTTAAGCAATGGCCAACTATAATTTATGTAAAGTAACCCAAATACTCATATCAGAGCCATATGACTAAAAATGGTAACTAGCATATGTTGATACTAGAACAAGACACGTTGATTATTGTGTATACAAAATAAGAAAACATTTTTTCAGCATTATGTACTCATTTTTAAGAAAATTTTAAGGGGTACACCTTTCAATAAAATAAAAATGATCTTAAACCTAATATTAGTATATGTAGGACAGATCAATCACATCTATATACGCGGTGGAGTAATATGCCAGCTCTATTATAGGCAGTTGGCCAAATAATAATTCAGAAGCAGACAATATAAAACCTAGTTATTTTGTTTCCAACAAGGAATTCACATTTGAAATCGAAGGTAATCCTTATTTCCTCTTCATGTAGACAAATGCATAAATAATTTTTTTACCTGTTTATAGTACTAGTTTTGCATGAATTCAAAGAAATTATGCAACAGCCTATGTAAATCTCTAAATATTAAACTTGCAACCATAATGCAATATTAGCAACCAGTTTTGGAAGAAATCATTAATAAATAAAAGTTCTGCTATATGAGCAAGTTATGCTTGAAATGTAATGCCTCTAAAAGCATCAGCTCTAAGAGATGACATGAAAAATGGCCCAACTAAATTGGCAGATATTAGCAACTTGACAGCACTCCATTACCAGCTTTTCCATGTTCCAAAAAATATATAAATGCCTTAAACAACGTCAAGGACTTTGACAGAATTTGACTCACATTTGCTCCTTACAAGAAATCAACAACTTCCTGTATATGCCCATAACAACTTTCACATATTGGAACCGCTCATTTCTCAAATCTTTGTAACACCTTTGATCAAGAGAACTTGTTATCTATTTAATACATATGGAATCATATAGGAAAACAATTTCAACATTTGAGCATTAATTTTATAAACTAAGTAAATTTGTACAATTGTTTTTCAAGTAATTTGCCAAATCAAGACTTTGATGGAAAAATAAGGGAAAAAAAAAAGAAACAAAGAATGTGACTACTTATTTGTTATTTTTATCCATTCCTAAGTGGAGCTAGAAACACATTAATCTTCTTTAGTTGGCACTAACTTGTTTCCCATGCATTTTAAATTTTATTACACATACTTCACTTATTTTTCTTTTGATATGCTCTCTTTCTCTCTCACGGTACAAATGTCACTCCATATATGCACCTTATAGGGTGACATCTAAAATGAGATAATAAGTTATTAAATTTTTAGTAGTAACTCTCCATTTCATTTAAGGTGAACATCAAAAATATAAAGGTGAACCACAAGGATTATACTAGAACAACCTTTTTGTTATATGAACTCTTAACTAAGTTTGCACACTAATATTTTCCAGTGTTATCCTTCCCATCTTATTACATCACTTCAGCAAAAATAACATATAAATGGATTAAGAAGGGAAGATAATATTGTCATGAGTATGGTCATCTTGCCATATAAACCATAAAACTCTTAGATTAGAAAAAAATGTGTTTTTATTTATGCACACAGATAATCAGATAATGCTTCATAATTTGTAAAAAAAACCATATAACTCTTCAGCTTCACTTATACCACAAGCGCACCTAAAATGACACTATAAGATCCTAATTGTAACAAGGAAATAGAGCATAATTTTCTTGAAATTTAAAGTTTGTACCTTCGGGATACAAAGAGGGTTTTTAGAAGAATATTCATAGAGCTTAGAAATCTTCCTATCGTTTACTTGTTGGTCCTAACAAAATAAGAAAAGAAAAAGAAAAGCTCCAAAGTTGAATCACTAAAAAGAAACAAACTAAAAGGATTCTTGAACCCTTGTATAATAATGATTGCATTATGAACTAACACTAGTTGAAATTAAAAAATAAAAAATAAGTTTTTCTATTCCATAGAGAATAACCAATAACTGACTGATGCAGAGTTTTAGACTGTAAGCAATCTATTCCGTTACTAGATAGTAAATGTTTCAAGTTCCAATTTGCAATAGATGTCACAAGTAGTTACAAAACTAGCCTCATGTTTTAGTACCACTATCACACAACCTTGCACAATGATGAAAAATACCAAAAGGTTAAAATGTAAAAGCCCCATATGGAAACAATGTTTAATTGGAGCTAGTTTTCCCAATTATACAAATCCTTGACCCTTTATGTCATGTAAAATGTCTACCTTTTTATGTGTTTTTTTCTTATTTATGTAGCTAAGTATGTAATATTATATGTATTTTTATGTGTTTATGTTCAATTTATGTGTTTATGCTTGTTTTTAGGTTAAAATTTGTGAAGTATGAAGGAAATGAAGAATATAGTGAAATTTCGAAGAAGAAGATCACGAGTAGTGAAGTGGTTCACAACTCGGACAGCTTTGTATGACTAGTGAAGAGCAATCACAAGTGGAGAAGGAGTGGAGAAGAAAGAGTAGTACAATTCACGACTCGAGCAAGCAATTCACGAGTCCTAGCAGTAGTTCACTAGTTGTGAAGGTAGTCACGACTCAGTAAGGAAAGCAGCACAAATCATGACTAAAGCAAGCAATCATGAGTGAAGTAGAAGGCTCACGACTCGTGAAGGAATTCACGAGTCTGACAAGCATCTGTTTCCAAACCGTTGTGTCTTTTTGCATCCGATCCTTTAGCCAACCATCAGGACTTTTCAAGGCAACTTTCCATGATTGACAACTATTCTAAAGGGACATATCTGTAGACTTAATCTCTATAAATAGGGATCCAAGATGATGAAAGAAAAAAGAGATAAATCAATGTTTTAGTTTTTAGGAATATAGTTATTATTTTGGATAAACATTTTTACTTTGTTTTTTTAGTAGATGATTACAAATGAATAAAGCCAAAGGAACATGAGATGAGTTTCTTTCTCTTGTTTTGTCCTTAATTCAATTATATACTTTAGCTAGTTTTCTTAGTACATTATAACTATGCACTAGTATTTGTTTAAGACATGTTTATTATTATTATGAATGAAGTATGATTTACATCCATTTGTGTGATTTGATTTGCTATGTATGATTGGCCACCATATTTGGCTTGTTAGTCAATTTATTCACAACGAGAGTTGGAATTCTTTGATGGAAAAACAAATGAATATACTTGAAGCATTGAATTCCTTTAATTTGACTTAAGGAATTCACTTTGAGGGGTTAAAGAATTGGCATAGAGCTTCATAATTTTTGTTTATCTCTATAATGACATGAGAGTGCTTATAGACTCTAAATGAAAACATGTTTACTGACAATGAGAGTTGCTTTAAAGAATCTTGGCTAAATTCTTCAGTCACTTTATTTATATAATTATCTAGAACTTGTTCTTAAATGAATTACTATTTCATAATTATTAATGTATGTTCATACCATCATTTAAGTCATCTTTAATCTAAATTAATTTAATATATCCAAAGTAGTTTAGATATTTAGTTTAATGCATGATCTTTATTTTATTCGTTACCTATCCATTTAGTCTTTGTGATTTCAATACAAAATTTATCCCGTTCCCTTTGGAACGATACCTTACTCATCCTATACGCAGTCTAGTGAGACTAAGGGTTCAAATAAATCCCTATCAGATTTTGGCACCATTGCCGGGGAACGGTTTGAATGAATTTTTATTGAATGATATAAAAGAGTAGATGTTTTAGGATTGTATGATATAAATTAGTTATTAGATGTATGAATTTTTATATTGTGTTTTGTTTGCTTTTAAATTAGAGTTTTTGTTTATGATTTATTTTTGGTTAAGTTTTAAGTAGTTTATAGTTTTCTTTCTTATTGATTTATTTATCTGTTGTAATTTTAACTTTTGTCTCAAGTTTGGTCAGTTTTTGCAGAAAATTATAGTATTGTATCATGTTCACGAGTTCATCACGACTCGTGAACATCTTCACGAGTATTCCAGAAGCTTTATTTATTTAGTCATGAGCAGACTCACTAGTCGTGAAGGGTATCACGTGTAATATAGAAACGCAGGGCTTACGAGTCGTGAGGTACATACCAACTCATGATGATTTCCATTTTTGTCTATCCCTATTTCTTTCACGAGTCGTGAAATTCTTGCTGAGTTGTGACCATTGCTTCCTCAACACAAACTACCTTATCTTCACGAGTCATGAGGTACATCACGACTCGTGAAGCACTGTTCCAAAAGTTATGAGTCATGATTTTTCACTTCCTGATTTTATTTCTATTTCATTTTTATTTCTTTATTTCACTTTTATTTCTTTTAATTAGGAGTATTAGCAGTTTTTAATTTGCTTAACTACCCTTTATTAACTTAAATTTAAGAGAAGGAATGGTTATAAATTCAATTTAGGGTTTCTAAATGTCATATCTTTTCATTTTTCCCCTCCTTCTATAAATACTGTAGTTAGTTTCATTTTCCTTTTTCACCTTCCCTATTCTTTTACTCTTTTCATATCTTCTTGATCTTTCACTGTAACTTCCATTTCTTTTTGTCTCTTTGTTTTCTTTTCTCTGCAACATCTACTTCCCATTTCTACACTGATTCACGTTACAGCCACATTACACATTGCTTCTCTGTTTCATTTTCTCTTTAACAACCATGGTAAGGACAAAGAACGTTTCAGCATCAAGGGGTCAGCAAGGAGGAGATGAAGCACCACTTTAGAGTTTACAGATAGACTTTGGTTCACCATTCCCTCTTTCCTCCATCCATGAAGGTAACAGGTTCCTTGTTCTAAAAGATAGAGCAATCTCTCAATGTAAGTATTTTCCTAATTCTTTGCTTGAACAAGTGGGTGTTCTTGATGAAGTCAATGAGATGTTGTCTCAATGGGGTCTCTTGCGTTTTGTAAATATGCATGAGCAATTCTATATTGACTTAGTCTTGGAATTTTACACAAATTTTAAAGAAAATACTGATAATCCTAGGCTTGTAGACTTTCGCTTGAATGGTGTTGATCATACTCTTACTTATTTCATGATGCATCAAATCTTTGGCTTTAGCCCAAATGGTTTATATGATCTGTTAGTGTAAGCCCTAGCCCCAATGCATTGTAACGAAACACTTGAAATTAATAAAATGAGGCATTTGTTTTATCTATTGTATTCCTGTGCATATCAATTGATAGAACTATCCAAGAATGTTGTTTCAGTTTAAGTTATCATGTGTGAGGCACATGGTTGTAAGACCTTGAAACAAATGAAACTTCATTCTAAATATTCCTAGTCAGTTATTGTTATGGAAATAACAAATGAATTAAGACTAGTATGCTCTCTCTGATAAGTTGAGTTCTGTCTTACGGATCATAAGGACAAGAGTGTCAATCAGAGATCATAGATACATGTTTAGAACACGGTATCTGGATTAAATCCACTCATGAGAACACTGCATGGTACAAGTTATAAGTGTTTCTCATATGCAAGTTTTGTATCGGAGTTCTTAGACCTGAAATCTCTATGAAACTCTTTATGAATTACTGTGTACTTTGACATACACCTAACGTACTCGTAACAGAGTGACAAGTACGGGTATGATTGGGTATGCATTGATTCATGTTAGAGAGCATGAGAGAAGTGAAGGGATTACCCCTCTTATTAAGAGAGAAAATATCATCGGCCACTTGATCAGTGAACTGAGAAGTGTATGGCCATACCGAGATGAAATAATAAGTAATCATTATTTATCTGAGAGTTCAGTGTCACTGGAATATCAAGAAAGGAATTAATATATATAAGGATGACTGGTTCCATGCCTTATATTAATTCTGATATTTATGGATAAGGGACTATGCAAAATTGCATTAGGTCACTAAATGCCATATGCATTTTCATTTAATTTGGAATGCTATAATATCTTACTAGAGAATATATATAGCCTTTGAATTAATTTATTAATTCATTGCCAACATTAAATGGACCTATAGGATCGCACACAAAGCATTGGGCTTAAAATATTTAAATTGTGTATTGGGAATTAATTTGGACTTTTATTTAAAGTCAAATTAATGCATAAAATGGGTAAACAGCTGTTTTAGGCAAATCTGTAAAAACAGTTTTTTGCCTAAAACAGCTAGCTGTTTTACGGAAAACTGTCAAGGTGCGATTTTGCCTAAAACAGCTAGCTGTTTTAGGCAAATCTGTTAAGCCACGATTTTGCCTAAGGCAAATCTGTGAAACGAGTTTTTTGCCTAAAACAGCTAGCTGTTTTAGGCAAATATATTGAACTGTCTTTTTGCCTAAAACAGCTTGCTGTTTTAGGCAAATTTGTTAACAGTTGGTCACGAGAGAAATTTGTTGGCATGTGCTAGGTTTAATTTCAATTGATTAATTATCTATGTATAATTAAGTTAATTGAGTATTAAATCCTAATTTGTATTTAATCAAAATATAATACTTGAGAGGGAATTAAAGTAGCCAAAATTCAAACTAAAATACTAGTTGAATTCGGCAACTTATCACCTTAAATAAGTAAGTTTGTTTTGATTAAATGACTAATGCCATTTGAATTTAAATTCTAATAGAATGTAAATTAAGATATATCTCTTAATTAGGAAGTGATGGAGGATGAAATTAACACTTAATTTTGGCACTCACACTTGACCTAAATTAAGTGATATATATTAATGAATTAAAATGAATAATGTGGTATGCCATTTTGCTATTTTTTCTCTCTTGGCCGAAATACTCAAGGGGAAAGAAATCTTTCTTGTTCTCTTGTGTTCTCGGGCTGAAACAGTAACCTAAAGGAAGAACAAGATCAGATCTTGTGGCTTCAAATCATTCCCATTGCCGAATACACAATCATTGAGCTAGCACTCTTGATTTTAAGCCATCTTTGCAAGTGTGTGTGTGAGAATAGAGGGAGTGGCGTAAAGGTTGTTCCTTGGCATTGGTGGTGAAGATCTAAGGTGGACATATCCTTCTTGGTTGCTGGTCATCATCAAAATCAAGTTTTAAAGGCATCTAAAGTTGTAAGTTTAAAACTCTAAAATTGCATGTTTCGATTCTTGTCATGGAATTGTATGGCATGTATGATAAAATTTTTGTTTTTCCGCTGTGCTATCATCACATTCATACCATGTCATATTCCATCAGTGGTATCAAAGCCTAAACATGCTTATTTTAGTGCTTTTGATGCATGAAAAAATTAATTAAAAATCGTCATTATGAAAACATGCAAATCTGAAATTTTCTGTTTTTAGTTTTTTGCATTGTTTTGGTGTAAAAACGATTTTAATTGATTAGATACGTATTATAATTAATATGACATGTTAATATACTGTCCTAAGATGTTATTAGGGCTGGTAATGGTCGGATTTAATTATTTATACCTGATGGTACATGTTAATTATGAAACTAGGTGCTAGTTGGCATGTAAATTGCTAGTTTAACAACTAGTTTTCAAAATTAAATGTAAAAACGTTTTTGGGATGTTTGTAAGTGATTTTTAAAGATTAAATAACAGGTCTGGACATGTTTTAAATTTGGTTTTAATTCTGGTCCATGACAATTTAATTGATTATTTTTAAAATCACTTAAAACTATGTCTAGTTTGTGTTTGTTACATGTTTAATCAACATTGTTTGTTTTGTTTTGATTAAAATGGTAAAAACACATTTAGATTAAAATGGTACAGAATATTAAATCAATGTTTATGGACTTATTTAGATTATTAAATGACTCATAAAATTGATTTAAATGTTTGTGCATTTTATGGCATTACATAAGCATTAAACAACTAGTTTTTGTTGTTTGTTTGTTTTTGCATGAATGCCGTGTACTATATATGTGTTCTTCATGATTTTATTTATAATTCATGTTAGCACATATTATATGCATTTTTAATGTTTATGGGCTGTATGACATAAAATTAAAAATGGCAAAATTGGAAATTATACTAGAGTTGATTTATAGCACAAATCTAACTAGTTAGTATTTTGGGCTTTTAAGAGAACTTATTCAATAAGAGGATTTAGTCCATTGGGCTTTGGCCCAGTCCCATCATGGGGTCTTCTCTTAAAGGTTCAAGTACACAATTTTCATTAATGGGCTTGGCTAAATTAATTAAAATTGGACTTTGTTTTATCCATGAATGCTATGTATATTTATTTGCTAATTTGGTGTGATGAATGGATATGCATGGTGCATTCATGGGCCCTGGGTTTTTGTAATTAAATATGGCCTGCGAGCCATTATGTTTTATTGTAAAAGTTTCATTTATTTCTTAGAATAGAATATACTTGAAGACTTTGTAAATCAAGACGAAGCCCACCGGAGTGGAGAAGCCTAACTCGAAGATTCTTATGTAATAGTATAGAATCTTAGTTGTAGGTTTTTGGGCCCATGTTTGTCACGCTTTACTTTATGCAATTATATATATATGCATGCTATGTATGGATGACAAAGCGTATGCCATGTAAGCCGTAATAAAATGAATCCCTAAAATAGTAAGTCACAAAGTTTCCTTCCTAATTCGAAACATGTCAAGGCATCGATCATCGGTCACGTAGACTAGGAGTCCTAGATGCGCCCGATTATCTTTGTGAGGCATGGGTTGTGAATGTAGGTTGGACTTAACATGGAAAGGGATGCCCGGACCTAGGCAACTAATAAATGGGTTGTGCTATAACATCTTAAGATGTTAGCCCATTTGATCCAAGAGTCATGTACGAGACATGATTGGAGTTTTCCTACCTAAGTAACTTAACTTGTTAGGTGTACAAGCTCAGCTTGACTAATAAGTTGTTGTGAAAAGTGGATCTTGGCCCACATTAAATCACTAACTCGAATTATTTAAAGGGATATTAATTCGGTTTGTGGGATCATTAATAAGACCTCATTTAATCTTGCTAAATTTTATTGTAGATTGAAAATGGCATCTTCAAACAACAATTTCTCATTGCGATCGGTCCTTGAAAAGGACAAATTGAATGGCACCAATTTCATAGACTGGTCTCGAAACTTAAGAATAGTTCTTAAGCAAGAGAAGAAGTCGTATGTTTTGGATGCACCCTTGCCTGAAGAACCAGGAAGGAACGCCTCTGCGGTTCAAAAGGAAACTTTTGAGACCAAGAAGAGCGACTCCAATGATGTGACCTGTCTGATGCTGGCCACTATGGTGCCTGACTTGCAAAAGCAATTTATGGACCAAGAAGCTTATGCGATCATGGTGCACCTCAAGGAGATGTTCCAAGAGCAAGCTCGTCACGAGAGGTTCGTGACAACAAAGGCCTTAATTTCTTGCAAGATGGCTGAGGGTACTCCTGTTAGTACCCATGTACTCAAGATGAAAGGGTATCTTGATACTCTTGAGAAGCTTGAGGTACTAGTGCCAAAAGAATTGGCCACTGACTTGATCTTAGGATCATTGCCTGCTGCTTATGATCCATTTGTGATGAATTATAACATGCATGCAATGAACAAGTCAGTCACTGAGCTTCATGGGATGCTTAAGAATGCTGAAGAGAACATTCGAAAGACCAATCCCGTACTTATGGTTCAAAAGGGAATTAAGAAGGGAACTGCTAAGGGAAAGGGAAAGGGAAAAGGAAAATCCAAGTCAGTTGGGAGTGCACCTCAGGCCCAATCCAAGCCCAAGGCGCCAAAACTCAAAGAGAGTGAGAGCACTTGCTTCCATTGCAACAAGATAGGGCATTGGAGGAAGAATTGCGCTCTCTTCAAGGAAGAACAAAAGAAGAATGGAGCCAAGGCGTCCAGTTCTGGTATTTTTGTTGTTGAAATTAACCTTTCTATTTCTACCACTTGGGTATTGGATACCGGTTGTGGTTCTCACATTTGTTCAAATGTGCAGGGGCTAAGAAATAGGCGGTTACTTGGGAAGAATGAAGTGGACCTCCGTATGGGGAATGGAGCACGAGTTGCTGCCATGGAGATAGGCGACTATCACCTCACTTTACCTTCCGAACTTTTTATTGTTTTGAATAATTGTTATTATGTGCCTGCTATGAGCAGAAACATTATTTCAGTTTCATGTTTGGATAGTGATGGATTTGATTTTGTTATTAAAAATGGCAATGCTCATATTCGTCGCCAAGGCATTTCTTATGGCAATGCCATGTTGCAAAATGGCCTTTATATCCTTGATTTACAAAACAAAGAGTCAATATACAACATTAATACAAAGAGGGTTAAATCAAACGAATTGAACCCTACTTACTTCTGGCATTGTCGTTTAGGACATGCAAACGAAAAACGCATTTCAAGACTCCACAAAACTGGAGTGCTTGGGTCATTCGACTTAGAGTCTTATGACACATGCGAGCCATGTTTGCATGGAAAAATGACAAAGAGTCCTTTTAATAAAGAGGGCGAGAGGACTAATGGCTTATTGGAACTAATACATACCGATGTATGTGGACCTTTAAGTACACATGCTAGAGGTGGTTTTAGCTACTTCGTGACATTCATAGATGACTTCAGTAGATATGGCTATGTCTATCTAATGAAGTATAAGTCTGAAACTTTTGAGAAATTCAAAGAGTTTAAGAATGAAGTAGAAAACCAACTTGGCAAAAGTATAAAAGCCATTCGATCAGATCGAGGTGGCGAATACTTAAGACAAGAGTTTGACAGTCATCTAAAGGAGTGTGGTATTATTTCATAGCTCACTCCTCCTGGAACACCTCAATGGAATGGTGTGTCCGAAAGGAGAAATTGAACTCTGTTGGACATGGTTCGATCTATGATGAGTCAAGCTAATCTTCCTATCTCTTTTTGAGGTTATGCATTAGAAACTGCTGCATTTCTATTGAACCGTACTCCAACTAAAGCAGTTGAGAAGACACCATACGAGGTATGCATCAAATCTTTGGCTTTAGCCCAAATGGTTTATATGATCTGTTAGTGTAAGCCCTAGCCCCAATGCATTGTAACGAAACACTTGAAATTAATAAAATGAGGCATTTGTTTTATCTATTGTATTCCTGTGCATATCAATTGATATAACTATCCAAGAATGTTGTTTCAATTTAAGTTATCATGTGTGAGGCACATGGTTGTAAGACCTTAAAACAAATGAAACTTTATTCTAAATATCCCTAGTCAGTCATTGTTATGGAAATAACAAATGAATTAAGACTAGTATGCTCTCTTTGATAAGTTGAGTTCTGTCTTACAGATCATAAGGACAAGAGTGTCAATCAGAGATCATAGATACATGTTTAGAACACGGTATCTGGATTAGATCCACTCATGAGAACACTACATGGTACAAGTCATAAGTGTTTCTCATATGCAAGTTTTGTATCGGAGTTCTTAGACCTGAAATCTCTATGAAACTCTTTATGAATTACTGTGTACTTTGACATACACCTAACGTACTCGTAACAGAGTGATAAGTACGGGTATGATTGGGTATGCATTGATTCATGTTAGAGAGCATGAGAGAAGTGAAGGGATTACCCCTCTCATTAAGAGAGAAAATATCATCGGCCACTTGATCAGTGAACTGAGAAGTGTATGGCCATACCGAGATGAAATAATAAGTAATCATTATTTATCTGAGAGTTCAGTGTCACTGGAATATCAAGAAAGGAATTAATATATATAAGGATGACTGGTTCCATGCCTTATATTAATTCTGATATTTATGGGTAAGGGACTATGCAAAATTGCATTAGGTCACTAAATGCCATATGAATTTTCATTTAATTTAGAATGCTATAATATCTTGCTAGAGAATATATATAGCCTTTGAATTAATTTATTAATTCATTGCCAACATAAAATGGACCTATAGGATCGCACACAAAGCATTGGGCTTAAAATATTTAAATTGTGTATTGGGAATTAATTTGGACTTTTATTTAAAGTCAAATTAATGCATAAAATGGGTAAACAGATTTTTGCCTAAAACAGCTAGCTGTTTTAGGCAAATATGTACAAACAGTTTTTTTGCCTAAAACAGCTAGTCAAGGTGCGATTTTGCCTAAAACAGCTAGCTGTTTTAGGCAAATCTGTTACTGTTTTAGGCAAATATATTGAACTGTCTTTTTGCCTAAAACAGCTTGCTGTTTTAGGCAAATCTATTAACAGTTGGTCACGAGAGAAATTTGTTGGCATGTGCTAGGTTTAATTTCAATTGATTAATTATCTATGTATAATTAAGTTAATTGAGTATTAAATCCTAATTTGTATTTAATCAAAATATAATACTTGAGAGGGAATTAAAGTAGCCAAAATTCAAACTAAAATACTAGTTGAATTCGGCAACTTATCACCTTAAATAAGTAAGTTTGTTTTGATTAAATGACTAATGCCATTTGAATTTAAATTCTAATAGAATTTAAATTAAGATATATCTCTTAATTAGAAAGTGATGGAGGCTGAAATTAACACTTAAATTTGGCACTCACACTTGACCTAAATTAAGTGATATATATTAATGAATTAAAATGAATAAAGCGGTATGCCGTTTTGCTATTTTTTCTCTCTTGGCCGAAATACTCAAGGGGAAAGAAATCTTTCTTGTTCTCTTGTGTTCTCGGGCTGAAATCATTCCCATTGCCGAATACACAATCATAGAGCTAGCACTCTTGATTTTAAGCCATCTTTGCAAGTGTGTGTGTGAGAATAGAGGGAGTGGCGTAAAGGCTGTTCCTTGGCATTGGTGGTAAAGATCTAAGGTGGACATATCCTTCTTGGTTGCTGGTCATCATCAAAATCAAGTTTTAAAGGCATCTAAAGTTGTAAGTTTAAAACTCTAAAATTGCATGTTTCGATTCTTGTCATGGAATTGTATGGCATGTATGATAAAATTTTTGTTTTTCCGCTGTGCTATCATCACATTCATACCATGTCATATTCCATCATGATCCTCCCAAGAGTTACCGGCCTAATGATTTTTGGAACTTTCTTACTAGTTTGACTACACCATATAGGGCTAGAGAGGCTAAATCAATGTTTATTTTGGACTTAAAATATTGGATTTTTCATAAGATTCTTGCCTCTATTGTTTTTAAAAAGCATGAATTTAATCGAGTTTCTAGTCATGAACTATTTTTGATGTGGTGTCTGCATAATCGTAAGTCTATATGTTTGTCTTATTGGATTTTCAAACAATTATTGAATTGTGTTAATCGCCCGGAGTTTCCTATCACACATGGTCATGTCATAGCTGTTATTGCTAGGGGAATTGATATTGATTTGCGTATTTATGATGGTGTACTTCCATGCATATATTTTTCTAAGCATTTATTTGTAAGAGGAGAAGTCACTAACAATTCCTTTCAATACATACCACCTATATATCGTTCTTGTTGGAAGGAATTACCAAGCACTTCTACTCCCCAAGTGGCTTCTATGGAAAGTACTTCGGAAGAGTCAAGGCCAATGGAGTTAGGGCAAAGTGATGATCCTATGGAGGGTACACCTAGTCATTCACCTGTTTTCACACCAACTGCTGGATCTTCTTCCAATATCACCACTTCCATGTTCAATCAATTGCTACACAATCAATCCGCCATCTAAAATCAATTGGCTTCCTTGGAACAAACCACAAGTCAATTGGTTTATCGTCAACGCCGTCTTGAACACAAGGTGGACACTTTCATTGCCCAAGTGGGCTATGAGGTCCTGTCACCTCCACCTTTACCATGATTTGAGGGGAGTTTTCTTTCCTTTATGCTTTTGTTTATTTTTGCTTTTCTTTTTATTTGTGTGTTTGTTTTGTTTCTCCACATTGAGGACAATGTGTGTTCTAAGTGTGGGGGAGCACTTGTGTGTTTTGTTGTTCGTTTATCTTTTTCTTTATTTAGACTAACTTTTATAGTGAGTTTTGTTATAAGTATTGCTCATATTGTATGTTATATAGGTTGTTATGAAGATTCATTTACTTTTATACTCATTTGATTAGTTATTCAAGATTTTTGGCATGTGTTTTATGTTTTTAAGTTATCTCCTATTACTTCTTTCAACATTTTGGGTTGTTTAGTCTCTTTACTAACTATGCTTTAAGGTTAGAATATGCTCATTTAGTTTAAGATTTTTGGATTTTAGTTGCCTCATGGAAACTATAGCCATAATACTTACCTTTAGGCTTTTCAATAATGGATGAGGACTAGTAAAAAGAAAAAAAAATGAAAATAATACAATACAGCAAGATGCATATCCAAAAGTTTAATAAAGTATGGGATGGAACGTAAAACGCACCCAATACTACATTCTCTTGCTATTCATGGGATAAAGTCTAAAAGTATACCCATGCTAAAAAAAGAAAGAAAAAGATGAAAAAAATATTGTCTAAAAATGCCATGAGATTGGTTTAAAGGTATGTGTGCTTTTTAATTGTCCAAAAAAGGCAACTATAGTCTTAACTTATTAAGTCTTATGAACAATATTCTCTCTTGAGCATGGTTAGTTTTGAGACTTTACTATCTTGATGTTGGGTTTAGTAAACTTAGGTGACTTGGTAACTTGGAATATATGTTTTAAATCTTGATGTACTAATATTTTGAGTGTTAAGGTATTTGATTTCATCTCAATCTTATCTTAAGTAAAAATTGAGCAATGCTTTATAATTTAACTTACTTAGTTTGACTTGGCATTAAATTTTCTCACTTTTCTCTTGCTTGGGGACAAGCAAGGTTTAAGTGTGGTGGAATTTGATGTCATGTAAAGTGTCTACCTTTTTATGTGTGTTTTTCTTATTTATGTAGCTAAGTATGTAATATTATATGTATTTTTATGTGTTTATGTTCAATTTATGTGTTTATGTTTGTTTTTAGGTTAAAATTGGTGAAGTATGAAGGAAATGAAGAAGATGGTGAAATTTCGAAGAAGAAGATCACGAGTAGTGAAGTGGTTCACGACTCGGACAGCTTTGTGTGACTAGTAAAGAGCAATCACGAGTGGAGAAGGAATGGAGAAGAAAGAGTAGTACAATTCACGACTCGAGCAAGCAATTCACGAGTCCCTGCAGTAGTTCACTAGTCGTGAAGGTAGTCACAACTTAGTAAGGAAAGCAACACAAATCACGGCTAAAGCAAGCAATCACGAATGAAGTAGAAGGCTCACGACTCGTGAAGGAATTCACGAGTCGGAGAAGAATCTATTTCCAAACCGTTGTGTCTTTTTGCATCCGATCCTTTAGCCAACCATCAGGACTTTTCAGGGCAACTTTCCATGATTGACAACTATTCTGAAGGGACATATCTGTAGACTTAATCTCTATAAATAGGGATCCAAGATGCTGAAAGAAAAAAGAGATAAATCAATGTTTTAGTTTTTAGAAATATAGTTATTATTTTGGATAAACATTTTTACTTAGTTTTTTTAGTAGATGATTACAAAGGAATAAAGCCAAAGAAACATGAGATGAGTTTCTTTCTCTTGTTTTGTCCTTAATTCAATTATATACTTTGGCTAGTTTTCTTTGTACATTATAACTATGCACTAGTATTTGTTTAAGACATGTTTATTATTATTATGAATGAAGTATGATTTACATTCATTTGTGTGCTTTGATTTGCTATGTATGATTGGCCACCATATTTGGCATGTTAGTCAATTTATTCGCAACGAGAGTTGGAATTCTTTGATGGAAAAACAAATTAATGTACTTGAAGCATTGAATTCCTTTAATTTGACTTAAGGAATTCACTTTGAGGGGTTAAAAATTGGCATAGAGCTTCATAATTTTTTTATCTCTATAATGACATGAGAGTTCTTATAGACTCTAAATGAAAACATCTTTACTGACAACGAGAGTTGCTTTAAAAAATCTTGGCTAAATTCTCCAGTCACTTTATTTATATAATTATCTAGAACTTGTTCTTAAATGAATTACTATTTCATAATTTTTAATGTATGTTCATACCATCATTTAAGTCATCTTTAATCCAAATTAATTTAATATATCCAAAGTAGTTTAGATATTTAGTTAAATGCATGATCTTTATTTTATTCGTTACCTATCCATCTAGTCTTTGTGATTTCAATACAAAATTTACCCCGTTCCCTTTGGAACGATACCCTACTCATCCTATATGCAGTCTAGTGAGACTAAGGGTTCAAATAAATCCCCATCAACCCTTAAAACCAAAAAGGAAATGCAATATGCAAGAAAAAGATACACGAATGTCACATTATTTTCGAACACTCCTTGCCAACAAGTTATACAAGAAAAAAAACAAACACACAATTATGTAAATTTAATCTAAATCATCATTCCTCAAAACAACAGAAGCTAAGCACATTCCATTTAAATTACCTTCTATAGATAAATTGAGACCCTAAAATGGCCATTAAAAACACGAATTATAAATCTATGAAAAAACAATCAATGAATTCAAGCTATTCGTTCCTTCATTCTAATCTTCTCTCACATATATAAGTGAAAAAATGAACAGATAATTACAATAAATATAAGAATGCAATAGAATTACAAGAGAAAAGGAAAAAAAAAGCCCTGACCAGAGTTCTAGGGAACATCTCTATGAGCAACTTCTTGTAACACTTGATGAGCTGCCTTGATCGGGTAAGCTACAAAAGATAATAAGATAGTCTAATAGAATATAAACAAATAGCAATGCGTACCTATAATGAGAGCTTCATAGTTTGTAAGAGAATTTAGGTATACAGGTGGGTATATGGAAAGATTAATAATGGCGAAAGCAAAAAAGTTTGAGATGGTCCTACAAATTAAGCAACTCAACTTCTTCAATTGCCTTGGGTATAAGATCAAATTAGAAAGCGAAGATCGCAAAAACAGGGTCACAAGTGAGACTTGATAAAGAAGAAGATAAAACAAGGTGGGCACATCCTCTTTGCTTTCGAAGGTAACTGTGTATACCAAATCAAAGATTCTAACTTTCATTTGGAGATGAGTCTTGGAAGATTTAAAATAGAACGATCTTCAGCAAGCAAACATACATAGAGATAAGAGAACGATCTGAGAGGGACTTTCCCTAGGGGGAAGGAAAAGGGCGAAAGCATAGAAGGGAATAAGGTTTTCGGGATTTAAATATGTTTTTATCTCCCGCTCAAATTTTGGGTATTTAGCTAGGGCATGGTTGTCCCTAAATTGGCGATAACCTTTTTTATAGCTACTTTTACGAGAACTCATTTGTCGTAATTTAGTTCTCCTTATTATATAATTAATAATAATTGATATTATTAGATGTAAAGATAATAATGTAATTAATTTAAATACCAGCAATTTAATTTATCTTAATTTTGATACGAAAAAAATGTACTAGCCAAATATAATAAATTAAATGATCTAACTAAATATAAATATAATTTAAGTATTGAGAATTAAAATAATAATTTAAATAGTAATGAAATATTATAATTATGAGTAAATATTGAAATTAATAAAAAAATGGAATACTTGCTTAAAAAGTGTTTTATTATTATTATTATTAGCATTATATAATTGTATTAAAGATATGGCATAAAAATACTGCAGACATTGGTAGCCATTACATTAGTGACAACTTTGTTGTCACCAATTAGCTACAACACTATGCTCACTAATTAGCTACAACAATGTTGTCGCCAATAGATCTATATGACTAGAATATATTTTGCTACATTAGTGACAACATTGTTATCGTCAATTAGCTACAATGCTGTTCTACCCAATTAGCAACAACAATGTTGTTGCCAATAGATCTATATGAATGGAATAATATATTTTGCAAAATTAGCGACAACATTATTATTGCCATTTAGCAACAACAATGTTATCGCTAATTAGCTAGAACAATGTTGTCGCCAATGGATCTATATAAATGGAATAGTATATTTTCCTTAATTAGCGACAATACTTTTGTCGCAAATTAGCTACAACATTGTTCTTGCTAATTAGCAACAACAATGTTGTCGTCAATAGATTTATCTGAAAGCAATAGTATATTTTTTTTAAATTAGCAACAACATTTTTGTTGCCAATTAGCTACAATATTGTTCTCACTAATTAGCTACAACAATGTTATCGCCAATAGATCTATATGACTAGAATATATTTTGCTACATTAGTGACAACATTGTCGTTGCTAATTAGCTACAACGCTATTCTAGCTAATTAGCCACAACAATGTTGTCGCCAATAGATCTATAAGAATGGAAGAGTATATTTTGCAAAATTAGCGATAACATTATTGTCGCCAATTAGCTACAACAATGTTATCACTGATTAGCTACAACAATGTTATCGCCAATAGATCTATATGAATAGAATAGTATATTTTCCATAATTATTATTGTCGCAAATCAGCTACAATGTTCTCGCTAATTAGCGACAACAATGTTGTCACCAATAAATCTATATGAATGGAATAATATATTTTCCTAAATTGGTGACAACATTGTTATCGTCAATTAGCTACAATGATGTTCTCACTAGCTAGCTACAACATTATTGTCGCTAATAGATTTATATGAATGGAATAGTATATTGTCCTTAAGTAGCGACAACAATATTAGCCATAATGTTGTTCTCGCTAATTGGTGACAACAATATTATTGCTAATAGATCTATATGAATGGAATAGTGTATTTTGCAACATTAGAGACAATATTATTCTTGTTAATTTGTTACAACAATGTTGTTGCAAATATAGCTATAGGAACGGAATAGTATATTTTGATAAATTAGTGGCAACATTGTTGTCGCTAATTAGCTATAACATTGTTCTCGCTAATTAGCTACAATAATGTTATCACTAGTAGACCTAATTGAATGGAATATTATATTTTGCTAAATTAGCAACAACATTGTTGTTGCTAATTAGCTGCAACACTGTTCTCACTAATTGGCAACAAAATTTTGCTACAATAGTGTTGTCACCAATAGAGCTATATGAACATAATAGTATATTTTGCTAAATTAATAACAACATCATTTTTGTAAATTTAGCTACAACAATGTTATTGCTAATTAGCGATAATAATATTATTGCTAAATCTGCTTTTCTCGTCACAGTTTTTTGCTCCAAAATTTTTTCACGTGATATTAGCAACAATAATATTTTGTTCTCGCTAATTTATCGCAATATTTATTTTCCCACCAACTCTTTCAATATTTGTGATGTAATTCATTTTTTGTCGCAAAGTTGTCGCTATATGGTGCATTTAGCAATGAATTTCATTGGTTGTCGCTAATTTTCATCGCTATTCTGCATTTTTTGTAGTGATACCTTTGGTTAATGTTATATAGATGAGTTTTAATGATTAATTTATTTTATCTCTTTTCTCACACGAGTTATGTTAAAAAAATAAAGGCGCACTCAAGCATATAAGAAAGTTATAAAGCATGAAATATAATGCATTAAACAATATAAGAATAAATGTAAAAACAAAATCATGCATAAATCGGTAAATTTATTGAGTTCATTTGGATGAGGATGTTGGTCCTCGCACATATTTATAAAGAAAAGGTGAAGTCTTAGGTGTATTTCAAAAAAACAAAAGGTGTTGAGCCCATACAGCTTGAAAGAAAGAATCGTGTTGATTAGTTAATTTAAGATAGAAAATATTTGAAGAGCTTTATATATATATATATATATATATATATATATATATATATATATATATATATATATATATATATATATATATATATATATATGCGACGAAAGAATGAAAGAATAAAAGAATAATAATGCTGAAATAAAAGCATACATAAATTGAACCATTTATTAGATTAGGAACATTGGTTCTCTCATGCATATTTATAAAATTCTTTATTGTGGTTTTTGGAATAAAATAGGACACTAATCCATTTTATGAGAAAAATCCAATTTAATTAAGTGGAAATAGTTTTGATGTTATTTTCAATTGAAGCGTGTAAAAAGCTATTTTTACTAACTATTACAAATTTGCAATAATTAAAAGAAAAATTAAATATAGGCTCGAAATGATGATAAATAGGAAAATAAATCCTATAATAATCTACTCCATTATATTCTCCAACCTAATTCATTGTGCCAATGAGTTGTGTACATTAAAATGGACAGAAAATAATAATGTGAGTTAATAATGAATTAAATCAAATAATAAATAAATAATTAGCTAATTCAAATAATTGGGTAAATAATTAATATTAAGCATGTTGTATAAATTATATGACAAATAACAATACTAATAATAAGAGAAATAATAAATAAATAAGCAAAAATTAATGTGCATAACAAATATATTCAATGTTAAATAAATGCATGAATAAATATATAAAAAATAATTATATTCAAAAAATAAAAATAAATAATATTAGAAATCATGAAAATAAAAGAAGTGAGTGAAAAATGGGTCAAAGAGGTGAGTCATACAGAAAATGGAGGCTAAAAGAGTGAGTTATGGAGCAAAGAAAAAAGAAAAGAGGTAACAAGGTGAGTCACTTGACCGACTTCTAGTAAAAAGTACTAGATTGACTAGTAATACAGGAAAATATAATTTAAGACCCCAAATATCAAACCCAAGGGAAACTTGTGTTTGTATAAAAGAATGTTGAATTTTAAAATAAAGTTTGTGTGTAAAAAAGAGAAGAAAAAGCCCAAAGGTTATGATTCTTGAAACTTAATTAAAATTGAAAACATAAAATTAAACAACTGATGCCAATAAACTAGATCTTAAATGAAAGCAAGTAAAAATTTTGGGAAAAATCAAGATTAAAATAACTTTCACTAAAAAGCTGACCACCTTAATTTATATAGCAATGACTTAAATCTAATGGAAATACAAGCGATTATGGAAAAACCAGATGAAATAGAACATGATACCTTGAATCAAGAATATCTTTCTTATACATCAAATTCTCATTTAAGAACAATTTAACACTTAGCATAAAAATTTAGTTTATATTCCTAAATATTTATTGAATTCTTTTACACAACTTCAACTCCAATTTATTCTTAGTTCCTCCTCTCTTAGTCTTAACCAATATTATCAACACATAATCCTTTTAAAATCAAAAAATAATCATGCATGGATAATAAAAATTAACCTAAGAACATGCAAATCAGTGATAGTGCCTAAAATAATTTCCAGTTATTGAATCAATAAACTGAAAATTAATCTTAACACAATCAAAGATAAGAATATGCTTAAAATCAAGAAATAATCAACTAATATTGAAATTAAAGCTCAATTAAGTCATCACAATACAAATTAAGGCTTTAAGTAACCTTTAGCAAAAGTAAAGAAATTACTCACTACTCATGTTGAAAATTAAAGCTAAATTAATGAGCAGAATAAAAAATAAAGAGTTACAGAAGCTCCCTTAATAAGCTTGTACAAAAAAATCAAAGAAACCTTCTAGCTCCTTGTTTATGTTCCTTACAACTACAGAAAAAGAACAAAAGAACGTAAAACTAAATTAAATAAGTAAAGAAGTTGTTACTGATGATTGTCCTACTTGATGATCTTGTTCCGGTGTTCTTGTCGACTATTTATAAGCAAAAAAAGGAATATTGGCCTTCTAAAGCTTCCTAAATTAGAATAGGAAAAGAACTTTATTTAATTAGGAAGTATCATTAAACTGGACTCCTTGATGCATGGCCAAGCAAGATGAAGATTTAATTGATACACTGCGGTGCATTTTCTTCCTACTAGGGCTGCACGGCCGAGCATAGAATTTTTCCTTGTGATACACAGCCGTGCATAAGTAATTAGGGTAGTGCATGGCCATACAATGATTTTGCTCTTCCCTTGCATGACTAAGTAAGATCTCACTGTATCATTCGTAATTCTTTAACTTTTGCTCGTTTTTCTAATTTTCTTCATACGTGGCCATTTAAATTTTCATGCATGACAGTATTAAACATCTCTAGACTGAATGTTGATTTTTTGGCTTCAATTCCTCAAAATTATGAATTTTACCGAGAACTTTTCATTTCTTACAATTAAGCCATTTTTCCTTCAATTTGACCCAAAAACACCAAAATTTACAATTAGCCCTTAAAACACAAATTTAAAAAATGAAACTAAAATTCAACCAAATTAAAGCTAAATAAACTCAATTAAACACCTAAAATCATACTAAAAATATTATATAATTCACAACTATCAAATACCGCATACTTAGACTTTACTCACCCCCGAACAAATTAAAACAATCCAACTCCTCAAAATAATAAAACTCAAATAAAGAATCATGCATTTCAAAACCAAATTTAGCAATTAACAAGAGCATTGAATAAAATTTCTAACTAGAATAAATTCAATCAAGATAATATAAGTTAGTTTCCTTGTGTGTGTGTAAGACCAAAATATTTTAAATATTTTTCAAATCAAAACACCAATGCAAATACATAGTGAAATTGATAATGAATGTACACATATGCATACAAATGCTTTTGTGCTTGAAACCCTAGAAACACCATAAGCCTCTCTTTTAGCACCAGAACCCGAAGGTTATCTTCACTAAACAACTCAAAAAAAAAACTTAAAATCACTTAGATCTTTTAAAGGTTATAATGGGGCTAAGGTATTGGCTATCAAACAGTAGATACAAAGATAATCAACGAGAACTAGGCACTCTAAACTCGAATAAATCATAATTTTGAAATTTTAAACTTGTAAGCATAATTTCTTCATTGAACTTGCTTATTTAACCCTTTATTAAACACACCCTGAGAGAAATAATAAAATTGAATTCCCCCTTTATCTTGCTTTATTTTACTATTTTAAGAAGTTGCCATTTCATTCCATATAAAGGCCCCACACTTAAAATTTTGCCGTATATGTTTTTTTCTAGCTTCTTTTATTGGAAAATTTTTGGACAGAGGGAACACAAGGATATTATACAAGCACTTGACTTCATTTCACAATTTTTTCTCTAAATGAAATAACTATTCTTATTACACTTAATTGAACTCCACAATAAATGTAAATTCATCCAAATCTAGAATGGCCAATTCTAGAGGGTAGATAAAAGCTTGTTAGGCTATATGGTTAAAAAATAAGTGTAACAAGAACAAAAATATGGCATGCATTAAGCATACCTCAGTAGGCTCAAATTGGCTAACAAAGGTAAAAAAAATATCACAAGGGTAGGAAAATAGTCTTTTTATAAGCTCAACAAGAAAATTTTACCTAGATCACTTTCTAAGTTGCTTGAGTTGCTTTTATACTTCGAAGGTTGATGAGGAAGGTTATAGCATCCTAAAATCCCTTACTCAACTATTTCTTTGTATTGATTTTTCTAAGTAAAAAAAATTATTCTTTAAGTGCTAAAAAAGATAGAAACTAACAAATATTAATCAAGTTTAAAATTAAATTAACTAGAGATTTATGAAACACCATACATATTCTACTGCTAAGCAAAGATTTTAACTTGCACATTCTAAAATTCAAGTTCAAAATGTTAAAAATTTTTAGGTAAAAATCAAGGGAAACTAAGTTTTTGTGCAAACCAGGTTATAATCTTGAACTGCCTTTTGTTTTTAGCAAGCCTTACGAACTTTAAAAGCAAAGAAACTAAAACTATGAATTAAAAGTTACTACAGCAATATCCTAAACACAAAATGTTATACTAAAACATAAAAGCAAAAAAAAACATAAAAATTAAATAAAAAAATAGATTCATGAACTAAAATGAGAGTAAGATGTGTCTCCATCCTAAACCAAAATTGAGCTTAGCATGCTCTACCCCCTATCAAAAATTTTGTTATCCACAGCAAATGCAAAATGAACTAAGATGATTGAGGCAGAGGTGGTAGGTAACATCTCCAAAAATTATAAAAAAATGTCTCTAAGGTATGCTTGACTTCCAAAATAATATCTTGCATGGTCTCAATCCTGCCTTGCATCCTATCCAAATGTGTCTGCTGGGAATCCAACCGACTACCCAACTGGTTAAGATAAGCCTCTATCTTAGGTGTAACTACATCATATGTTGGTAGGTCCTCTGCTGGAGCTGCTTTGTTTGCATTCTACACATCCTGATGCTTATCGAAATGAATACCATTCTCCCATAAATACTCCTCTCTTGTTGTCTAATGATAACGTGGCTTAGGCAATAAGATTTTCATTCTTTTAAGCATCACTTTATCAATTCAAGGCATATCTCTATCAAGTGGATTACCTAAGGTGGGGTGAGCAACTGCCTCTGCTAGAACCATAGCAATCCAACCGATGGAGATGACATGAACATTAGATGGCATCTTCTGTAGTTCCTTTATCCTTTGTGATATAATCAAAGCACCATTAATGAAAATACCATCAAGCATACAATGAAGGAGCATACTTTAGGACACATTAAATGCACTAAGGTTATTCAGACAATTGTAAACAATTTTGGATAAAAATCGATGAATAATTCTCAGAGCATGATCCCTTAAAGTATAAGCATGATTTAGTGGATCTCGAATTTGCTTCCAATTTTCCTCAGTAGAAGCATCAGACAATTCCACTAAAGCATCTAGTAAGAATCCTAAATGTTCTAAAAATTGCTTAAAAGTCATAGCGTAACCTCTCTTACCAAGTTTAAAACCCACTGTACTAGTGTTGTCACTATTTTCCTTAAAATAGCACCTGAAAGAGTATAAGAAATCGTGACCAAGGTTGGGATAAACTTTGGGCTTATGATCAATAAATTATTCCCAACTAATATGCTAAATCAAAGGCAGCACCTCATTCCATAGGTTTCCAGCAGAAATATTAAGAAATAACTGATTGAGATACGCTAGTTGGACATAGGTGCAGGCACTAAAATATTCAAACTTAGCATTCTTGGCTTTGTCAACATAAGATGGGATGCATATACCAGATGAACTTGAAGCTTCGAAATGCTTAATCTTCTTAGGTGCCACTAAAAAACAATGATAACAAGGAATGAGTAAAGTGACTAACAAAAGGTGAAAAGAAAAGCAAATCCTGTATAAAAATATATGATAATGGCCAATTGATTTCATGGTGTATGGTACTGCAAAGAATTTAACGGGCAGTTAAGAGGAGTATGAAGATGGAACAATATGCCAAGTAATGACCATAAGCAATGGGCAATTATAAATCAAAAATTATGTCAAAAGAATTAAGGGAACAAAGCATCTGTAATCAAAATAAGCTACAAAATTTCATGGTAAGATATGAATTAACAAGCATTATTGACAATGGAGAAGTAACTAATTAAAGCATGAGTCAAAATATATGCCAATTGTGATAAATAAGAAAGCACAATTCAATGAACAAAGTCACTTGGGCATTTTATCGAGTAGGTGGTGTGCAAATGTTTAATAGGTAAAATGGAGAGCAATTTTAAGGAATAAAACCACCAAAATTTACACTAAGCAACACAAGCAAGCATATTAGATATCTAATAACTGATTATTGAAAAAAAATGAGACTTGAAGAACAAATTTAATGTTGAAATGCACTTAAAATGTGTAATATACCCATGCAAATTGCAATCTTCAAATGAAAGGAAATGTTCAAATTTAAAAAGAAAAACACAAAGCACTTACTTAAAAGTAATTACAGGGAGTTTTGAGTAAGAAAATTTAATAAAGTGTGTGAAAATGGTGATAATGGTAAAGAATGTGTGAAGAAGAATAAAAAGAAGACTAAAAAGGACAGAAAAGGATAAATAAGAAGATGAAGTGAAAACAAGATAAAGAAGAGAGGAAGTGGTGGCCGAAAAAGTGAAGAGGGTGGCAAGGGAGATTGGATATGCAGCAGTGCGGCAGATCCAAGAATGGGTTGCACGAGGCGGTAGAGTAACAAGCAAAAACAAGAAAGAAAAAAATAAGAAACATGAAAGAAAAAATATAAGGCAGTGAGGGGAGGCATGGCTGCTCAGAGGAAGGGAGAAGTGGCCATATGGAAGCGCATGCAGGGAAAACGATTCATGCACAAGGGCATATAGGGATGTGTGGAGGCATATGGGGCAGCTGCTTTGGTGCGTGGCTGCATGGACTCCCTCTGCGCTTCAAAAATTTTTTTGGCCATGAAATTTTGCCTATTTTATGCTTAAATTTCCAAATTCACTTTTAATTTCCCCCTTTCACCTACATGACTCCTACAATCTATTTTTCCTTCGAAAATGGCTTTTTCTCTTGTAATGCATGAAAATTACTTTCAAAAATTTGCTTGTGGAGCACAATTAAATCATTATGATCATTAATTGATGAACTACTTCCAACTTTTGTATTTGGCACCCTTAAATTCCCTAAATGTTCTTATTCAACTCAGCAATTATTTAATTAATGAATCTAAACTTAAAAAACTAAAATCAACTAAAAACACATAAAAATAAAAAAATATGCATTCACTTAGAAAATAAAAACAAAAAGGGAAAATATTTGCAGTTCTGAGTTTAAGAGTCCTCAGCTAGACTTTCAAACTGATTTTAGTAGTCTCAAAGCACCATGATTGCCTCAGCAACCTCATGTTGTCCACTTTTATACGGTTTGAGCTAATAATCGTTCACCTTGTATTCATGTCCATCCCTTGGATTTTTTATGGTCACAACTCCAAAATTATTGCTTGACAAGACTTGATATGGCCCGAGCCATTTAGATTTCAGCTTTCCTAGAAACAAGCACAAACGACTGTTATATAATAACACCAACATACCTGGACCAATATCTTTAACCTTTAAGTGCTTATCATGCCAACGCTTCATTTTCTCCTTATAGATGGCTGCATTGTCATATGACCATTGTCGAATTTCTTCAAGTTCATTGAGCTACAATGTCCTCTTTTCTCCTGCCCTTCTCAAATCCAAATTATGGAATTTTGTAGCCTAATATGCTTTATGTTATAATTCAATCGGAAGGTGACATGCTTTACAAAAGACTATTCTATAAGGAGACATACCGATAAGGGTTTAAATGCTGTCTTATAGGCCCAAAGAGCCTCATCTAACCTTTAGGACCAATTTTTTCTAGAGTTATTCACTATTTTTTCTAAGATTGATTTCAATTCCCTATTAGAGACCTCTACTTATCCATTTTCCTAAGGATAGTACGGGGTAGTTATCTTATGGTTGACACTAAATCTTTTAAGCAAGGTTTGAAATTGATGGTTGCCTTCATCACTTATAATGGCCTTTGGTACTCCAAAACTAGTGAAAATATTTTTCCTAATAAATTCAAGTATGACTCTGGCATCACAAGTTCTATTAGCTGTTGCTTCGACCCATTTACTAACATAATCCACAACTATTAAAATGTATTCAAAACCAAATGAATTTGGAAATGTTCCCATAAAATCTATGGCCCATACATCAAAAATTTCTACCTCTAACATATATTTATAGATATTTCATCCTTTTTAAAGATGTTACCTACACATTGACATCTATCACAGATTTCAATAAAAGACTTAACATCCTAAAATAGTGTAGGCCAGAAGAAACCTGATTGAATAATTTTCTGTACCATATGATTAGGCCCATGATGACCTTCAAATTCTCCTCCATAGCATTGTCGTATTATATTTGCTTGTTCATCTTCTGAAATGAATCATCTAAGCACTTGATCCAGACAAATCTTAATGAGGTAGGGATCATCCCAAAGATAATGCTTGGCATCTGCTTGAAGCTTTTTTTTTGTTGCCAAGTGAAATCTTTATGAAGATATCCTCTTGTACGGAAATTAGCTATATTTGTGTACCAAGGAACTAAAATTTTATAGGTATATAATGCATAAATATGTTCATTAGGAAATAAATCAAAAATTTCTCCTTTTTCAATGTTAGCATGATCCAATATAGATAGATGATCAACTACAAAATTCTTAGCTCTTTTCTTGTCCTTTATCTCAACATCAAACTCTTGTAATAGCAAAACCCATAGGATAATCCTCGGTTTGGAATCCTTCTTAGCAAAAAGGTGTCTTAATGTAGCATGATCCAACCACACATTTACTTTGGAACCAAGGAGATCAGATCTAAAATTTTCAAAGGGAAATACAATTGCTAAAAGTTCTTTCTCTGTGGCTGTATAATTAACTTGAGCTCCGATGAGTGTATGACTAGCATAGTAGATAGTGTAGCAAATCTTCTCCTTCCGCTGTCCTAACACTACTCTTACTGCATAGTCACTAACATCACATATAATTTTGAATCTTAAGCTCTAATCCAATGATGCTATAACTGGTGCAGTGACTAACTTTTTCTTTAATGAATTAAAAGCCTGCAAGCACTCATCATCAAAGTTAAATGCAGCATCTTTAAGCAATAAATTAGATAATGGCTTAGGTATTTTAGAGAAATCCGTAATAAACCAATGGTAAAACCCAGCATAACCAAGGAAACTTCTAATACCTTTAACACTAGTCAGAGGAGGTAATTTATCTATAACATCAACTTTTACTCTATCTACTTCAATTCCTTTCTTAGAGATCTTATGTCTTAGAACAATCCCTCCTCTAACCACAAAGTGACATTTTTTCCAATTAAGAATAAGGTTCATCTCTTGACACCTTTTTAGGACCAATGTAAGATTATTCAAACATGACTCAAAATCATGATCATATAGTGTAAAGCCATCCATGAAAACTTTTATGAATTTTCAAGAAAATTATGAAAAATGGCCATCATACATCTTTGAAATGTGGCAGGGACATTACAAAGACCAAAGGGCATCCTTCTATATGCAAATATTCCATAGGGACATGTAAATATGGTCTTTTTTTGGTCCTCTAGGGCTATAGGTATTTGCATATATCCCGAATATCCATCTAAGAAATAATAAAATTTATTACCTGCCAATAATATTTGGTCAATAAAAGGTAATGAAAAGTGATCTTTTCTATTTGTATTATTTAATTTTCTATAGTTTATGCATACTTTCCATCCTATCACTGTGCTTGTAGGGATTAATTCATTGTTTTCATTGGTTATAACAGTCATACCCCATTTTTTAGGTACACATTGAACTAAACTAACCTAACTACTAGCAAAAATAGGATAAATAATACATGCATCGAGGAGTTTAAGTGCTTTCTTTTCACCACTTCTTGCATTACTAGATTTAGTCACCTTTAGGGTTGTACCACCAGCTTGAAGTCATTCTCCATAGGTATCCAATGCGTACATTAACTGGGGCTAATTCCTTTTAGTTTAGATATTGCCTAACCAATTACTCCCTTATGTTCTTTGAGTATTTTAATGAGTATCGCTTCTTCTAAACCTGTCAATAAAGATGAAATAATTACTGGTTTTGCATTATCCTCTAAAAATACATACTTTAAATGAGATGGAAGAGTTTTGAGTTTAGAATTTTCTCCCTTAAGAGAGGATGGTTCATCCTCCATATTTTCATCTTCGCTATGCTATTTTTCCAAATCCTATATTAACTCCTTTTCCTTAGCTTCCAATTCCTCCTTTTACTTTGAATGCATCAAACATTCTTGAAGTTCATCATCTAGAATGAGTTTCGCTTGTTTTTCTTCGACACACTCTTGAACACTATCAACCAAAAAAATTGATTCTTCAAAGTCATATGAAGGATGTTTCATTACATTGTTCACATTAAAGACCATTTCTTCCTCGTTGAACCTCAAAGTGATCATTTGGCCATGAACATCAATTAAAGCTCTCTTCATGTTCAAAAAGGGTACCTTTCGATCCTCCTCTATATCCATAACCATAAAATCCAGCAAAAATATAAAATTTCTTGCTTTCACCAATAAATCCTCAATAATACATTTCGGCCTTTTCACCGATCTACACGCCAACTGTAATGCCATTCGGGTCTCCTTGATATCTCCTAAGTTTAATTTCCTGCAAATTGAATAAGGAATTAAATTAATGCCCAAAGGGCATCCTTCTATATGCAAATATTCCATAGGGACATGTAAATATGGTCTTTTTTTGGTCCTCCAGGGCTATAGGTATTTGCATATATCCCGAATATCCATCTAAGAAATAATAAAATTTATTACCTGCCAATAATATTTGGTCAATAAAAGGTAATGAAAAGTGATCTTTTCTATTTGTATTATTTAATTTTCTATAGTTTATGCATACTTTCCATCCTATCACTGTGCTTGTAGGGATTAATTCATTGTTTTCATTGGTTATAACAGTCATACCCCATTTTTTAGGTACACATTGAACTAAACTAACCTAACTACTAGCAAAAATAGGATAAATAATACATGCATCGAGGAGTTTAAGTGCTTTCTTTTCACCACTTCTTGCATTACTAGATTTAGTCACCTTTAGGGTTGTACCACCAGCTTGAAGTCATTCTCCATAGGTATCCAATGCGTACATTAACTGGGGCTAATTCCTTTTAGTTTAGATATTGCCTAACCAATTACTCCCTTATGTTCTTTGAGTATTTTAATGAGTATCGCTTCTTCTAAACCTGTCAATAAAGATGAAATAATTACTGGTTTTGCATTATCCTCTAAAAATACATACTTTAAATGAGATGGAAGAGTTTTGAGTTTAGAATTTTCTCCCTTAAGAGAGGATGGTTCATCCTCCATATTTTCATCTTCGCTATGCTATTTTTCCAAATCCTATATTAACTCCTTTTCCTTAGCTTCCAATTCCTCCTTTTACTTTGAATGCATCAAACATTCTTGAAGTTCATCATCTAGAATGAGTTTCGCTTGTTTTTCTTCGACACACTCTTGAACACTATCAACCAAAAAAATTGATTCTTCAAAGTCATATGAAGGATGTTTCATTACATTGTTCACATTAAAGACCATTTCTTCCTCGTTGAACCTCAAAGTGATCATTTGGCCATGAACATCAATTAAAGCTCTCTTCATGTTCAAAAAGGGTACCTTTCGATCCTCCTCTATATCCATAACCATAAAATCCAGCAAAAATATAAAATTTCTTGCTTTCACCAATAAATCCTCAATAATACATTTCGGCCTTTTCACCGATCTACACGCCAACTGTAATGCCATTCGGGTCTCCTTGATATCTCCTAAGTTTAATTTCCTGCAAATTGAATAAGGAATTAAATTAATGCTAGCACCCAAATCACATAAATCATTTCCAATAAAATTACCTCCTGATTCACAAGGTAATGTAAAACTACCAGGATCTTTTAGTTTTGCTATAATTTTATTCATTAAAATAACACTATAGTTTTCAGATAGTTAGATTATTTCCACACCGTCTAGCTTTTTCTTATTAGTGCAAAGCTTTTTCATGAATTTAGCATATTTAGGTATATGCAATAAAGCTTAGACAAATGGTAAATTTATATGTAACTTTTTAAATATGTCTAAAAATCTAGTTAATTGCTTATTTTTCTTTTCTTTTCTAGCTAAAGTGGGGAAATGTAACTGAGATTCATCAAAAATAATAGAAATAAGTTTTTCTGTACCTTTACCTTTCTCAATAATAGGAGGTACTTTCTTTATATTTTTAGAATTAGAAACACTTATCTTCATTGTTGATTCCATCCTTTGAGAAGAATTATTACCAATTTTAGCTTTTTCTAGCTCTTTTTCACTTCTTAAGGTGATTTTCTTGGCTTACTTCTTTGGATTACGGTCTACATTAGATGGAAAACTTCCTTGAGCTCTATTGGATAATGATTTAACAAGTTATCTCATTTGGTTTTCTAGATTCCTAATCGAAGCTTCTTGTTTTCTCATCCAAATATCTTGAGTTTTTCACCTAGTATCTTGACTAGCAATAATTGTATTTTGAGAAGCCATGAAATTTGTAATCATTTTATCTATATTTGATTTTCTTTCTTATGAGGGTGGAGGTTGAGGTTTTTGAAATCTAGCTAGTTAATGATATGTAGATGGGTAGTGTGGTTGGAATTGATTTTGGTAATAAAAATGGTTATTATTTTGGGAGGCTTGGTTCTGATTAAATGGTGCCCTAGGTTGAGGGTTAGAGGTGGATGCTTAATTTCCTTCTCTCCATACAAAATTAGGATGATTTCGCCATCTTGGGTTATAGGTATTACTATAAGGGTTTAAAGCATTTATTTCCTCTAGTGATCCGTCACCATTTTTAAATCCAGATACTTTTTGTGTTCCTGCATGCGCATCACATTCATTAGACAACATAGATATATTTTTAGTTTTAAGCTCATTTATTTCTCTTAAATGTTCTTTTCTGATTAATTCTATTTGAAAGCATAGTTATTTCAACTATACTATGTACTCCCTATTTCTTTAGTGCTGCTTTAGAAGTCGTCCACTGAGCATCATTGGTAGCCATCTCATCAAGAAGCAAGAATAATTCTTCAAAAACTTGGTTCATAAAACTACTATTTGATGTTGCATCTAATAAGGATCTCGTTGCTTTATTACCCTCTGCATAGAAAATATGCATTAGTTGATAAACAGGAAATCCATGATGCATATAGCTTTTTAAAAGTCTTATAAATCTTTCACAGGCTTCATGGAATGACCCCTCATAAAATTGCTGCAAGTCATTGATTTGTTTCCTAATGAGAGCTTTCTTAGTAGGTGAAAAAAATTTGCACAAGAATTTTTCTTACATTTGTTGCCAAGAATGAATGGACTAATTGGGTAGCATTTGTAACCAATATCTACCCTTTCCTATGAGTGTAAAAGGAAAAATTTTAAGCCTAATAGCATCAGTTGATACATTAGGGATTCGCACAATGTCGCTAACTTCTAAGAACATATCTAGGTGTTGTGCAAGATCCTCTATTTCTGAGCCTGAAAACTGGTTTCTTTATACCATCGTAATGGTAGTAGGTTTTATTTCAAATGGCTAATGATGAGGTATCCTAATAGTTCTATGTTCTTCATTCTACCTAGGAATAGCATAGTCTTAGGTTTAAACCCATTCCCTGGAGCTTGATGAGTTCCGTTTTGCTCTTCAATCCTAGGAGGTTGTGGATTATCCATAGGTAGGTTTTCACAAGGTAGGCCATCAATGTTAAGAGGTGGATCTATCTCTAGATCATTCATGTTTCCTTATAGCCTCCTTATCCTATGGAATGTCCGTTCGATTTCAGGGTCTATGGGTAGAATTGGACTATTTCTCACCATAAACCAATCACACCTGCAAAATTAAAACAATAAAATCATAAAATATATAAAGAAGAGAAAGAATAGGAACACATAAAAATCCACTTTAAAAATCAAAATAAGTAAACAAATGCCAATGATTTCACCGGCAATGGCACCAAAAACTTGATCGACTTCTAGTAAGTGTACTAGATCAGCTAGTAATACAGAAAAATATAAATTAAAACCCCAGATATTAAACCCAAGGGAAACTTTTGTTTGTATAAAAGAATGTTGAATTTTAAAATGAAGTTTGTGTGTAAAAGAGAGAAGAAAAATCCCAGAGGTTATGATTCTTGAAACTTAATTAAAATTGAAAATAGAAAATTAAACAACTAATAAACAATTGACTAAACTAGATCTTAAATGAAAGCAACTAAAAAGATTTGGGAGAAATCAAGATTAAAACAACTTTCACTAAAGGGTTGTCCACCTTAATTTATACTGCAATGACTTAAATCCAATAGAAATACCAGCAATTATGGAAAAACCAGATGAAATAAAACCCAATACCTTGAATCAAGAATATCTTTCTTAAGCATCAAATTCTCATTTAAAAACAATTTAACACTTAGCATAAAAATACAGTTTGTATTCCTAAATATTTATTGAATTCTTTTATAGAAACTTCAACTCCAATTTATTTTTTGTTCCTCATCTCTTAGTCTTAACCAATATTATCAACAAATATTATCTTAAAATCAAAAAATAATCATGCATAGACAATAAAAATTAACCTAAGAACATGCAAATTAGTGATAATGCCTAAACCAATTTTCAGTTATTGAATTAATAAATCGATAATTAATCTTAACACAATCAAAGATAAAAATATGCTTAAAACCAAGAAATAATCAACTAATATTGAAATTAAAGCTCAAACAAGCCATCACAATACAAATTAAGGCTTCAAGTAACCTTTAGAAAAAGTAAGAAACTACTCACTACTCATGTTGAAAATTAAAGTTAAATTAATGAGAAGAATAAAAAACAAAGAGTTGCAAAAGCTCCCTTAATCAACTTGTACAGAAAAATCAAAGAAACCCTCCAAATTCTCAGTTCTATTCCTCACAACTAAAGAATGTAAAACTAAACTAACTAAGTAAAGAAGTTGCTACTGATGATTCTCCTACTTGAAGATCTTGTTCTGGTGTTTTTGTCGACTATTTATAAGCAAAAATAAGGAATATTGGCCTTCTCAAGCTTCCTAAATTATAATAGGAAAAGAACTATGTTTAATTAAGAAGTATCATCAAACTAGACTCCTTGCTGCACAACCAAGCAAGATGAAGATTTAATTAATTCACTGCTGTGCATTTTCTTCCTACTAGGGCTAGACAGCCGTGCAAATAATTTGGCCTTGTGATGCACGGCCTTGCATAAGCAATGAGGGTAGTGCACGACCATACTATGATTTTGCTATTCCCTTGTAACGCCATGTAAGATCTCACTATATCATTCGTAATTCTTCAACTTTTGCTCGTTTTCCTAATTTTCTTCATATGCAACTGTTTAAAATTTCATGCAAGGACGTGTTAAACATCTCTGGACTGAACGTTGATTTAAGGCTTCAATTCATCAAAATTATGAATTTGACCTTGAACTTTTTATTTCTTACAATTAAGTCCTTTTTTCTTCAATTTGACCCTGAAAAACACCAAAACTTACAATTAGCCCTTAAAACACAAATTTAAACAATTAAACTAAAATTCAACCGAATTAAAGCTAAATAAACTTAATTAAACATCTAAAATCAAAGTAAAAATATCATATAATTCACAACTATCATCACTCCCCTAAGGAATGAGTCAAAATTGTGTCATGGTCCAGGAACATGACTCAAATGAGTCAAGGGTGTGAGTCACGATTGAAGGTCTAAGAACGTGACTCAAATGAGTCAAGGGTGTGACTCATGACTCAAAGGCATGATCGATAACTTAAGATCTAAGAATGTGACTGGTGACTCAAGTGCATGAATCAAGACTCAAGATCTAAGAACATGACTGCGACTCAAGGTCCAGGAATGTGACTCACGACTCAAAGGCATGACTTAATCCAAAACACATACAAAAAGCTAGAAAATGTAATTAACAACTAAGAAAAGCTCCCAAAACTTATTTTTTGAGGAATTTTCAGGTAATAAAACACCCTAAAACTCATTTTTAAGCATAAAATACAAGATTTGTACACTAAAAACACAACTTAAAGTCATAAAATAGTAGATCGAGCAAAAACATAAAAAATAAAAAAAAATGAAAATTATGATCTCAAATTCAATTTAAACATAATATCTACTAGCTTTAGGGTTCAAGAATATTTCCTTCAGTATTGGTTCCATCAAAGAAAAAGGATCTAGTGCTCTATGTCTTTTTTTTCAATTTTTTGTAATTTTTTATGAAGTTTTTTCCTTTATTTTCCATAGAAAAGAAGAAGAAAGAAAAGGAAAATGAAAAGGAAGAAGATGAAGATCAAGATGAAGATGAAGATGAAGATGAAGATGAAGAGAGAGATGAGATAGAAAGAGGTTCTTAGGGGCTAAGTTACCTAAAAAAATCCCAAAATGAGATAAGATCAAAAGGGATTTTTTCCCCACTTTTTCCCCTATTTTCGGGTGCAAAATACAATTTAGAAGTGACTCATAGATTCCACTCATGAACCTGGTCCATAAGTCAATAATAACTCATGGACCTTTGACTTTGACCATTGATTTTGACTTTTGCCTCCCTTTTCTCAGCCAACTATCCTCTAATCTAAAATATTTTGCTATTTTGGGCTCGAGGATGTCATTGTTTTGATAAGGTGTCTTTTAGACATTTATTTCCCTATGTCTTAGCCATCTAATTAATTAAAAATCACTTAATTTGGATTCTTAAATTAGTATTTATGGCCAAAATACTGACTACTGCTCTTACAAAATTTTTTTGGGATAAAATGATATTTCAAATTTGAAAAATTACTGGGAACAAAGGATTCATAATTAGGTCATATTATCTTTATGAAAGTTATTCCAAAATGAGCCTATATTTTTTTAAAATTGTATTAATCTCAATAAGAGCTCTACAAAGGGAGATATACTCAAATTACTATAAACTAGTCTAGGTGCAAGGATAGATTTGGGTCATCTATGTTCGAGTCTACTTCATAAAAGTTGTAAATATTTATCTTAAGTTCAAATTTCTTTGAAATGATCTAATTATAATGTTTTTAGGCTACCATAAGTCTATACTACTCTAGATTGCTCTACATTTTTAAAACTAATTTTCTCATTTTGCCTTTTTTGAAATAGATAAATAACGAAGCCCTAAAAAAGTTATTTTAAGAATATTAAAAAACCCTGGGAAAACTTGGCATTTTTATTCCTTGTTTATTTATGAGAAACCACTTCCTTATTAAGTAACCTTGATCAGGAGTTATCTCAGGACCCAATGTTTGCAAAAGGGTTAACACGTCGAGAATCTGACATTAACTATCCAATCAACAAAAGGTTAACACGTCGACAAGCTGATGATAACCCTAGGATTAAAACATTAATAAGCTGATAGTAATTGTCCCATTAAAATTCAATGAGAAAATTGTTGCCTTAGGTATGCATTTCTTTCCTTTACCATAAATTTTGGCTTACATAGGCACTAGTGTGCTAGTTTCCCCAAAATTGGGGACAACTATAAATGTTGAGTCCTGAGGCAATCTATATCAGAATTAACCAATGAGAAAGTATTATTCATATTACAAATGAAGAATGAAAGCATCAATTCTATCCTTGGTCTTTATAAAATTTTTAAAATATTTTTAGTAGGGTTTAATCCTTTCATTTCTTAGATAGCGAGAATGAGATTTCAATTAGGAGAATGGGATTCTTTTGTGATATATACCTATCTCTCATAATGAGAAACTCTCATCCATGACTCATTTTTATCTATCTATCTTCAACCGATAGGCTATTTTGGCTATCTCTGACCTGTTAATGACTTGATGACTTATGCCTATCACTTACTGAGTCACGGGCACAAGTCAACTAAGTCATGGCAAAAGGGCACATTTGTAATTTTAACTTCCTTTTTCTAATGGCACTGTTTGTGGCTTTAGTGGCAACCATCTGTGGGGGTTTTACACTTATTCTGCATGCTTTTACAGCTGGAAGTTTGGATGAGATTGGGACTCAAAAATAGATAAATTTTGAAATGAGATTGACAAGGATATTAACCAGATTTTGAGGAAGAGATAGAGTTGGAGGAATTTTAAAACTCTATCTTAGTATAAATGGAAAAAACCTTAGAGATTTTTAGGGGAGAATTTTTCTTAGAAAAGAAAAAAATCCGATTCCTACTTTTCTTCTAGAAAAGGTGCTCTCTCACACATTGAGGTTTTTTTAGGGGAAATCATTTTTTTACAAGAACAAGTCTTATCTTTTTATTCGTAAAACTCATCCAAAAAGGGACTCGGAGTATAGTTTTCTAGGCTTTCAAAATTTAAACTAAAGGTAATATTTTAGGCTCTATTTATTTCTTTATTAGGATAAAGTAAATGCCATGTAGATTCCTTTAAGTTCACCATGTGAAGATACCATTTTATTTAATCTCAAAATTTTATGTTATGTTGCCTTGATTAAATGTCTATTTCAATTTTATCATGCCATGTTTGATTGAAAAACGATTAAAATCATGTAGAAGGGTATGTTTGTCGATTTCTCTCTATTAATGCGTGATTATATTTTCTCGGTAAAATTCCTAAATTTATTTTGTGAGAATTTAATAAGTTCTATGGTCTCTAGAGGTAATTCTAGTATACTTATAAGGTGTTTTATGCATGTTTAGTAAGTATTTTACATTTAAATGTGTGTTTTTGACATTTTTTTCTTGGGGTTGCATTCAACGTGTAAGCCATAGGAAGAAAGGTTGAGTGATGCCTGGCTCTCATAGCTAGTAATGGGATGTAACAGGGCTTCTTTTCCCCTCGCACACCTCCTGTAACTGCCCGTCCTTCCTCGTTTTGGCTATCTGTAATGCTCTTGGATGGTCCAATTTCATGTTTTTTATGCTTTTCTTGCCATAATTATACTACATTACATGATATATTTTACATTCCTAATTCACATGCTGTTGGAATATTATGGTTACATGCATCACATACATGAGCGGAATTTTAAATTTTTTTTAACCATAAGATCTGATCTTGCCATGAATACATAATATAACTATATGAGAATAAGAAAAATCACCTTTGATTTTTGTTGAACAGTTGATTTTACTTCGCACCGGGTTGTCGCAAACCACAGTGTCCAAAATCGAACACCTCCAATGAGTAATCCACACTAGAGAGGGGTAAATTGAACCAACAACTTGGTGTTCAACTAGGGCTGGCCGAAATTCCCAAGAGCTAGCTTGGGAAGTGGCGCAAAAGGGAGAGAGGATTAAGAGAAAAAGACTTTCCTTTTGTTTTAATCACTTAACCCTAATTCTCATTAGTTGGCCTTTTATAGTTAGGTTAAAATTCCAACTCCTTAATGAGATTGGGCTCTTTAAAATTGCTGGAGAATTATTAATTGGGCTTCTGGAATTAATTATAATCATTTGGGCTTAATTAAATCCAAATTAAATCTTTTCATAAAAGACCATGCATAAAATCCACAAACTAGGCCCTTTGTGCATCTAATTGGATTTAAATACCCAAATGGATTCCAAATCCAACCAAATTAAATATGTGAGTTCCATAACACTTATGTAACATATATAAATTAATTTGGTCCAAGAAAAAACCCTCTAAGCCCTTCTGTATGAAGTTGGCGTGTAGCCCTCTTCTGGAGGGCTTCCTCCAACTTCTTCATTCCTTTGGCCCTCTATAATTTCTCCAATGGTCCTATTAATTATTATATCAGTCCTATAATACTTATAGTAGTCTTATAACACTTATAAGACAATAATAATTAATCATGAAATACATTATTTCATTTAGGTCCAATTTACAGAACATTTCTCAAAAGTTCCGCGGACAATTTTATTTGATCATAATTAATTAAACTCTTTAATTAATTATTATCATATTCTCCTCTCTACCTTTATAATAATATCAAATATTATTATCCTTGTCATTTTACCATTTTACCCTTTTCTCTATATGTGTGTGACCTATTGGGTTCCTGTCCATGTTGGCAGTATAATATGTAATTGTGAGTTCTATTCAAAACTCACATGATTTAAACTCCTTTAAATCAATTTATCAATCTCTATTGATATTTTGATACATCATTATACAAGTCATGATTGGCCTCTAGCTAGGCATCATGACTACCCAAATGTCAGGAAAGTCATGTGGTTTGACTGTACCCTTCCATAGAAACAGTTACCGTGCAATTACTCCTTTCACCACTCTTATCTCAATCAGATTCTGAGTATGGATTTCTGTCAACTCATATAAATCTAATTATGTATGTTCTATTAATTTAACCATTGTTCCTAAAATGCCCTTCATGGATCTCCATCCATCTCGGCATATTACTCTGGCCAGAGATTCACTGAACAAGGTAATTATAGAATCATGTGAGATAACTTCCCTTGTTAAATCTGGGATGGTGAATCCTTTGTCAATCACTCAACTATCTTCAAGTAGGTCATGATATACCCAATCTCCTAACTATGTTCACTCCCAGTTGGAAGTAATCAGTTATGGAGTCAAAGTATACCACTTGCTACTTAAGATAACTTTGGTGATCTCAAGTCTAAGGATACTTGCACAACCGCTATGAAGAGATTCCTCACTGACATAGATTTAATATCCATATGAGGATTCTCTTTGCAGGTCTCCAATGAACTTGTTCCTCTAACAAGCATCCACATGTTAGCTTTGATTATCATCCATAATCACAATTATGAGAACCATTGCTTGAACCATTCAAGAAGCATAACATGTGCTAGTCTGTCCGAATTAACAATGTCCTATCTTGTTAATTCTATGACTAGGGATATTTAGATATTAACACATTTGCATGCGATAGACATCTCACATCATGAACACTTTCATGATTGCCTTTGCACTGTGTTTATAATATCTAGGACTTCATTTATTAATTTAAGATTTACAAACTCATGTATTCAAACACAGCATTAATAAATGAATGATGCCTTTTATTAAGAATATAAATTTCATACATATGAAAAACATCCCTATTACATGGGCTCTAGGGCATACTCTCTAACAATCTCCCACTTGCACTAGAGCCAATCACTCATATGTCTCAGACCCATGCTATTTATATGGTGATCATGCTTTATCTGGGAAAGTGCTTTAGTGAGGGGATCCGCCACATTGTCATCTGTGGGAACCCTTTCTATTTTCACATCATTTCTAGCTACTATTTCCCTTATGAGATGGTAGCGTCTGAGAACATGCTTGGATCGCTGATGAGACCGTGGTTCCTTCGCTTGCGCAATGGCTCCATTGTTGTCACAATATAAAGGAATCGGATCAACAATGCTAGGCACCACTCCTAGTTCGGTTATGAACTTTTTGATCCAGACTGCTTCTTTGGCTGCTTCTGAAGCAGCAATGTACTCAGCTTCTGTCGTGGAATCAGCAGTTGTTTCTTGTTTGGAACTTTTCCAACTAACCGCTCCTCCTCCCATTATGAACACATAACCAGATTGTGATTTACAATCATCTTTGTCAGATTGGAAGCTGGCATCTGTATACCCGTTTACTTCCAAACTGCCCTCTCCATATGCCAAGAATATATCCTTAGTCCTTCTCAAGTACTTAAGAATATTCTTGACAGCTGCCCAATGTTCCTCTCCAAAATTAGATTGGAATCTGCTTGTGACACTCAAAGCAAATGCTACATCTGGACGTGTACATAACATAGCATACATGATAGAACCAATTGCAGATGCATATGGTATTCTATTCATGCTCTCTCTATCCTCCAGTGTCTGTGGACACATAGACTTAGAAAGGTGTTTCCCATGCACCATGGGTATAAACCCTTTCTTAGAGAGATCCATATTGAACCTCTTCAATACTTTATCTATATATGTACTTTGAGAAAGACCTAGCAACCTATTGGATCTATCTCTATAGATCCTTATTCCCAGAATATAGGATGCTTCTCCAAGGTCTTTCATGGAGAATTGCTTGGATAACCATATTTTAACAGATTGGAGAAGAGAAATGTCATTTCCCATGATCAATATGTCATCTACATATAGAACTAGGAAGACAATTGCACTCCCACTGACCCTTTTATACACACAAGGTTCATCTTCATTCTGTGAGAAACCAAACTCTTTGATTGTCTCATTGAATCGTATGTTCCAGCTCCTAGAGGCTTGCTTCAATCCATAAATGGATCTTTGAAGCTTGCATACCTTTTCGCCATTTCCAGATGTGAATCCTTCTGGTTGTGTCATATACACATCCTCGGTAAGATTTCCATTAAGGAAAGCTGTCTTCACATCCATCTGCCAAATCTCATAATCATAATGAGCTGCAATGGCTAAAAGTATTCTTATAGACTTAAGCATCGCTACAGGAGAAAAAGTTTCGTCATAGTCAATACCTTCTTTTTGACGATAACCTTTTGCTACTAAGCGAGCTTTATAGGTAACTATATTACCTTCCATGTCAGTCTTCTTTTTGAAGACCCATTTGCACCCTATGGGTTTTATCCCTTCAGGTGGTTGAGTTAAAGTCCATACTTTATTCTCATACATGGAGTCCATTTCGGACTGCATAGCCTTAAGCCATAAATCACGTTCTGAACTGTTCAAAACTTCTTGATAGCTTGTAGGCTCATTGTCCTCTACTACAGTTATGCCTCTATCCGAATCTACGTGAAATCCATATCTCACAGGGATAGAACGCATCCTAGTAGATCTTCTAGGATTTTGTGTATAATCAGGTTCAACTGTAATCTCATCATTATGAAATTCAGTTTCGGGTTCAATCGATTGATCATCTTCTATTTGTGGGTCTTGAACTTCACCAAGCTCAATTTTACTCCCACTGTCTTCTCGTAGGAGAAATTCTCTTTCCAAGAAGACAGCATGCCTTGAAACAAACACCTTTTGTTCTAAGGGATGATAGAAATAATATCCAAACGTTTCTTTTGGATATCCCACAAATAAACATTTGTCAGACTTAACATCCAGTTTGTCTGACATTGTCCTCTTCACATAAGTAGGACAACCCCATACTTTCATATGAGAAAGCGTGGGTTTCTTGTTATTCCACATCTCATATGGAGTAACATCAACCGATTTACTAGGAACTCTATTTAACACATAAACAGCAGTTTCTAGTGCATATCCCCAAAAGGACTTAGGCAAGTCTGCTCGGCTCATCATTGATCGAACCATATCTAATAGTGTTCGATTTCTCCTTTCAGATACACCATTGTGTTGTGGTGTATATGGAGGAGTCCATTGAGATAAAATCCCATTATCTCTAAGATAATCCTGAAACTCTTGACTTAAGTATTCTCCACCTCGATCTGATCTAAGTGTTTTAATACTTTTGCCAAGTTGTTTCTCTACTTCATTTCTGAATTCTTTGAACTTTTCAAATGCTTCAGACTTATATTTCATTAGATAGATGTATCCAAACCTGGAATAATCGTCTATGAAAGTAATGAAGTAGGAGTAACCTCCTCTAGCATGTGTAGTCATTGGACCACATACATCTGAATGTACTAAGTCCAAAACCATTTTAGCTCGTTCTCCTCTACCAATAAAGGGAGCTTTTGTCATTTTTCCCAATAAACAAGATTCGCATGTATCAAATGATTCATAATCAAATGATCCCAAATCACCTGACTTGTGTAACTTGGTCATGCGTTTTTCATTTATATGGCCTAAACGACAATGCCATAAGTATGAGGTATTCAGATTATCATATTTCATTCTCTTGGTATTCACATTATGTACTTCTTTATTTAAATCAAGAACAAATATACCATTCTCAATGATAGCTTTTGCATAAAACATATTGTTCTTAAAAATGTAACAACATTTGTCCTTCAAAGAAATATCATAATCGTTCATCAAACGACTGAAAGAAATAATACTTTTGGATAAGGCTGGAACGTAATAACAATTATTTAATTCCAGTACTAATCCACTAGGAAGAGGCAAATAGTAAGTCCCCACAACTGTTGTAGAGATATTCTGTCCAGTAGCTGACTGCAAACATATCTCTGCCTTTCCAACTATTCTAAAGCTTCTAAGCCCATGTAGATCATCACACAAATGTGATCCACATCCGGTATCTAATACCCAAGACTGTTTTGAAGCAATAGAATAAGTATTAATTTCAATCATATGAATACCTGAGGTAGAAGCATCAGCATGCTTTTTCTCCTTGAGAGAATATAGGTAGGCCTTGCAGTTGCGCTTTCAATGACCATCTTTTCCACAATGGAAGCAAGTTCCTTTGGGATTCTCTTTCTTGGCAACCTTCTTCTTGGAAACCCCACCATCCTCTATCTCATATTGCTTCTGAAGCTTTGAGGACATAACACCCAGCATCAGACATGCTGCTACTTCACTATCCTCTATGTATTTTCGATAAGTGCCTTTGATCTCATCAATGGCATCATCTGATGGAAGTGGTGGAAGATCTTTATCCAAGACATAATGGATCTTTTCAGCTTTGAGAACAATTCTCACTTGCTTGATCCAGTTAGAATAGTTGCTGCCAACCAGTTTGTTATCCAAGATTGATCGTGTATTTGATGTGCTCATGATGATGACATAGATGTGAAAAAGAAAAGATATGAGAGTATGTTCATATATATGTATGCATTAATAAGGTCTTTAATTAATCCATTTACTCCCACTATTTTATTGCGAATTAATAGCCCTCACTATATAATCCGAGAAAACCCGATGGTTTTCTTAGTGGGCCAACATCCAATCCTTGATATGTAATTTGACCTTGACTGTGGTCAACAAGCCAAATTCCATACCCTTGAAAGGTAGGTATCTTTATACCAATTGTGTCTCTACACAACTATTGGATCATTAGGTTATCAACTCTTGATGCATGCATATCATATATGCATTCCCTAATCTTGCCTCTAGAACCATTAGCCTTGACTGTGGTCAACAAACTAATGGGCTAGCTAAGATGACCCATTTAATTAGATTTGAACATATTCGATATAATGTGAGCTTGACTGTGGTCAACAACCCACACTATAAAGAACTCTGGTTCTCCTC
>CM075814.1:13070031-13136777 GCA_037975025.1 Excoecaria agallocha | reverse complement strand
CTCCTCAAATTAATGGAAGGCTTATATACCTTAGTATTTGTTTTGAGGGTTTTAGTTAATTAAGTCTCATCATACATGGTTTGCATACATTGGTATGCATCCTATATCTATCACATAAATATAAGCATACAAATATGGTATAGTTATGGACTTCACTACATTGATTTTTCCGAGCCAAGAGGGAAATCAAAAGGTCACACCTAGGTAGTATGCATGATTCAAACAAGAAAAATAATTACATTATCTTCAAGCTTGTTGGATCTCCATCCGGCCCATCTTGCTCCTTGATAGTGGTCTCCATCTCTATTTCTAATTCTAATCTAAGTAATCTAATTACATATTACAACTTGAAAAGAAATACAAACCAAAAACAAGTGGCCGGGACATGAAAGTCCTCCTTGGGCCAAAACATGCATAATGCTCAATCACATTGGGCCTTGTCCTTAACTATCCATCATGCCAATCATACACCCTTATATGCATTTCTAATGCATAAAGAAATGAATTACTAACTTTGTTTCAACTCTTGAAACAAACTTTTGAGTTATTTAATGATGTGATCAAATTAGGAAACTTTTTCCATTATGGAAACTTTCATTTTAGGAAATCCTTTTGCATGCATGTGTTCTTGCCTTAATAATCAATCTAATTGATTATTAATTAATTATTAATTGATTATTTAATTAATTAATCATATTAAATAATTAAAAGAATCAATTTTGGGCTTAGGATTAAGGGTAGGCCGAAACCCACTAAATGAAACACTAATTGTGTTCACACACAAACTAGTTTTGGGTCTATTAGACCATTTGGGCCTTTTGGAATGAGGCAAGCCCACTCCAGTCCTTAAAACCCATTAAAAAACTTAATTATTGTTTATAATATTTAATTTAAATCAGCTCCTTGGGCCCACCAAGTCATTCACTAATTTAAACCAAGTCCGTAAACATAACTAAGCCCATTAAGTGGTTTTAATGAATTAAAATTAATCAAATTAATTTAAGGCCCATTTTAATTAATCCAATTAATTAAAAACACTTAAATATATCAGATATATCAGATTTATAAGATTAAAAATCGTTTTAAACAAGAACACACCAAGAACATATCAAGAACACACGAAGAACACCAATTTATCAAACTTTTCGACTAAACTAGTTTTCATACAAAACATGTTCGATTTTAATTTCGTTTGATCCTATGGCTTAATATCAAATATTAAACACATAAAATATCATCTAAATGATCTTATAATGGATCTATAAAAAAATTAACTTAGAACAGCCCCTAAATCTAAAAGCTTCTCACGCAAAAAACACAGAATTCTTTTCTCAAAAAAATTGTTTTTGTTTCCGCTTTATTTATTTGATCACACTTATATCCAGAAATCAATATTTCTCATTCATGAAAAATTAAATCTGATATTTTAAAGTTCATGAAATAAATAACTCAAAAAAATAAAACTTATTCCGCAGAAAAATATAGAATTATATATTCATGGCAAAACCTTTCTTTGATACCATGTTGGAATTTATCAGTTACATGCATATCATACACAAGAGGAATTTGAAATTTTTAACCAATGTTACTGATCTTTTCATGAATATACAATATTCATATTGATGAGAATAAGAAAAATCACGTTTGATTTTTATTGAACAGTTGATTTTACTTCGCACCGGGTTGTCGCAAACCACAGTGTCCAAAATCGAACACCTCCAATGAGTAATCCACACTAGAGATTGATAGAATGAACCAAAAAATTGGTAGAGGACAAGAGCTGGCCAAAAAACCCTAGAGCTAGCAAGGGTTTGGGCGGCTAGGGTAGAGAGAATAATAGAAGAAGTCTTTCTTAAGTGTTATATCACTTAAGCCTAATTCCTCATTAGTTGGCTTTTTATAGTTAGGTTAAAAATCCAACTTCATAAAGAGATTGGGCTCTTTAAAATTGCTGGAGAATTATTAATTGGGCTTTTGGAATTCTTTATAATTATTTGGGCTCAATTAAATCCAATTTAAACCTTTTTCATAAAAGACTATGCACAAAACCCACAAACTAGGCCCTTTGTGCAACTAATTAGATTTAATTACACAAATGGATTCCAAATCCAACCAAATTAAATATGTAAGTTCCACAACACTTATGTAACATATATAATTTAACTTGGTCCAAGAAATGGGCCATTAAGGCCTTTTGTCTGGGAGTTGGCGTGTGGCCCTCTACAAAAGGGCTTCTGCACCAACTTCATTCCTCTGGCCCCTTTATATTTCCTCCAATGGACCTATTAATTATTATATCAGTCCTATAACACTTATAGTAGTCCTATAACATTTATAGTCCAATAATAATTAATCATGAAATACATTATTTCAATTAGGTCCAATTTTACATAACGTTTATCAAAAGTTTCGCGAACAATTTTACTTAATCATAATTAATTAAACTCTTTAATTAATTATTATATTATTCACTTATCTACCCTCATAATAATATCAAATATTATTATCCTTGTCATTTTACCATTTTATCCTTTTCTCTGTATGTGTGTGACCTATTGGGTTCCAGTCCATGTTGGTAGTATAATATGTAATTGTGAATTCTATTTAAAACTCACATGATTTAAACTCCTTTAAATCATTTTATCAATCCCTATTGATATTCTTGATACATCATTATACAAGTTATGATTGGCCTCTAGCTAGGCATCATGACTACCCAAATGTCAGGAAAGTCAAGTGGTTTGACTATACCCTTCCATAGAAACAGTTACCGTGCAATTACTCCTTTCACCACTCTTATCTCAATTAGATTCTGAGTATGGATTTCTATCAACTCATATAAATCTAATTATGTATGTTCTATTAATTTAACCATTGTTCCCAAAATGCCCTTCATGGATCTCTATCCATCTTGGCATATTACTCTGGCCAGAGATTCTCTGAACAAGGCAATTATAAAATCATACGAGATAACTTCTATTATTAAATCTAGGATGGTGAATCCTTTGTCAATCACTCAACTATTCTTCAAGTAGGTCATGATATACCCAATCTCCTAACTATGTTCACTCCCAGTTGGAAGTAATCAGTTATGGAGTCAAAGTATACCACTTGCTACTTAAGATAACTTTGGTGATCTCAAGTCTAAGGATACTTACACAGCCGCTATGAAGAGATTCCTCACTGACATAGATTTAATATCCATGTGAGGATTCTCTATGCAGGTCTCCAATGAACTTGTTCTTCTAACAAGCATCCACATGTTAGCTTTGATTATCTTTCATAATCACAGTTATGAGAACCACTACTTGAACCATTCAAGAAGCATAATATGTGCTAGTCTGTCCGAATTAACAATATCCTTATCTTGTTAATTCTATGACTAGGGATATTTATATATTAACACATTTGTATGCAATAGACATCTCATATCATGAACACTTTCATGATTGCCTTTCCACTGTGTTTATAATATCTAGGACTTCATTTATTAATTTAATATTTACAAACTCATTTATTTAAACATGCCATTAATAAATGAATGATGCCTTTTATTAAGAATATAAATTCATACATATGAAAAACATCCTTATTACATAGGCTCTAGGGCATACTCTCTAACAAGAGTTTCCTTTAGATGCTGATTTTGATGTTTTTGATTTATTGAGGATGATAGTGGTCGAATTGATCATTTGATTGGCAATGGAAATTTTGACTAATAAATAAAATAAGTTTATTCTTGTTATGCGATTTTACAATTTCAATAAAATCCACTATTTTATTTTAATAAATAATTCTTAAGGTATTCCTTTTTTGTTATTATTTTTCTACTTATTATGAAATAATTTTTTTTTATTACTAGATAATCATATAAACTTGATGTTATGGAGGACAGCATATGTTTAGTGGACAGTGGCATAACTCACTATTCTTTGTAACAAAAAGTATTTTTTATAATTAACATTAGCTAAAATTAATGTTAATACAATATATGGTTTAACAAATGTAGTTGAAGGCTTTGGCAGAGTCCATCTTATGTTTTCAAATGGAACACAATTATACATTGATGATACATTATATTCTAGTAAATCCTAAAGAAATCTATTAAGTTTTAAAGATATACGTCATAATGGTTATCATATTGAACCACAAATGAGGGAATTTCGTATTAGAGAAGTTTTCAAGTCTTTCAACTGGATTATATTTTACCAAAATAAAGATGGTTGAATCTAATTATATGCATCGGAAGTGCTTAGATCCTAAAAATTTTATACTTTGGCATGATCATCTTGGTTATCCAGGTTCAACCATGATGCGGCATATTATCGAAAATACAAATGAACATGGATTAAAGGATCAGAAAATTATTTTATCTAATAATTTTTCTTATAGTTATTGTGCACAAGGTAAATTTATTATAAGACCTTCACCATCCAAATTGAATTTGGAGTCTTCTATTTTTCTTTAAATGATTCATGGAGAAATTTATGGCCTAATTCATCCATCTTATGGATCATTTCAATACTTTATGGTTTTGATTAATGCCTCAAATTGACGATCACATGTATGTTTACTTTCGCAATATTGCTTTTGTTAAACTTCTTGCTTAAATTATAAAGCTAAGGTCTAGTTTCCCTGATCATCCTATCAAGACAATTCGTTTAGATAATGCATATGAGTTCTCTTCAAAAGCATTTTATGACTTTTACATTTCAATTAGGATTAGTGTCAAGCATTCTGTTGTACATGTTCATAATTAAAATGGTTTAGCTAAATATTTTATTAAGTGATTATAATTTATTGCTAGACCTATGCTTATAAAGTTGTAACTTCCTACATCTGCTTGGGGGTATGTAATTGTTCATGCTGCATCATTAGTTCATATATGACCATCAACATATTAGAAATTTTCACCTTTTTAACTTGTTTTTTATCAACCTTATATATCTCATCTTAGGATTTTTGGTTATGTTGTTTATGTTCCTATTACCCATCTGCAACAAACCAAAATGGGTCCCTAATGATGTCCTTGTATATATATATGTTTTAATTCTCCTTCTATCATTAGGTATCAAGAACCTTAACTAGTGATCTTTTTAGAGCAAAATTTTTAGATTGTCAATTTATTGAATCAATTTTCCCTCAATTAGCAAAAGACAAAGGTAAAAGACCAAAAGCATAAGAAATTAGTTGGAACACTCCAACCTTATCTAGTTATCATACATGCATAAATCAATATGAACTTGAAGTTTAAAGAATAATAAATTTGCAGAATGCTGCAAATCAATTGCCAGATATCTTCATAAACACCCAAAAGGTCACTAAATCCTATATTCTGACTGCCAATATACCTGCAAGATTGATTATCCTTAGAGGATTTCCAGTAGGTATGGTAACCAATGAATCTAACATACATCGAAAGTGTGGTAGACATATTAGTACAAAAGATATTATTTCACGAAAGAATAGGGAATTGAAAAATATTCAAAATGGTGCTCCTAAAGGGGTTAAAAATAACACAGTTCAACAACTTCATATTTCCAAAGAAGCAACCCTAAAAGTGGTTTTGATACCGAAAAATTATGAGATCTCGTTAAAATTTGGAAATATATTGGATAAAGAAGACATGGTTATTGATAATGTGTTTGCATATGTACTTGCTTATGAGATAATTAATGATAATGAGCATGAGCCTCAAACTATGGAAGAATGTCAACATCGAAGTGATTGGCTTAAATGGAAAGAAGCAATTCAAGTTGATCTAGATTCATTAGCTAAACGTAAAGTATTTGGACCAGTAGTCTATTTACCAGAAGATGTCAAACCTATTGGATATAAATGGATTTTTATCTGTAAGAGAAATGAGTTAAATGAAATTATGAGATACAAAGCATGACTTGTTGCGTAAGGTTTCTCACAAAGACCAGGTATAGATTATGAAGGAACATATTCTCCTATTATGGATGTAATAATGTTTAGATTTTTTATTAGTTTGACAGCCTCCAAAGGGCTTGATAGACATCTAATGGATGTAGTGACAACTTATTTATATGAATCATTAGATAATGATATATATATATATATATATATATATATGAAAATTCATAAAAGATTTAAGATGCCTAAAGCATATAATTCAAAACCTTGACAAATGTACTCGATTAAACTCAAAATATCTTTGTATTGATTAAAACAATCTGGACGCATGTGTTACAATCGCCTAAGTGAATACTCAGTGAAACATGAATATGAGAATAATTCAATTTGTCCATGTGTTTTTGTCAAGAAGATAAATTTAGGATTTGCTAAAATTGCTGTTTATGTTAACAACTTAAACATAATAGGGACTTTATAAGGAATCTCTATTACTGCAGAATATTTAAAAAAGAATTTGAAATAAAAGATCTTGGAAAAATAAAATTTTATCTTGGGTTTCAAGTTGAATATTTGCCAAAAGAAATTCTTATGCATTAGTTAGCTTATATATAGAAAATCTTGAAATAATTTTATATGGATAAGTCTTATCCATTGAGTATTCCAACGGTTGTTCGCTCTCTTGATGTCAAAAAAAATCCTTTTCATCCACAAGAAGATAACAAAGATATTCTTCATCCTGAAGTACCATATTTTAGTGCAATAGGTGTACTTTTATATCTTGCAAATAGCACTAAACTAGATATAACTTTTGCAGTTAATTTGCTAGAGAGATTTAGTTCTGCACCAACTCGAAGGCACTCGAATGGTGTAAAATATGTTCTACGTTATCTTCATGGCACTTCTGAAATGTGTTTATTTTTTTCAAAAGGAGTAAATTCAGAATTGGCAGGGTATGCTGATGCTGGATACCTATCAGATCCTCATAAAGCTTAGTCACAAATAGGTTATGTCTTCACATATGGTGACACTACTATTTCTTGGTGATCTGTTAAGCAAACAATTACTACTACTTCCTCAAATCATTTAGAAATATTAGCCATCCATGAAGCAAGTTCTGAATGTGTGTGGTTGAGAATCATGAGTCAACATATTAAGGGAATTAATGGGTTAGTGGTGGAGAAAAAGCCAACAAAATTGTATAAGGATAATGCAACATGTATTTCACAGCTCAAAAATTGTTATATCAAAGGAGATAGAACCAAATATATTTCAGCAAAATTATTTTATACTCATAAACTTATGAAAGAAGGACATATCGATATTTGCAAAGTTCACTCAAGTGATAATCTAACAGATTTGTTCACAAAGGCCTTGCCAAGTTCAATTTTCAAGAAGCATGTGCACAATATTGAAATGCGCCAATTAAAAGATTTAGTGTGATTCATTCTATTGTTGAGGGGAAGTACATATGAATATTGTATTTTTTTTTTCTTTGCTAAGTTTTTATTCCACTGGGTTTTTCTTAGCAAGTTTTTAACAAAACATGTTCATAATATATAGTCATCCAAAAAGTGTTGTGAAATATTTCTATTTGGATGACTTCCCCTATTGGTTATTTCTTTTATTATTTGATTTATTTTCTTGATTCATTTGCTTTCTAAATTTATTTGTTTCCTATATGGACCAAGTTTTTATCTATAAATACTTGTAGTGTTATTATTTTAGATACATAATAATATAACAAAGAAATCATACTTCTCATTCTTTTCTATATTTTGTTTTGATTTTACTTTTATTTATAATAATTTTTTTAAGTACATTTAATTTTAGCATAAAAAAACTAGCTCTAATGTCTTTGTTCATATTTGATGCCTTTTGACTCTTACCACCTAAAATGGTACATAATGGTGACAAGAAATAAGGAGAAAAAAAATCACAATTTGTAATGTTTTTTTGTCCCACAAGGGCTGTCCTTGAATATGTTCACAATACTTAAGGTTATGGGGCAGTAGATCGAGAGAATATATGTCTAGGGTCACAAAATGTTAACAATTCCATGCCTTTAGGAGATATATTTTATTACGAATATACAATTTAATGGAAAAAAGATACCATTCACAGAGGCCTTGATCTGTATATGAAATCCAAACCTTTCCAATATTTTTACTTTGTACAGATCCATAATTCCAATTAAATGCAGTCTGGTCGACAGCATTTGTAAGTGTAAGACACATGGAATTGAAAAGTTGATTTTGTGTTGTACGTGCATTGTGAACATTGAACATGATGAACTGATGATAGTTGAAGTTTTCATATACAAGTAAAATATATGTATGTATATCATGCATTGATGCATCTGTATAATAGTTCTCAATATACAATATCTCTGCATAAGTATTGTCAACCCACATTATGCATCAGCCGAAATTTCAACAGATCTCTGCTGGCAAAACTTGGCAATATAATGGAGCGTAGAGACAGAGAGAGTTAACTAGGGCATGAAAAGAAAATTCAATGCTCTACCTACTCACATTTTCAGGCCTCAAGAAAATTACATTTCAATTGCACTCCCAAAAAGTATAGATTGTAAGTTATTGAAGAAAATATTAATAATATCCACGTAAAGTACACATGTGCATGTATTTATATGGAAGAGCCTAATTATTCAAGTGAGAAATGAGAATTCAGACTACAGGAAGACAAGTACCCCAGTCAACTCTGTATTCTAGAATTCAGTTCTGAAGTGTTCTCATTTTAGATGCCAGCAGCCTATTCCAAGTATCATTTCATGGATTGCATGAGAAAGTTCTTTAAAAATAACATTTCTCCACTTTTGGAAAGCTGGTTATAGGTTTACGCAGACATCAACAAAAAATAGAACCACTAAATTCTTGTTTTGATATTTAGAACTACAAACTGAATTCTAAATGGATGTCAACTAAATCACCAATGATAAGAAAATCGGGAAATATGAAGACCGATGAAAATAAGTGGGGCCTATTCATAGATGGAACAGATCTCAAGACAAATCTCATTTGGAGAATTGTACATTTATAAACAAACAGCACGCAGAAGAAACCTCTAATACATATGCAATGAGATGTCTTAGGAATAAAAAATTCTAGTATTTTCAAATCAATAAGATGGATTTCAACTTTCCTCAAACTTAGCAAAACGTGCAACCGTGTTCTGATATTATACTGTAGCAGTCATTCAGCTTTTGCTTCTCAACAAAGGTCCAGGTTGCATAAAACATTCAGTTTTATGAGTAACATATTCAAATAACCATGGATGGATCAAATTCATCTCATTAAGCAATCACAATTAACTTAATTAACAAAAGAAAACAATTGTTCCGAGAAAAACAAGATTCAATGATAAAGAATATACTTGGGCGTAAATTCGCCAGTAGTTACATTTCCTTTAATTGTATACTGATAATATACATTAGTAGGTTGGCTATACATGTAGAGAGCATGTATCTGTGCAAAAGGTTATCTCTACAGTAATTTTGAGTAAAACTGAAAAATGAACCTATCAGCAACTAAGCAACTATCTATTATTACTTAGTAATCAAAATTGTGGGTTAATTCGATTGACCAAATACCGTTCTTGTAGTATCAGAGCTTTAAATATCGCCAAGCAGGTCATCAATGCTAAATTGTGGCCCCAAATCATCAAAAATTTCGCACAACGCCATCAGCTCTGTATCCGTTTCAGCATCTGCACCGACAAGATAGTCATCTGCCGATATATTCGCTTGAAAAGCAAGTACATTACTGGAATTAATACTTGGCACAATATCATCAACAATGCTGACTTTCCTCTTCTTTGATGGACGCCAAGTCGCCCCTTTCTTCTCACAAGCAACATCAACATCAGGGAAATTCTTTCTCAGCCTACACAGCACCGATTCATTCTCATATTCAGACAGAGAGAATTCGTGCATAATCCATCGACCATTGTGAATGGATTTTGAATTTCTGTAATTAAAAGTTCTCTTCGCCGCTTCTACAGAAACCCATTCCCCATTGATATTAACTTTAGTGTGAATCTTCTTACTAGAATCTACCCCGTGCCAAGAACCACCACCGAGACCAACTCTTCTCTCAAATCTGGAGCCCTTCTTCTTCAATTTAGTGAAGAAGTAAAGATCGTCTTCTTCTGCTAAGCGATTCCCGGAAAATCGTTGAAAGAGTTGCCAGGGTTCTTCGTCGCCGTATAAGTCGGCGTCAGCGACGATGAGCGACTGAAGAGGCAAAAGGGTAGACTTTAGTTTCTTGAAGAGATAATCACCGGCCAGTACTTCGTCAGAAGGTATGAATCTGAAACCACGAGGCAGCTGCATTGCCTCCATAACTGAGAGAGAAAGGTTCGGAAATCCAAAACAGAGAAGGAAAAGAGAAACGGAAAAGCAAATCCCAACGGTAAAGAAAAGAGAGAGGAAAGCAATTGCTAAGTTCGTAGTTGTGATTGACTGATTCTCGTAAGGAGTTGGAAACCCCCGGCGCCTATATTTATAATTTTATTCTGAGTTTCTGATTCTTTTGGCACCAAAATATTGCCGTTAGCCGATGGCAATCTTGAACCCCAAGTTCCAATTTTGAACCTTTTTTTAAATTTTGACCCTATACTATTTTTCTTTTTCATATTTAACCCTATGTTATCAATATTAATATAGCATAAAAATTTATGGATGCTATTCAATAATAATATATACAGTTTTAGATGAAATTTAATCCTTCTCTCTAAAAAACAATAAAGTGAAATCCTAATATTTTTAATTAATTTAAAGATAAATGTAGAATTTTTAGTATTAATGGATTTAGTTTCTTCATGTTCAAACTTATCTCACAATCACAATATTTATTCAATGATACTAATAAAATTAAATAAAGTAAGAAAATATGCCAGTCAATTCATGATCACCCGAGCAATTATCTCGGATGTAAACCTATTCATAAATCGGAATGATGTAATAATTATCGATAAAAATTAATATGACTATAAGTTATGCTTAGTAACCCGTAGGTCTTTTGTCCTTAAATCAGTCATATTGTTCATTGATCTCATTGAAAACCCTTTTATTTGTTGGTATTTGTTTTTCTTTGTTTCGAGTCTCTTGAGGTTTTCTTAAAGTTTTAAGTTATTTTTACGGAAATCATTTATTGGTCTTGGCATTTTTTCTTTTTAACATGGAGGAAAATGAGAACATGAACCAACGAGATGAGATTCAGTGTATGTGCACACATGGTGTCCACGTATTTGGACTGTCAGTTAAATAGGCACACATAATTCGACGATTCAAATGTGCACAAACACTAAATTACTACTTTGAAGAAACCAGTGGAGAAAACATAGAGATTATCATGGCAGGAAGTTATATTCAAGCTCCCAAAGATTGAGATGACCCTATGATTCTAGGTGTTAGATGCAAAACTATCATCCTTTCCAAGTTGAAGAGCAGTTAAAGCAAATGAAATGAGGAGAAAAGAGGATTCTAAATCCAATGCAAGAGTTGTTAAGATCTTTACTAACTATGTAAAGGATTGGCAAGATATAGAGAAGCAACTTCTCCATCAAATTGATACTGCAAATGAAGAGAGGACTTGTTTTAAAGCTAAAATTCAAGAATTTGTAATTGATAATACCTTATATACTATCTTAAGTGGGCCTTTATTTAGAAGCCGCTTCTAAAGCCCAATCAAAACCTATGTAGGACTTGATGCCCATTACACATTTGATCCAACTCGGAAACACTTTGTGGGCCTATCGACACACCTATCTCCCTATCTGCTTAAGATGGGACATCAACAAAGATATTCTTGTCATTAGCAGACCTAATCCTGCAAATTGCCAATATAACCGTGATTAGTACTCAATTATCACCACTCCAACACACAAATTACGTGTAACACTCCAAAATTTGCATTTGACATGCATGGTGCATTCTAGAGCACGAAAAATTATCCTAGGATTATTTTTGGGGTAATTACAGTAGGATAGTATAGAAAAATTTGAAAGTGTATAAGTGTTAAATGTGCTCAGACCAAGAAAATTCAAGGATGGGTGACCTAACGAATAGTTTGACGGAATCCTAAAATAAGAAAATAGGTATCAAACGGAGTCCGATGATATAATTTGAAAAGAAATTGAGCTTAAATAGACCCTTAAAACAGATAGAGAAATTTTTGCTCGGTATCATAAACTCGATTGACAATAAATTTGACTGAGCCTTAAAATATTCTAAAGATCTTCAAAAATTATTCCGATTACATATACCCATTAGAAATAGCATAAAAGAGCTATTGGAAATAAAAAATAATTTTTTCAACTGTTTTGAATTTTTGAATTTTAGATTGGCTGATTATACCTCTGGAGTTGGAAGCATACCGAAATAGTGTTGGAATGACTTAAAATTTTAAACATGACTTTCTATATATATTATTGCATGTGGGAAAAAATTTTAAAGCATTATGACAACCGAAACATCAGGTTCAGAAAATGGTGAAAAATCGAGGTTAAATTAATTAGTGGGTTTAAAAGCCATATTTAATTTATCTAAAGATATAATTGTCATTAGAAAATTAGTCATAATAAGCTATATGCATAAATATAGCAAAAAAATGTATAAAGGCCAATGAAATTATAACAAGTTGCATAAAAATAAGCCATTGGATTAAATAGTAAATAGAGGAATATTGGCCATTGATTTGGTGGACTTAAGGGCAACCTAAACGAGTTTAGAGTTCTCTACAATTCTGCCCAAAAATATGCCATATTCCTCTATTTTCCTTTAAAAATTCGAATCAGCCCTAAGGTTCCACCATTGTTTCTTCATTTCTTCCTCCTTCGACCAATTCCCAAGCCCTGATTTCACCCACATAAAGTATAGAAAGCCTCCTCTTTAACATGGAAATTAGTATGGAGCTCAAGGAAGCTTGGAGATAGAGAATTTCTAATAAGAGAAAGTAATCCTAAAAAGGTAAATTCTTGAGTTTTTGTTAGAATTAAAGTATCTATAATTAGCTAAATAAATCTGAGTTAATCCCCAAGTTTGAATTGAAAAGAGTTCTAAGCTTTATAGGAAATTAAATCTAAGAATTAACAAATAAATTAAAATAAGATCATCAAGGAAATTAGTAAATTTGAAATTAATGCTAAGCAAATTATATTTTTATAAATGTAATTGGAAACAAATAAACAACATTAACATGAATATCTACAAAAATCCCACTAGAAATAGGTCTCTTACTTAGAAAACCATTTTAGATTACTAAGCTCCTTAATTAAGAATAAATTAATAACTAGCATCAGCCTGGGTTCATAAATTCCTAGATCTTAAGCGAATCTCCTCTGAAAAAACCCATTTAAAAATCCATTTATTCCCCAACACACCTAAACTAAATATAATATACACATAGGATCAATAACTCCTCTCAGAACAACAAGACAACTAGATAGAGAAAATAAAAGAATAAGGCATAAACAAATACAATTAATATTTAGATGTAATATTTAATCATCTCTCGATACACTAAAAATAAAATCCAAGCATCAATATAGATGTAGAATTAATTAAAAAATAGAAGAAAACATGCAAATATTCATTAAACTCAAAATCCTAATGCAAAAATGGTTCAAGAATTCCTAAGCAAAAAGAACTACTCAAATATCAAAAATATAATCATTAAAATACCAAGATGAAGTTCATTATATACCCTTGATGAAGAAAACATAGAACTTGAAGTTTCTTCTTCTTCAACCATGAATTCCTCCTTGAATCTCCAAATTAAATCTAAACTAAAAAGAGAAAATAAAACCCTAATTTACAATGACTAAAAGAAAAAATAAACCCTAAAAACTATCCTGCAAAATCATCCTTCTATTCCACTTTTTATATCAGTACTTGAATGACCTAAAATAGAAGAAGTTTTGCTGCATTTAACAACTTATTTCGTAGAAAAACTTCCTATATTGTGTTTTCTACAAAATCAACCCTATGAGGATGGTGAGTGTCTCTATAGGGATGATTGAAATTAACGGGGAACTTGAGTGACTCGATGAGGATGACCTTATGTCCCTGTTGAGTTAATTATTTTTTTTGCCTGGAGTGACTCGGTGGCCTCATAAAACTCGTGAAAATTGGTCATTTCATAATAGAAATGTATTCAACCCAATTTACTAGGCCTTATGCCATTAGAAGGCATGACACAGTGTCTTATGGTACCCTTATTCTATTATTCACGATAAACTTATATGGGTATTTAAGTAGGCACATGAGGAAAATATTGTAAAGTCGCATGGCCAGTGTCTAGCCAGTATACTAGATCAATTAAGTAGTATAAGGGAGTATATTTAAGACCTTAAGAATATCAAACCTAAAGGAAAAGGGATTGCTAAGTTAAATATCTATAATTAGCAAGATAATCCCCAAGTTTGAATTGAAAAGAATTCTAAGTTTTACAGAAAATTAAATCTAAAAATTAACAACTAAATTAAAACAAGATCATTGAGGAAGTCAATAAAATTGAAATTAATGCTTAGCAAATTCTATCTTTATAAATGTAATTGGAAATAAGTAAATCAATATTAATATGAATATCTGGAAAAATCCCACTCAAAATAAGTCTCTTACTTAGAAAACCATTTTAGATTACGAAGCTCGCTCCCTAATTGACAATAATTTAATAACCAGCATCAGCTTAGGTTCATAAATTCCTAGATCTTAAGCAAATCTCCTCTCGTAACACCCATTTAAAAATCCATTAATTCTCCAACACACCTAAACTAAATATAATATACGTATAGGAATCAATAACTCATCTCGAAACATAAAAACAACTAGATAGAGAAAATAAAAGAATAAGTCATAAACAAATACAATTAATATTTAGATGTAATATTTAATCATCTCTCGATACACCAAAAATCAAACCCAAACATTAGTATAGATGTAGAATTAAATATAAAAATAGAAGAAAACATGCAAATATTCATTACACTTAAAATCCTAATACAAAAATGGTTCAAGAATTCCTAAACAAAAAGAACTACTCAAACATCAAGAATATAATCATTAAAATAAAAAGATGAAGTTCATTATATACCCTTGATGAAGAAAACATAAAACTTGAAGTTTCTTCTTCTTCAACCTTGAATTCCTCCTTGAATCTCCATATTAAATCTAAAATGAAAAGAGAAAATAAAACTCTAATTTACAATGGCTAAAAGAAAGAATAAACCCTAAAAACTATCCTACAAAATCATCCTTCTATTCCCCTTTTTATATCAATACTTGAAAAACCTAAAATAGGAAAAGTTTTGTTACATTCAAACTCTTATTTTGTAGAAAAACTTCCTATTTTGAGTTTGCTACAAAATCAACCCTACTGGGATGGTAAGTGTCTCTATGGGGATGATTGAAATTAACTGGGAATTGGAGTGACTTGGTGGAGATGCCTTTGTGTCCTTATCGGGTCCTTCATCACTGGACTATAATGAGAAAAACAACTAAAGAATCCAGTGGGGATCTCCCTTTGTCCCTGTTGAGTAAATCTCAATATTTTTGCTCCTGGACCTATAAAAAATAATGAAATTAAGACTCAAACACTATAACTTCAAAAACATAAAAACTTTAAACACAAAAGTACCAAAATTAACACTCAAATAACTAAAAATCATATTTAAACACACACTAAACTAAATCAAAATATGGAGCTATCATTGCCACCCAATAGTACGTTGGGAAAGTAAGTCTAATTTATGAAGCCCAAACTAGAGATGGCTCGAAACTTAACTCTTACTTATACCTCGGTTAATATTTAAATAAAAGAGTTTTTATGATTAATTCTCTATCTCTTTTCTCACATGATTTACAATTAAATAAATAAAATGTGCATCGCAAGCATATAGAACATTCAAAAATATAAAATAAAATTATCCCAAAAATAGAGAGATAAACATATATAAAATGGGATATTCATTGCAGTGGGAACGTTGGTTCATGTATATATGTTTATAAAAAGGATAAAGAGTTCTTGAACAAGTTTTGGAAAAACAAAGAGAGGAGTGATCCATTTTTATATAAAAAAACTCTTCTTTTTATATGTATTTTTGGGAGGAAATGATATGCTTTTTCTAAAAGCTTAAATACTGCAAGTATATGGTGTACCGGTTATAGTACTTCAGATATCGATCCCACGAGGAAATGTGATTTTAATCACCCATTATTACTACTCAATTTTAATCTTGTTTACGATGTTCAAAAGTGGAAGTTAATTCTAACTACTCTATTGCATAAATTAATTAAATCCTAGATAGTATAATCAAAGAAGACAATAAATATTATGAAAATAAATAATCATGCATTTGATACCATTATTTAAATTATAATTTTTAATCTTATTAGTAAGCCAAGTTGGAATAAATTCCTAATCCACTCTCTCGACATGAATTAGATTGCCTAAAACATGCAATTAAAGTACTAATTCTCAACTCTCGTTAATGAACTAGTGGATTTTAATTACACATTTTAAGATTAAACACCAACCTATAGCAATTATCTCCACATGTAATCTCTCTAACTATGCTTTGATAATGAATTTCCTATTAACTTTCAATAAGACGTTGCTCTTGCTAACTCCCTTATTTTATGACCATTATGTTAATTTTCAGAAAAGGAATTGCACATTGAAGGTCGTCTTCCTTAACTTATAAAGATACTAATATAATTTTAATAGTAAATTCTACACTCAAAGATTAACTAAGTAAATGAAAATAGAAAATTGTCATATATAAACAAATGCAAACATAATATTCATGTAAAGATTACAAGGAAGAAAAATAAAACATAAGAACAAGAAGAAGGGGATCTCTCAACCCTTTTCCCTTCACACAAGATGTCTTCTCCCTTGCTTACTTGTCTCCTCTTCAAGTCATGAAAAGTTAAACAAAAAAACTAAAGAAAATTAATGTTCTAAGGATCACAAAAATCAAATTCTAAAAATTCGTTTTTTTAAAATTCTGTTCACTTGACATATATATATGCCTCTCTAAAAGTTATGTCCCTTCAAGATATCCTTCATAAAAGTTGTCCTTGTTCATGAAAAGTTGCATCACTTCAAAATTCTAACTGCTCATCCGCACTTTGTCGCGACCTCGCGACTCATGTCGCGCTCGCGACAAGACATGCTGTTGCTTGGCTAGCTCCACTGGCTATCGCGAGCTCCCTCTTCTAGTCGCCCTCGCGACAATGCACGCTTCTGTCCTTGCTTTCTTTCCCGCCTTCTGTCACGACCTCTCATCCTTGTCGCGCTCGCGACACCTTCAATGTAGCTCATATGGATTTCTTTCCTCCACTTAACTCCTTTAATCTTTAAATCATTCCCTTCTCCTATAAAATAAATAAAACAACTACACATACAAAAAACACATAAAAGCAACAAAATACAGATAAAATACCAAAGCAATAAATACAATACTAAACAAAATCGCACATTAACACACAATATTTATGAGCTTTTCAAGCTTATATCAATTTACCACACTTGAACTTTAGCTTGTCCTCAAGAAAAAACTCAAAATGGTAGACACCATCAAAGCTCAAACATGAAAACATAAAACATGGAATATGGAGTTGTCCTTCTTAAAATTCTCACAAATTAACATACGCAAGGTTTCTTTAACATATTAATCATGAGTCAATGTCAACAAATACCAAAATAAAATCTTGGATCTACAAGGTTTAATACTCATATGCCCAAAATAAGATAAACAAGAGAATACAAAGTACAATGATATAAAGCTCGTAAAAACCTTTATTTCTTACAACATGTACTCTATCCTAGCAAGTAATACAAAATGTAGAGTTATTCTCTCATAATTTCTGCCTTACGTCACTCAAGTGTTTAATGGATTGTGTTTAACTCATATTTCCTCTTGTACCACCATATACCATAAGCTTGTATTAAATAAAAATCTCCATCACTAGAATAAAATAATGCACAAAATCAAAATGGTCTTTAAAGGGTTATAGCTTGGCTTAGGTTAAGGTAGGAAAATTTTGGTTAAGTAGCTCAATTATGTGGAAAATATAGCAAATACTCAAACAAGTAAGAATTTGTATTGCAAAAGTTTGCACTAAAACATGATATTTATCTTACTAATGAAATTTCCATAATCCTTTAAAATGATTCTTCAATTCCCACTAGTTTTCACCCATGCTCAACTTTAACTAGCCGCTTTTTCTTTCTTTTGTTTTCTTTTTTTTTTAAATGGAAATACTAGTGGGTTTAAACTTCAGGGATCAAAAATAATCATTAATAATTCATGCTTACAAAATATCAATACTTTATCCTACTCATCAAGCATTACTACATCTTCCACATAAGGGTTCAAAATGAAAGGTTAATTCATTAGAAATTGGTATGGGGTTAAAAATAAGCTCATGAATAAAAATGTTATAGGCGCAAAATGGCTATCTAAAGTCAAAAAGGGTAGTTGTTTAAGCAAGCTAAATTAGGTTATTTCTAATTGCCCTTATCATTTCTCATGCATATTATATACCAAATGTGATCTCAATAATTATCTAACACAAGTTCTAGAGTAATGAATACAAGAGGAATTCTCTCAACAAAATTTTTTTAATGTGTTAAGGCTCAAAAGCTCACTATGGCTATGACAAAACTCTTCATCATGCATTCTCACTATTCTAAAGAACATGCTTAAAGAAACTCGGCTTAAAAGAACTATATACCAAAGTACTTTACCTAAACATGCCTATCAATAAAAACATAATCATATTAAAACTAAAGATCCTTAATTCTAAGTTAGTAAATTTATCAAATCGACTCATAATTAACTATGCAAAGACTAATTACATATGTTAATAGGCAATAATCTCACCAAGAATAACTCCATCACACAACTTAACATAAAGCATAAAAAAATTTAACACTAATCCTATATGCACACTACCAACTAGCTTCCCCACACTTAAAGGACACAATGTCCTCATTGTGTAAGGAAGACTCCACAAAAACAATACATACAACAAAGATAAGCACAACACAAAAAGCACGAAAACATAGCAAAAAAATTAAAAATAGGAGAAGAAACTCGGCTATTCTAAAGAACATGCTTAAAGAAACTCGGCTTAAAAGAACTATATACCAAAGTACTTTACCTAAACATGCCTATCCATAAAAACATAATCATATTAAAACTAAAGATCCTTAATTCTAAGTTAGTAAATTTATCAAATCGACTCATAATTAACTATGCAAAGACTAATTACATATGTTAATAGGCAATAATCTCACCAAGAATAACTCCATCACACAACTTAACATAAAGCATAAAAAAATTTAACACTAATCCTATATGCACACTACCAACTAGCTTCCCCACACTTAAAGGACACAATGTCCTCATTGTGTAAGGAAGACTCCACAAAAACAATACATACAACAAAGATAAGCACAACACAAAAAGCACGAAAACATAGCAAAAAATTAAAAATAGGAGAAGGTAACATTACTCATTGGGCCCACTTGGGGACCCCGGTGGAGAAGGCGTAAAAGGAATATTATGGTGGCAAAAGAAGGAAAGGAGCTTACGGCTGAGGCTCGTTTGACTTCTATGCATTTGCTTGACAGTGGCATCAAGGGAATCCATCTGGGCTGCCATGCTTTGATTTGCAGCCTCTATCCCATCTAAATGTAACAAAACTTGCTGCAAACCAGCAACTTCCTCTTGTGCAGTGCCGACACTTGGCTCATCCCGATCATCTCGACCCATACCAAAATCACTTGCCATAGCAGCTTCTTCTTCATCATCAGCCTCATCGAAATCATCAGGTGCAGCAGCCGTAGATGTTGCAGGTGCTTTTCCTTTTCCTTTGGCACGACTGGATCCCGTTTCCTGCACAAAATGTGATAAAAACTGCGGAGGCATAGCGTTTCTATCTAAAACATGGGATTGACGCAGATAACGGATATCCATTAAAGTCACATGTTCATTTTCAGCCAAAACAAAATTGCCTAAATCACCTAAACACCCTAAAATGATACCGATTACCATGGGACACATGCCTACAGTTTTAGTTCTAGCAATTGATGCATGGTATAACCCGTCAAAGATAAAATCTATTGAGCATGGTGTTTTACGTGACAGTAACAAATGAAGCACGAACAAGTCCTTGGTTTGAACCTTGGTGCTTTCTACTCGTCCAAATAAGGCATGGCATAAATACTTATGAAATAAAAACAAGCCATTGTCTTTAATAAGTGTATTAGAGGCATTTTTGTTATTGAATTCTATCAAGCCAGTTAGTGTTGTCCAAATTGGCCGGTGATCAAAAAAATTTGCATTAAAACGTTGTCCTTTCAAGGGAAAACCAAACCAATTATGCATTTCTTCAAAACCAAATATAAACTCAGCACCTTGGTGTCTAAATTTAAATTGAGTTTTCTTATTATCAACATAAGCCAATGTGACAAAAAACTCTATAGCCCAGTCCCTCCTAATAGGTAAATTCATAACAGAAAATTTCTCCCACTTCATGTATTTGATATACTTATCAAATTGAGCAGTTAAACCTAAATCATTAATCAATTTAGTATCTAAATGTAACATGCCCACATAGGTTTTGGTGTTAAAAAACTTAAACTTTTTGCCTTCATCCTCAGAGTATATAGGGAAGGGACACTTAAACCTGGCTTGAAGATACTCAACAGGTGGTGTTGGCGGAGAACTTGGCTCTGCAACTGGTTGTTTATCCTTGTGTCCAATGGATTTTGTGCGTACCATTATGGAAAATAAAGAAACCCAAGCTGAAATCACAAAAACAAGTGAAGAAGAAAAAGAAACAACACAGAATCTAGCAAAAACTCTCCACAAAATCAAAGGAGAAATAACAGAGGAGAAGAAAACTCAAAACTTTGAGAGAAAAACTTTGAAAACTAAAGAGCAGCTGAATTTGGGAAGGTGAATGGTGGAGTTAGGGGTTTAACTATATATAGGGGAAGATGAAAAGGCAGCGAAAACCCTAAGAAATTTAAATCCCGTGTCCTATCGTGACCTCGCGACAAGGCATGGTATTTGAACTAGCGAGCTCGCGAAGCAAATCGCGCTCGCGACAGAGAGTATATGCCTTATCCTCAAAAGTAGTAGTCGCGCTCGCGATGGTATCACGCTCGCGACAGAGCCTTGTTGCCCAAATCAAGATTAAATAGTCGCGAGAGCGAACAGGGCGCGCTCACAACAGAGTCCTGTGATCCATCCTTCTCATCCTTGTCGCTCTCGCGACAATGATGAAATGTTCATGACTTTTTTTTTAATATAAGCATAGACAACATAAATAAAGTAAACATAAATACCTGTAAAATAAAAATATGTAAGTACTCTAAAAAAAGTAATAAACAAAGAAAAATAAAATTATTTACTTAAAAATAATAGAAAGTAAAAATAAATGAATAACACTAAGCCAATTCTAAAGAGACAAAAGATACCTCTTTACTCTCATATGCTCCATCAAAATATATTTTACAGTGATGCCCATTAACTTTAAACAAGTCTCCTTTATTATTTTTTAGTTCTAAATAACCATGATAAAAAACTTGAGTGACTTCAAAAGGTCCACTCCATCTAGACCTCAATTTTCCAGGAAATAATTTCAAGCGAGAATTGAAAAGTAGAACTTTATCCCCACTCTTAAAGCTTTTATACTTAATGTGAGCATCATGCCATTTCTTAGACCTTTCCTTATAGAAACGTGCATTCTCATAAGCAAAAAGACGCAATTCATCAAGTTCATTTAATTGCAAACCTCTTTTTATCCCAGTATCTTTCATATCATAATTTAAGGTCTTAATTGCCCAATAAGCCCTATGCTCTAACTCAACCGGAAGATGACATGCTTTCCCATATACTAACCTATATGGAGTCATTCTAATAGGTGCTTTGAAAGCAGTCCTATATGCCCATAGTGCATCATCAAGCTTATGTGCCCAATCTTTTCTAGAATTAGAAATAATTTTTTCTAAAATCCATTTAAGTTCTCTATTGGACACTTCGACTTGACCGCTAGTTTGTGGGTGGTATGGAGTAGCTACTCTATGGTGAACACCATACTTATTCAATAATGATGCAAAAGAATGATTGATGAAATGCGTACCTCCATCACTTATGATAGCCCTTGGTACTCCAAGCCATGAAAAGAGTTTCTTCAAAAATGAGATCACCACCTTTGAATCATTGGTTGGTAAAGCTTCAGCTTCAACCCATTTAGAGACATAGTCGACCCCAACCAATATATATGACTTCCCAAAAGATATAGGAAATGGACCCATAAAGTCTATTCCCCACACATCAAAAAGTTCAACCTCCAAAATATTATTCAAAGGCATTTCATCTCTCTTCCCTAGGTTTCCTGCCCTTTGACACTTATCACATTTAGCTACAAAAGTCCTAGCATCATTAAAAAGGGTAGGCCAATAAAATCCACACTCTAACACCCTAGAAGCAGTTTTTGCTCCACCATTATGTCCCGAGTACAATGATGAATGACAATGAGCTAAAATATCCACCGTTTCTTCCTCACTCACACATCTTCTTATGATACCATCCCCACTAATCCTAAATAAGTAGGGCTCCTCCCAAAGATATTTTTTCACATCACTAAAAAATTTCTTTTTCTGCTGCCATATCAATCCATAAGGTATGATTCCTGCAGCAAGAAAGTTAGCAAAATCTACAAACCAAGGCACACGCTTATAATTTATTGACATAAGAGATTCATCCGAAAAGGATTCATTGATTTCATGACTATCCCCTAATGGTCCTTCAGCATTTTCTAATCTAGATAAGTGATCAGCTACTAAATTTTCAGAGACTTTCTTATCTTTAATTTCTATATCAAATTCTTGCAATAAAAGGACCCAACGAATTAACCTAAGTTTAGCATCTTTCTTAGCAAACAAATATCTCAAAGCTGCATGATCCGTATAAATTATAACTTTAGATCCTAACAAATAAGACCTAAATTTATCACATGCATAGACAACGGCCAACATTTCTTTTTCAGTGGTTGTATAATTCACTTGAGGAGGTGACAAAGTATGACTAGCATAGTAGATTACATGAAAATTTTTACCAATCCTTTGACCTAACACACAACCAACCGCTAAGTCACTTGCATCACACATAATCTCAAAAGGTAACTCCCAATTAGGAGTTGTGATTATAGGTGCAGTTGTAAGGGCTTCTTTTAAAGAATGAAAAGCATGCATACAATCATCAGAAAATTCAAAAGGTGCTTCCTTAACCAACAAATTAGTTAAAGGCTTAGCGATGAGTGAAAAATCCTTGATGAATCTTCTATAGAAACCAGCATGTCCTAAGAATGATCTTATGCCCTTAAGTGTAGTGGGAGGGGGTAATTTCTCTATGAGTTCAACCTTGGCTCTATCCACTTCAATGCCCTTACTAGAAATCTTTTGGCCAAGAACTATTCCCTCTTCAACCATAAAGTGACACTTCTCCCAATTTAGCACTAGGTTAGTTTCCTCACACCTAGCCAACACTCTACCTAAATTATTTAAACATAACTCAAATGAATCTCCATAGACTGAAAAATCATCCATGAAAACTTCCATGATGTTCTCAATCATATCCCTAAAGATAGAGGTCATGCACCTTTGAAAAGTTACAGGTGCATTACACAACACAAACAACATTCGTCTATAGGCGAAAGTGCCATACGGACAAGTAAAAGTAGTCTTCTCTTGGTCACTAGGGTATTTAAAAACCTGAAAATAGCCCGAATACCCATCCAAAAAGCAGTAATGAGAATGACCAGCTACCCTTTCTAACATTTGATCAATGAAGGGTAAAGGAAAATGATCCTTCCTAGTAGCTAAATTTAACTTCCTATAATCAAAACAAACCCTCCAACCCGTGGTAGTTCTAGTAGGAATCAATTCTCCATTCTCATTCCTAACTATTGTCATACCTCCTTTCTTAGGTACACAATGTATTGGGCTCACCCAAGAACTATCCGAAATTGGATAGATAATCCCAGCATCTAACAACTTGATGACCTCTTTCTTAACTACTTCTTTCATGTTTGGATTAAGTCTCCTTTGCCTATCTGCTCTAGGTTGACAATCATCTAACAAATTAATCCTATGCATGAAAACATTAGGACTAATTCCTTGCAAATCCGAAATTTGCCAACCTATACTTTTTATTCTCCTTTTAAGCACCCCTACTAGCAAAGATTCCTGATTACTAGTAAGTTTATTAGATACGATGATAGGTAAAGTATGATTTAAACCAAGGAATGCATACCTCAAATGACTTGGCAACTCTTTCAACTCCACCGTAGGAGAACTTACAATTGACGGTGGTATAGGTGCGTCATTCTGATATAATCGTTCTGGCCTTGCACCCTCTTGCTCCTCGTTCCCACTAGCTTCTTCTTCAATGATTTCCTCATCTACACCTGCTTCATTAAATACTGCTGCTACACAAACATCAATGACATCTATTCTCATGCAAATATTCTCCTCCATGGGGTATCTTAATGCCCTATCCATGCGATATTCCACACTATCATCCCCCACTCTTAAAATTAACGAACCCTCATAGACATCAACCAATGCCCTACCTTTTCTCATAAAAGGTCTCCCTAAAATCAATGGGCATTTCACATCATATGTAAAATCTAAGATGACAAAATCGGCAGGCAAAATAAATTTGTCAACCTTAACTAATACATCTTCCACTATACCATATGGTTTTTTAATGGATTGGTCAGCTAATTGTAAAACCATTGAAGTAGGTTTAACATAATCTAATCCCAACTTCTTAAAAATAGATAATGGCATAAGGTTAATGCTTGCTCCTAAATCATATAAATACTTAGGAAACTCAATATCTCCTAAGATGCATGGAATGGTAAAACTACCATTATCCTTCAACTTAGTAGGCAAATTATTTGTTATGATAGAACTACATGCCTCAGTCAATTCAATGGTTGAAACATCTTCCCAACTTCTTTTCTTAGCAATTAAATCTTTAAGAAATTTTGCATAGTTAGGAATTTGTGTTATAGCCTCAATAAAGTTTAAATTTATATGAACATGCTTCAATTTATCAAGAAAAGATTGAAATTGCTTATCTTGACTCTCTTGCTTCAACCGTTGCGAAAATGGTGGTCATGGTTTGAAAACCCTTGGAATTTTTCCTGGTACAACCCCCTCCGTCGCGCTCGCGACAGAAGGCTCTTTCGCTGTAACTGGCGCGCTCGCGACACCATCCTCACTCGCGATAGAGGTAGCTCCTTCTCCTATCGCGCTCACGACACAAAGCTCATCTTGCCCTTTAGTTTCCTGCACACTACCAAAATTGTTAGTGGTAACAAATTCATTAATGTAAGACTTTCCTGACCTCAATTTTATGGCTTTTAAATGTTCTCTTGGGTTGTCCTCCGTATTGCTTGGTAAATTCCCTTGTACTCGCGACAGAAGAGCCTTGGCAATTTGCCCCAATTGAACTTCCAAATTATGAATGGAGGAAGCTTGATTCTTGGTTATTTGATCAAACTTAGTTTCCATCCTCTTTTGGGCCTCCTCTTGAGCATTAAACTTCATATTGATGCCCTCCAAAAATCTATCCATTTTAACCTCCAACGCTCCAAATCTATCTTGGGGTTGTTGAAACCCTACTGCCCTATTTTGGTTACTACTATTGCCCCAAGAAAAATTCGGGTGGTTTCTCCAACCGGGGTTGTAAGTGTTTGAATATGGGTTTCCTCTTCCTTGTCCTTGGATGAAACTAACTTGTTCTTCCGTACTAGCCATACCCAAATTACACCCTTCACTTCCATGGCCTAATTGTCCGCATATACTATACCCACTAGTTGGATTACTACCCACACCTAGGCTATTAATTTTTTGCATCAACTGCTCAATTTGAGCTTGCAAAGCTACTACTGAATCTACTGCATGAACTCCCCTTGTACTTGAGAAATTTGTCTCCCTAGCTCTCTCAGTTGGCCACATGCAATTGTTCATTGACATTTCTTTCAATAACTCAAATGCAGCCTCCGTTGTTTTCCTCATAAGAGATCCCCCCGCTGCCGCATCAATGGTTCCTCGAGTGGTTGGATTCACACCATTATAGAATGTTTGCATCAGCAACTCCCTTGGTAAATTGTGGTGTGGGCAACTTCGCTGCAATTCTTTGAACCTTTCCCATGCCTCATACAAAGATTAAGAGTCGTGTTGAACAAAAGTAGTGATATCCTTTATAATTTTAGCAGTTTTTGCTAGGGGAAAATATTTTGACAAAAAGGCTTGGGCCAATTGGACCCAAGTTGTGATAGAACCCCTAGTAAGGGAATTCAACCAAGCTTTTGCCTTGTCCTTTAATGTAAAAGGGAAAAGCCTAAGCTTGATTGCATCCGCCAAAACTCCGTTAATCTTAATCTTGTTTTTATTCAACCAAGCTTTTGCCTTGTTCTTCAATTTAATACAAGTTGATTATTTCTTAGTTCTTAAACTTAATCTTGTTTTTATTCAATTTTAAGTTAATTATTAACGTGATTGAGCATTGGTTAATTAATTGATTTAAGTTGATTAATGACTTACATGTTCTTAGGTTAATTTAGTTGAATTAATACATGTTTATATTCTGAATAAGTTATAATTATGTGTTAATTTGATTAAATTAAGATTAAGAAAGGTGTAATCAAGAATAGTTGGAAATTAAAACACTTGAGAAAGGTTTTAATAGATATCTAGGGGATTAATTCAGAATTTTATGCTAAGTGTTGAATTGTTCTGAATAAGGGAGTTTAATACTTGGAATGATAATCTTGAAAAAGTTATCTGGGTTTATTAAACTGAATTCTCCATAATCACTTGTATGTTTTCTTTTAATTAAGTCATATCAATATTGGTTAAGGTGGATAGTCCTTCAGTGAAAGTTGTTTTTATCATTGATTTTTACCCCGTTTAATTTACTTGTTTTCAATAGATCTCCTCTTTAGTTTAATTCTTTTAATTGCTTTGTTTTAGTTTTAATTATTGTTTTCAAATCATCACAACTTTGGGATTTCTCTTCTTTCTTTTCACACAAAAATTGGTTTTGAAGTTGAAATAGCACATACAAGCACAAGTTTCCCTTGGGTTCGATATTTTGGGTCATAATTTTATTTTCCTATATTACTAGCCGATCTAGTATACTTGCTAGACACCGGTCAAGTTTTTGGCTCCGTTGCCGGGGATACATTGGCGTTTGTTTGTTTACTTTGATTTTAAAGTGATTTTTGTGTGTTTTCTTCTCTTCTTCATCCCTTTTCTTATTTTCTTTTTGGTTGACTAGTGGTTTATGGTGAGAGACAACCCCATCTTACCATTAGACCCTGAAATTGAGAGGACATTCCATAGGGATAGAAGAGGCAATATGAACGACCCAGAAATTTAACAACCTATGGATAATCCACCACCTAGGATCGAAGAGCAACACATACCCCACCAAGCTCCCGAAAATGGGTATCGACCTAGGGATTATGCTATCCCTAGGTGGAATGAAGAACATAGAACTATTAGGATCCCTCACCACCAACCCTTTGAGATTAAACCTGCTACCATCACTATGGTACAAAGAAACCAATTTTCGGGTTCGGATATAGAGGATCCTACACAACATTTGGATATGTTCTTAGAAGTGAGTGACACTGTGCAAATTCCTAATGTATCGACTGATGCAATTAGGTTGAAACTCTTCCCATTCACCCTAATAGGAAAAGCTAGGGATTGGCTACAAATGCTACCAAATCAATCCATCCATTCTTGGCAACAAATGCAAGAAAAATTTATTTGCAAGTTTTTTCCACCCACTAAGACTGCCCTCAATAGAAAACAAATTAGTGATTTTCAACAATATTATAAGGAGCCATTCCATGAGGCATGGGAAAGATTTATGAGACTTTTAAAAAGTTGCCCTCATCATGAAGTTCCTGTTTTTCAACTGATACACATTTTTTATGCAGGTACTCATCCATTAACAAGATCCTTGTTAGATGCAGCTTCAAATGGGAGTTTTATGAATCAAATTCCCGAGGATGCATTCTTACTCCTTGATGAGATGGCCACTAATGATGCTCAATGGGCAAGCTCTAGAGCAACTCAAAAGAAATAGGGAGTTCATAATGTTGATGAAATAGCTATGTTGAAAGCTCAATTAGAATTAATGGAAAAAAGACATTTAAAAGAAATAAATGAGCTTAAAGCTAGAAATGTCTCTATGTTGTCTAATGAAGTTGAATCTTATGCAGGAATTCCAGGACCTTTGGGAATGAAGAATGCTGAAAATATGGTGGAAGAAGTGAATGCCTTGAATCCATATAGCACCACTTACAATGCGGGATGGAGAAGCCATCCAAATTTTTCATGGAGGGAAGGTAATCAAGGTTCTTCTTCTAACCCCAATCCTAGACCCCAATTCAACCACAATCAAACTTCCAGTAATCAACTTCCATACCAAAATCAAGCTCCACCACATTACCAAAACCAATACCCATCACAAGCATACCACCAACCACCCGATTTTCAAAAAGCTCAACCTCCCCCACCTCAAGAAAAGAAATCTAATATTGAGGAAATGATTGCAAATTTCATGGCATCCCAAAACTCAATTTTAGCTAGTCAAGATGCTAGATGGAAATCACAAGATATTTGGATGAGAAACCAAGAGGCATCCATTAGGAACTTAGAAAACCAAATAGGGCAACTTGCTAGTTCTTTGTCAAATCGTGCTCAAGGGACATTTCCATCCAATGTCGACCAAAATCCGAAGGAGGAAGCCAAAGCAATCACCTTAAGAAGTGGGAAAGAGTTAGAGAAGACTGAACTTGGTAATAATTCTTCCAAAAAGGTGGAACCAACAACGGAGGCAAGTGTTTCTAATTCTGAAAATAATGAACAAGTGCCTCCTACGGTTGAGAAAGGTAAAGGTAAAGAAAAGCTTGTTTCTACTATTCTTGATGAGTCTCAATTACCTTTTCCTATTCTAGCTAGAAAAGAAAAACAAAATGAGCAATTAAGTCGATTTTTAGACATGTTTAAAAAGCTGCATATAAATTTACCATTTGCTGAAGCTTTATTACACATGCCTAAATATGCTAAATTTATGAAAGAATTATGCACTAATAAGAAAAAGCTAGAAGGCATAGGAACGATTCAATTATCCGGTAATTGTAGTGCTATACTAACCAACAAAATTTCTGAAAAATTGAAAGATCCAGGTAGTTTTACATTACCTTGTGAACTAGGGGGGAATTTTGTTGGAAATACTTTATGTGATTTGGGTGCTAGTATTAATCTAATGCCTTATTCAATTTGCAGAAAATTGAATTTAGGTGATCTTAAGGAAACCCAAATGACACTTCAATTGGCGAATAGATCGGTGAAAAGGCCAAAGGGAATCATTGAAGACTTGTTGGTTAAAGTAGGGAATTTTATATTTCCAGTTGACTTTGTGGTAATGGACATGGAAGAGGATAGAAAGGTGCCATTAATTGTGGGGAGGCCATTCTTGAACACAACAAGAGCTTTAATTGATGTTCATGGACAAACGATTACTTTAAGATTTAACGAGGAGAAAATGATTTTTAATGTTAATAAAATTTTAAAACACCCCTCGTATGATTTTGAAGAATCCATTTGTTTTGTTGATGAGATTCAAGAATGTGCCAACACAAAGCAAGAGGAAGTCATTCTCAAAGACGAGCTCCAAAATTGTTTAATGCATCCAAGGAAAGAGGAAGAGTTGGATACAAAGGAGAAAAAGTTGATACAAATTCTAGAACAAGAGCACAGTGAGGATGAGGAAAAAGAGGATGAACCATCCCCTCTTAAGGGGGATTCTGAACTCAAAACACTTCCATCACATTTAAAATATGTATTTTTGAGTAATAATGCTAACCTGGTAATCATTTCATCTTTATTGACAGATTTGGAAGAAGAAAGGCTCATTGAAGTCCTCAAAAAGCACAAAGGAGCAATTGGTTGGGCAACATCCGATTTAAAAGGAATTAGCCTAAGCTGTTGTACACATCGTATACCCATGGAGGACAATTTTAAGCCAATAGTGCAACCTCAAAGAAGGCTCAACCCAACTATGCAAGAGGTAGTGAAAAAGGAGGTATTGAAACTACTTGATGCAGGTATTATCTATCCTATCTCCGATAGTAATTGGGTTAGTCCTGTTCAATGTGTGCCTAAAAAGGGGGGAATGACTGTAGTAGTAAATGAAAATAATGAATTAATTCCTACATGCACAGTAATAGGATGGAGAGTATGCATTGATTATAGAAGGTTAAATAATGCCACTAGAAAAGACCATTTTCTATTGCCCTTTATTGATCAATTGCTAGAAAGGTTGGCAAGAAATAAATTTTATTGTTTCCTAGATGGATATTCGGGGTATATGCAAATACCTATAGCCCCGGAAGATCAAGAAAAGATCACATTCACATGTCTATATGGAACATTTGCATATAGGAGAATGCCTTTTGGTCTTTGCAATGCACCTGCCACATTTCAACGATGCATGATGGCCATATTTCATGACTTTATTGAAAAATTTATGGAAGTTTTTATGGATGATTTCACCATTTATGGGCATGATTTTGATTCTTGTTTGCATAATCTAGCAATGGTTTTAAAAATTGTCAAGAAACTAATCTTGTGCTAAATTGGGAAAAATGTCATTTCATGGTTAGAGAAGGCATTGTCTTAAGGCATAAAATTTCTGAAAAAGGCATTGAAGTGGATAAAGCAAAAATTGATGTGATAGAAAAATTACCTCCACCAACTAGTGTAAAAGGCATTAGGAGTTTCCTTGGTCATGCTGGGTTTTATCATCAATTTATTAAGGATTTCTCTAAAAATGCCAAGCCACTCTCTAATTTATTGCTTAAAGATGCTGCATTTAACTTTGATGCTGAGTGTTTGCAGGCTTTTAACCTATTGAAGCAAAAATTAGTTAGTGCACCGGTCATTACATCACCCGATTGGAGCTTACCGTTCGAAATTATGTGTGATGCAAGTGATTACGCAGTTGGAGTGGTTTTAGGATAGCGAAAGGAGAGGATTTTCTACACCATTTACTATGCGAGCCACACACTTACTGGAGCCCAAGTTAATTACACCACTACGGAGAAGGAACTCTTGGCAATAGTCTCTTCATTTGAGAAATTCCGATCTTACCTTTCAGGATCTAAAATCACAGTTTGGTCGGATCACGCTGCATTAAGACACCTTTTTTCCAAGAAGGATTCCAAACCAAGACTTATCCGATGGGTGTTACTACTTCAAGAATTTGATATCGAAATCAAGGATAAGAAAGGAGCAAAAAATTTTGTAGCTGACCATCTGTCTAGATTGGATTATGCTAACATCGAAAAGGGAGAAATTCCTGATTTATTTCCTGATGAACATATTTGTGCTTGTTTTACTTAAGAAAATTCAGTTCTATGGTACGCTAATATAGCCAATTTTCTTGCAGGTGGCTATCTCCCTAAGGAATTTACTTGGCAATAGAAGAAAAATCTCATAACGGATGCCAATCATTACCTTTGGGATGATCCATACCTTGTCAAGATATGTCAGGATCAAGTATTGAGAAGGTGTGTACCGGAATCGGAACAAAGAGTTATCATGCACCAATGCCATGGGGGTGGAGTTGGAGGTCATCATGGACCAAATAGAATAGTTCAAAAGATACTCCAATCAGGTTTTTTCTGGCCTACTTTATTTGAGGATGTAAAATCTTTCATAGCCACTTGTGATAAATGTCAAAGAGTAGGAAACATATCCAAGAGAGATGAGATGCCTATGAACAATGTGCTAGAAGTAGAAATATTTGATGTTTGGGGCATTGATTTTATGGGTCCTTTTCCAAATTCATTTGGGTTTGAGTATATATTAGTAGTTGTGGATTATGTGAGTAAATGGGTAGAGGCAATAGCTACTAGAACATGTGATGCAAAAATTGTGCTGGAATTCATTAGAAAGAATATCTTCACTAGATTTGGAGCACCTAGAGCTATTATAAGTGATGGGGGTAAACACTTTGTCAACCATCAATTCAAGACCTTACTTAAGAAATTTGGTGTCAAGCACAAAATCACAACCCCATATCACCCTCAAGCCAATGGCCAAGTGGAAGTATCTAATAGGGAGTTGAAATCAATTTTGGAGAAAACAGTAAATAACTCTAGAAAAGATTGGTCTCTTAGGTTATATGAGGCTTTATGGGCTTATCGAACCGCATTTAAAACCCCTATAGGTATGTCTCCCTTTAGAATTGTTTTTGGGAAAACATGTCACCTTCCAGTCGAATTAGAACATAAAGCATATTGGGCTACAAAATTTCTTAACTTTGATTTGAGTAATGCAGGTGAAAGAAGAAAATTTCAGCTCAATGAACTTGATGAAATTCGATAATGGTCATATAGCAATGTTGCACTTTACAAAGAAAAGACCAAACGATGGCATGACAAGCATTTAAGGGTAAAAGATTTTATCCCGGGAATGTTAGTGCTGCTTTATAATAGTCTTCTTCGTTTGTTTCCAGGAAAGCTGAAATCGAAGTGGCTTGGACCATATCAAGTGATGACAAGCAGTAATCTTGGTGTAGTGACGATCAAAAGCCTAAAAGATGGACGTGAATTTACAGTCAATGGTCATCGTCTTAAACCATACCAAATCGGACAACAAGAGGTTGCTGAAGCAACCATGGTTCTTCAAGATATTTAAAAACCGGTTTGAAAAGTCTAGCTAGAGACTTTAAAAAAATCAGAACTTCTATTCTTTCTCTCTTTTCATTTTATAGTTTAATTTTGGTTAAGTTTTTGTAATTTTACATTTTTGGTGTGTTTGTGTGTTTTGATTCGTGAAAAGAATTGAGTAAATCAAGGTTTTTAAAGAGGACATGTTTTTGATGGGAAATTTCATGTTTTCAGAGCTTAAAATAGAAAGAAGTTACATTTAAGGAAAAGTTTCGTGTATTTGTGTTTCAAAAATGAAGAAAGGCAGGAAATATACCTACACGTGACCACGTGAAGTTCTTCATTGAACCTCACGTGGCCACGGGTTGGAATAAGGAAGAAAATCATTTGTAACACGTGACCACGTGTGTTCTTATACAAGAAATCACGTGGCCACGCCTAAAAGCTCTGGATCTATTGTTTTCATTCACGTGACCACGTGAATTCTTTGTATAAGACCACACGTGGCCACGCCCCACCCAAGAACAAACCTACACGTGACCACGTGTGGTTCTTCTCATGAACCGCACGTGGCCATGCCTTATCTTGCTGCCTATATACACCCTTCATGAGTTTCTTTTTGCTTTATTTTCATTTTCTTTTACTCTCTCCCGTGCCCACGCCTCACCAACATCAACTTCCAACCGTGCCCACGGATTTTCACCACCTACCAACACTCATCATCTCCATTAGCTTCCTCCTTCAATTTCTTCTCTCTTCCATCATTCATCACTTGGTTCTTTATTTTCATTATCACTTTGTGCTACATTTTTGGGTAAATTTCTCACTTCCAAGTAAGTATTTACTTCCTCTACTCCTTAATTATCATTTGTTTGGCATCAATGGTTGTGTTTTGTGCATATTTGTTCAATAAAAGCTTAGTTTTTAGGTTAATTTGCACTTCACATATTGTTTGCATGTTCATTCTTTTCGCTTCTTTGGATGTTTATGATTAATATGTGCATGTAATAGATGCTTGGTATGAAATTGGGTAGTGAACACTCTGTGTTATGCTTTTTAAAATTCATGCTCAAACTTGTGCTCAAACTTGTGCTCACAACATGTTCGATAAAATGCCTCAATGAGTTTTTCTTTAAAAATTTTTAACTTTCACTCTTTGGATGGCATGTTTATAAGTTGCATTGATGCATTATGAATTCATTCACCTTTCGCAAGAGTTGTTCATGATCTTATTCACACATGATATGCATTATGTTACATCCTCTTTGTGCTCAACTTTTGCATACATTTTCTGCCTATCATGACATATGTTATTAACTTATCATTTCATCCACTTGTGTTTCATTGCACTCACTACATGTTCATGCACTCATACTTTAGTGCATTTTGGGTTATGAGTTAATACTTACATTGTGTTTTTCTTTGGTTGTAGTGGCACTTCGAAGGACTAAATACCCCGATGTAGCTAGTTCATTCGGTGTCCAAATTCCATCATATGTAGACAAGGCGAAGATTAACAAATTTGATTATTTCAGCAAGTGCAATTATGTCCAGCCAGCCTACTTAAGCCATTTGTTCCTCAATATCCCAGCAGGAAATTTGTGGGATTATGAGATCGAACAGTTGATTCAAAATATTGGCTGGGGGGAATTCATAAAAAAGAAACCAAAGGTGTACCCGAATATGGCTAGAGATTTTCTTTATTCCTTTGAATGTTATTTCAGGCGAGATGTTGAGGATGGAACAGTGGGTTTTAAACTCGGTAAGAAAGGTTATTCTCTAACTTTCACTCAGTTTTCTGAACTTTTAGGTTGTGTGCCAACTACTCCCTGGGAATTGGAAGATGCTTCACCTGTGGAGAATTGGGAGAGAATTAAAGATATTGAATTGAATGAGCCTTGGGTAGGAGGACAATGCAAGGTACATGCTCTAAGAACTCATGCTTTGAGAATAATTCATCGATTTTTGGCAAAAACTATGTATAACAATTTGAAGAATGCCAGTACTATTAGTGTCTCTCAAGCAATGGTTTTAAAATGTATGATGGATGGCATTGCAATTAATGGAGCGACCATTATAGCTAGTCGAATTAAGGATTTCCAGAAAATGCCAGGTAACATTGATAATATCTCTATTGGATGGATAGCTACAGTTTTGGCAGGTGCAGTTAATCATCAGGTTTATGGCGAGCCACTTCCAGGAGAATTGCCTTGCATTGATAATAGAATGTTGAAAAGGATGAAGATTCTGATACCTAAGCCCCAAGGACATTAGGCAACCTGAGAGGAGTATTTGCGAGAGAATCATATTAGGATTGTGGAGCAAGAAGAGCAGCCAAATGAGCCAGAAGAAGAGTATGTTGCCACAGCAGTCCTGTCTCCCATAAATGAACCCACAACACCAGAATGGGAAGCACCATTTAATCACTTGAGTGGTCGGTTGGATGCTCCACAAATGAGGCTCGATCAGATGCAAAGGAGATTGGATATGCTCTGGGATACGGTAATGGAAGGCAATAGACGAGTTGAGCAATTCATCAATCAATTTTGGTAGCATTTTCCTCCACCACCACCTCCATTTGAATAGATCTTTATTTGCTAGGACAACAACGTTTTGAGGAGGGGGTAGCCTCCTTTCAGGGAGTTTTTCTTCTATCTTTCTTTTATTTTTCATGAATCAAGTTTTTATGTTGTGTTTTGTGTTTTATTTTCCATTAGTTTGTTTTTGTTTTTGTTTATGTTCTGTTTGTTTTGTGTTTTATTTTCCATTAGTTTGTTTTTGTTTATGTTCTGTTTGGTTGCTTAAGGTTGTAAAACTTGTTAAAATGTATATAGTTCACCTTTTCACTTAGTTTGCATGAGAACTTAGTTTGCCCTAGTTGTCTTCAAGACTTGGAACAATTTGAACTTGGATATGGAATATGCATGTTTTAAACCTTTGCTTAGCAATAGAACATTTATGTTGTTTAATAAATCTTTAGATAGGTTAATTTTCAACTTGATAAATATTTGTTAGTTTCCATCTTTTTGAGCACTTAAGACTAGTTTTTGAACTTAGAAAAAAACAATGCATTAACATAGTTAAGTGATGAATTTTAGAACACTAGAACCTTCCTCATCAACCTTCAAAGCATACAAGCAACTCAAAACAACTTGGAAAGTGATCTAGGCAATGTTTTTCTTGATAAGCCATATCTTAACTTATTTTCCTACCCTATATGCATATTTATCTTTTGTTAGCCATTTTGAGCTTAATGAGGTATGCTTAATACGTGCCATATTTATGTATCTTGTTACACTCATTTATGTTGCCATATAACCTAAAAAGCTTTTAACTTCCCTTCTAGAATTGGCCAATCTAGGATAGGATGAATTAATAAGAATTGGGTATCTTGATGGGTGTGATAAGATGTGTTAAAGTCAAAGAAATAGTGAATTGTTACCTTGTTATTACCCATGTTATATTATTGTATTGCCAACATCAAAGCTAGAAAAGAAAAGAAAAGAAAAAAAAAAGAAAGAAAGAAAAAGGAAAAAATAAAGCTAGCAAGTATGGCAAAAATCTTAAGTGTGGGGTAGTTACAAGGAAAAATAAATAGGACTTCTTGAAAAAAGGGTATAAATTGTGAATGAAAGAGAGTTTTAATTATTATTTCTCTCTTAGAAGAGCTTTGAATTGTGAAAAATTGAGAAAGTTTGGCTAAGTTTTTGTTTAAGTTAATGGGATGAAAGTTAGTTTATTTTATCTTAGAGTGGCTAATCTTATTGTTGATCTTTTATCCATTCTTTGATAACCAATACCTTAGCCCCATTACAACCTTTAAAAGACCTAAGTGATTCTAAGTTTTTTTTTTGAGTTGTTTAGCGGAGATGACTTTCGGGTTTTGGTGCTAAAGGAGAGGCCTATGGTGTTTCTAGAGTTTCAAGCACGAAAAAATGTGTATACTTATGTGTACATTCATTTTAAACTTGATTATAAATTTGCATTGGTGTTTTGGATTTGGAAAATACTTAAAATGATTTGGTCTTGCACACACACAAGGAAACTATCTCATATTGTCTTGTTTGAAGAAAGATCTATTTAGAGGTTATATTAAGTGCTTGTGTTAAAATGCTAAGTTTGGTTATGAAATTGCATATCTTGATACAAGTTTAAAAGTTTTGAAGGAGGGTCTGTTCTAATTTGCTTGAGGGCAAGCAAGGTTTAAGTGTGGGGTATTTGATAAGTGTGAATTATATATAGTTTTTAATGTGTTTTTAGTTGTGTTATTTAGTTATTTTGGTTTTATTTAGGTTAAATTAGAGTTATTTTGTTAATATTTATGTTTTTAAGGTTAATTCTATGTTTTTTATGATTTTCAGGGTCAAATTGATAAAAAAAAGGGCTTAAAGTGTAAAAAATGCAATGTTTTGGGCCAAAAGCGTAAATATTGGAAGTTTAAGTAAGATTACGAGCGTCCAGTCCAGAGCTTTGAGCCATGGCCACGTGAAAACACTAAAGCATATTACACGTGACCACGTGAAGGAGTTATTTTGAGAGGGAACGTGGCCATGTGAAAAGAAAATGAAGAAATATAAGTAAAAGGACGTGATCACGTGAAGAATCAAAGGAAGAAGGAAGCAAGACACGTGACCACGTGTGACTCAAGGCAAAGTCCACACGTGGCCACGTGTGATGAAGAGTAACATGGGCACGTGGTCACGTGTAGAAAAGACACTGATGGAGGCGTGGCCACGTGATCCAGAATTCCTATTCGCGCAGTTTTTCTCAAGCTTCCTATTTTGGCAGATTTTTCTGTTTTGAGCAGCTAGATTACTTCCAATTCAATTCTAAGAGTTTAGGAAGTAATTTAGATCTCCTTTGGCCTATAAATAGCAAGCTAAAACACAGAAAAGGGGGATCGAATTAGCCAATCTTGGAGATCAATCCTTAGAATCAAGCTTTGCTTTCCTAGTTTAGTTTACTTTCTTTGTTTTCACTGTTTTTATTCAACTTTTGTTTTTAGTTTTAACTATGTCTTGTGAGTAGTTTCTTTAATTTTTACTAAAGGATACTTGAATCCTTGACTTGTATTGTTATGACTTGAGTTTGTTCTTCAATTTAATACAAGTTGATTATTTCTTGGTTCTTAAACTTAATCTTGTTTTTATTCAATTTTAAGTTAATTATTAACGTGATTGAGCATCGGTTAATTAATTGATTTAAGTTGATTAATGACTTGCATGTTCTTAGGTTAATTTAGTTGAATTAATACATGTTTATATTCTGAATAAGTTATGATTATGTGTTAATTTGATTAAATTAAGATTAAGAAAGGTGTAATCAAGAATAGTTGGAAATTAAAACTCTTGAGAAAGGTTTTAATAGATATCTAGGGGATTAATTCAGAATTTTATGCTAAGTATTGAATTGTTCTGAATAAGGGAGTTTAATACTTGGAATGATAATCTTGAAAAAGTTATCTGGGTTTATTAAACTGAATTCTCCATAATCACTTGTATGTTTTCTTTTAATTAAGTCATATCAATATTGGTTAAGGTGGATAATCCTTTAGTGAAAGTTATTTTTATCATTGATTTTTACCCCATTTAATTTACTTGTTTTCAATAGATCTCCTCTTTAGTTTAATTCTTTTAATTGCTTTGTTTTAGTTTTAAATTATTGTTTTCAAATCATCACAACTTTGGGATTTCTCTTCTTTCTTTTCACACAAAAATTGGTTTTGAAGTTGAAATAGCACATACAAGCACAAGTTTCCCTTGGGTTCGATATTTTGGGTCATAATTTTATTTTCCTATATTACTAGCCGATCTAGTATACTTGCTAGACACCGGTCAACTACTCAATTTTAATCTTGTTTACGATGTTCAAAAGTGGAAGTTAATTCTAACTACTCTATTGCATAAATTAATTAAATCCTAGACAGTATAATCAAAGAAGACAATAAATATTATGAAAATAAATAATCATGCATTTGATACCATTATTTAAATTATAATTTTTAATCTTATTACTAAGCCAAGTTGGAATAAATTCCTAATCCACTCTCTCGACATGAATTAGATTGCCTAAAACATGCAATTAAAGTACTAATTCTCAACTCTCGTTAAGGAACTAGTGGATTTTAATTACACATTTTAAGATTAAACACCAACCTATAGAAATTATCTCCACATGTGATCTCTCTAACTATGCTTTGATAATGAATTTCCTATTAACTTTCAATAAGACGTTGCTCTCGCTAACTCCCTTATTTATGACCATTATGTTAATTTTCAGAAAAGGAATTGCACATTGAAGGTCGTCTTCCTTAACTTATAAAGATACTAATATAATTTTAATAGTAAATTCTACACTAAAAGATTAACTAAGTAAATGGAAATAGAAAATTGTCATATATAAACAAATGCAAACATAATATTCATGTGAAGATTACAAGGAAGAAAAATAAAATATAAGAACAAGAAGAAGGGGATCTCTCAACCCTTTTCCCCTTCACACAAGATGTCTTCTCCCTTGCTTACTTGTCTCCTCTTCAAGTCATGAAAAGTTAAACAAAAGAACTAAAGAAAATTAATGTTCTAAGGATCATAAAATCAAATTCTAAAATTCGTAAAATTCGTTTTTTAAAATTCTGTTCACTTGGCATATATATATGCCTCTCTAAAAGTTATGTCCCTTCAAGATATCCTTCATAAAAGTTGTCCTTGTTCATGAAAAGTTGCATCACTTCAAAATTCTAACTGCTCATCCGCACTTTGTCGCGACCTCGCGACTCATGTCGCGCTCGCGACAAGACATGCTGTTGCTTGGCTAGCTCTACTGGCTGTCGCGAGCTCCCTCTCCTAGTTGCCCTCGCGATAATGCACGCTTCTATCCTTGCTTTCTTCCCCGCCTTTTGTCGCGACCTCTCCTCCTTGTCCCGCTCGCGACACCTTCAATGTAGCTCATATGGATTTCTTTCCTCCACTTAACTCTTTTAATCTTTAAATCATTCCCTTCTCCTATAAAATAAATAAAACAACTACACACACAAAAAACACATAAAAGAAACAAAATACAGATAAAATACCAAAGCAATAAACACAATACTAAACAAAACCACACATTAACACACAATATTTATGAGCTTTTCAAGTTTATATCAGGAAAATATGACATTGATCCATTTATTAAGAAAATCCCATTTTTTAGTAAAAACCTATTAAGTGAATTTTTACATTAATGAGCAAAAAATTATTTTATTATTACAAAATAAAACCCAAAAAGAAATAATACAAAACCCAAAGAGTAAAGAGAAACCAAAAAGGAAAATATCATATAGAGTACAAAAATCTAAATTTTCATGACACATACGTCATACCCTTTCGACCTCGAACCTCCATAACAACCCACACATATAAAGTTAATTTGCTCAAAAAGAAAACCAAAGATAAATTAGCACATACATACTAGACCATAAAAATATAAATCAGATAAATATAATAAAAAATACCATTAACAAGAAATAACATGCATGTGAATTAGGAATGTAAAATATATCATGTAATGTAGTATAATTATGGCAAGAAAAGCATAAAAAACATGAAATTGGACCATCCAAGAGCATTACAGATAGCCAAAACGAGGAAGGACGGGCAGTTACAGGAGGTGTGCGAGGGGAAAAGAAGCCCTGTTACATCCCATTACTAGCTATGAGAGCCAGGCATCACTCAACCTTTCTTCCTATGGCTTACACGTTGAATGCAACCCCAAGAAAAAAATGTCAAAAACACACATTTAAATGTAAAATACTTACTAAACATGCATAAAACACCTTATAAGTATACTAGAATTACCTTTAGAGACCATAGAACTTATTAAATTCTCACAAAATAAATTTAGAAATTTTACTGAGAAAATATAATCACGCATTAATAGAGAGAAATCGACAAACATACCCTTATACATGATTTTAATCGTTTTTCAATCAAACATGGCATGATAAAATTGAAATAGACATTTAATCAAGGCAACATAACATAAAATTTTGAGATTAAATAAAATGGTATCTTCACATGGTGAACTTAAAGGAATCTACATGGCATTTACTTTATCCTAATAAAGAAATAAATAGAGCCTAAAATATTACCTTTAGTTTAAATTTTGAAAAGCTAGAAAACTATACTCCGAGTCCCTCTTTGGATGAGTTTTACGAATAAAAAGATAAGACTTGTTCTTGTAAAAAAATGATTTCCCCTAAAAAAACCTCAATGTGTGAGAGAGCACCTTTTCTAGAAGAAAAGTAGGAATCGGATTTTTTTCTTTTCTAAGAAAAATTCTCCCCTAAAAATCTCTAAGGTTTTTTCCATTTATACTAAGATAGAGTTTTAAAATTCCTCCAACTCTATCTCTTCCTCAAAATCTGGTTAATATCCTTGTCAATCTCATTTCAAAATTTATCTATTTTTGAGTCCCAATCTCATCCAAACTTCCAGCTGTAAAAGCATGTAGAATAAGTGTAAAACCCCCACAGATGGTTGCCACTAAAGCCACAAACAGTGCCATTAGAAAAAGGAAGTTAAAATTACAAATGTGCCCTTTTGCCATGACTTAGTTGACTTGTGCCCGTGACTCAGTAAGTGATAGGCATAAGTCATCAAGTCATTAACAGGTCAGAGATAGCCAAAATAGCCTATCGGTTGAAGATAGATAGATAAAAATGAGTCATGGATGAGAGTTTCTCATTATGAGAGATAGGTATATATCACAAAAGAATCCCATTCTCCTAATTGAAATCTCATTCTCGCTATCTAAGAAATGAAAGGATTAAACCCTACTAAAAATATTTTAAAAATTTTATAAAGACCAAGGATAGAATTGATGCTTTCATTCTTCATTTGTAATATGAATAATACTTTCTCATTGGTTAATTCTGATATAGATTGCCTCAGGACTCAACATTTACAGTTGTCCCCAATTTTGGGGAAACTAGCACACTAGTGCCTATGTAAGCCAAAATTTATGGTAAAGGAAAGAAATGCATACCTAAGGCAACAATTTTCTCATTGAATTTTAATGGGACAATTACTATCAGCTTATTAATGTTTTAATCCTAGGGTTATCATCAGCTTGTCGACGTGTTAACCTTTTGTTGATTGGATAGTTAATGTCAGATTCTCGACGTGTTAACCCTTTTGCAAACATTGGGTCCTGAGATAACTCCTGATCAAGGTTACTTAATAAGGAAGTGGTTTCTCATAAATAAACAAGGAATAAAAATGCCAAGTTTTCCCAGGGTTTTTTAATATTCTTAAAATAACTTTTTTAGGGCTTCGCTATTTATCTATTTCAAAAAAGGCAAAATGAGAAAATTAGTTTTAAAAATGTAGAGCAATCTAGAGTAGTATAGACTTATGGTAGCCTAAAAACATTATAATTAGATCATTTCAAAGAAATTTGAACTTAAGATAAATATTTACAACTTTTATGAAGTAGACTCGAACATAGATGACCCAAATCCATCCTTGCACCTAGACTAGTTTATAGTAATTTGAGTATATCTCCCTTTGTAGAGCTCTTATTGAGATTAATACAATTTTAAAAAAATATAGGCTCATTTTGGAATAACTTTCATAAAGATAATATGACCTAATTATGAATCCTTTGTTCCCAGTAATTTTTCAAATTTGAAATATCATTTTATCCCAAAAAAATTTTGTAAGAGCAGTAGTCAGTATTTTGGCCATAAATACTAATTTAAGAATCCAAATTAAGTGATTTTTAATTAATTAGATGGCTAAGACATAGGGAAATAAATGTCTAAAAGACACCTTATCAAAACAATGACATCCTCGAGCCCAAAATAGCAAAATATTTTAGATTAGAGGATAGTTGGCTGAGAAAAGGGAGGCAAAAGTCAAAATCAATGGTCAAAGTCAAAGGTCCATGAGTTATTATTGACTTATGGACCAGGTTCATGAGTGGAATCTATGAGTCACTTCTAAATTGTATTTTGCACCCGAAAATAGGGGAAAAAGTGGGGAAAAAATCCCTTTTGATCTTATCTCATTTTGGGATTTTTTTAGGTAACTTAGCCCCTAAGAGCCTCTTTCTATCTCATCTCTCTCTTCATCTTCATCTTCATCTTCATCTTCATCTTCATCTTCATCTTCATCTTCATCTTCATCTTCATCTTCATCTTCATCTTCATCTTCATCTTCATCTTCTTCCTTTTCATTTTCCTTTTCTTTCTTCTTCTTTTTCTATGGAAAATAAAGGAAAAAACTTCATAAAAAATTACAAAAAATTGAAAAAAAGACATAGAGCACTAGATCCTTTTTCTTTGATGGAACCAATACTGAAGGAAATATTCTTGAACCCTAAAGCTAGTAGATATTATGTTTAAATTGAATTTGAGATCATAATTTTCATTTTTTTTATTTTTTATGTTTTTGCTCGATCTACTATTTTATGACTTTAAGTTGTGTTTTTAGTGTACAAATCTTGTATTTTATGCTTAAAAATGAGTTTTAGGGTGTTTTATTACCTGAAAATTCCTCAAAAAATAAGTTTTAGGAGCTTTTCTTAGTTGTTAATTACATTTTCTAGCTTTTTGTATGTGTTTTGGATTAAGTCATGCCTTTGAGTCGTGAGTCACATTCCTGGACCTTGAGTCGCAGTCATGTTCTTAGATCTTGAGTCTTGATTCATGCACTTGAGTCACCAGTCACATTCTTAGATCTTAAGTTATCGATCATGCCTTTGAGTCATGAGTCATACCCTTGACTCATTTGAGTCACGTTCTTAGACCTTCAATCGTGACTCACACCCTTGACTCATTTGAGTCATGTTCCTGGACCATGACACAATTTTGACTCATTCCTTAGGGGAGTGATGATAGTTGTGAATTATATGATATTTTTACTTTGATTTTAGATGTTTAATTAAGTTTATTTAGCTTTAATTCGGTTGAATTTTAGTTTAATTGTTTAAATTTGTGTTTTAAGGGCTAATTGTAAGTTTTGGTGTTTTTCAGGGTCAAATTGAAGAAAAAAGGACTTAATTGTAAGAAATAAAAAGTTCAAGGTCAAATTCATAATTTTGATGAATTGAAGCCTTAAATCAACGTTCAGTCCAGAGATGTTTAACACGTCCTTGCATGAAATTTTAAACAGTTGCATATGAAGAAAATTAGGAAAACGAGCAAAAGTTGAAGAATTACGAATGATATAGTGAGATCTTACATGGCGTTACAAGGGAATAGCAAAATCATAGTATGGTTGTGCACTACCCTCATTGCTTATGCAAGGCCGTGCATCACAAGGCCAAATTATTTGCACGGCTGTCTAGCCCTAGTAGGAAGAAAATGCACAGTAGTGAATTAATTAAATCTTCATCTTGCTTGGTCGTGCATCAAGGAGTCTAGTTTGATGATACTTCTTAATTAAACATAGTTCTTTTCCTATTATAATTTAGGAAGCTTGAGAAGGCCAATATTCCTTATTTTTGCTTATAAATAGTCGACAAAAACACCAGAACAAGATCTTCAAGTAGGAGAATCATCAGTAGCAACTTCTTTACTTAGTTAGTTTAGTTTTACATTCTTTAGTTGTTTTTTTTAGTTGTGAGGAATAGAACTGAGAATTTGGAGGGTTTCTTTGATTTTTCTGTACAAGTTGATTAAGGGAGCTTTTGCAACTCTTTGTTTTTTATTCTTCTCGTTAATTTAACTTTAATTTTCAACATGAGTAGTGAGTAGTTTCTTACTTTTTCTAAAGGTTACTTGAAGCCTTAATTTGTATTGTGATGGCTTGTTTGAGCTTTAATTTCAATATTAGTTGATTATTTCTTGGTTTTAAGCATATTTTTATCTTTGATTGTGTTAAGATTGATTATTGATTTATTAATTCAATAACTGAAAATTGGTTTAGGCATTATCACTAATTTGCATGTTCTTAGGTTAATTTTTATTGTCTATGCATGATTATTTTTTGATTTTAAGATAATATTTGTTGATAATATTGGTTAAGACTAAGAGATGAGGAACAAAAAATAAATTGGAGTTGAAGTTTCTATAAAAGAATTCAATAAATATTTAGGAATAAAAACTGTATTTTTATGCTAAGTGTTAAATTGTTTTTAAATGAGAATTTGATGCTTAAGAAAGATATTCTTGATTCAAGGTATTGGGTTTTATTTCATCTGGTTTTTCCATAATTGCTGGTATTTTTATTGGATTTAAGTCATTGCAGTATAAATTAAGGTGGACAACCCTTTAGTGAAAGTTGTTTTAATCTTGATTTCTCCCAAATCTTTTTAGTTGCTTTCATTTAAGATCTAGTTTAGTCAATTGTTTATTAGTTGTTTAATTTTCTATTTTCAATTTTAATTAAGTTTCAAGAATCATAACCTCTGGGATTTTTCTTCTCTCTTTTACACACAAACTTCATTTTAAAATTCAACATTCTTTTATACAAACAAAAGTTTCCCTTGGGTTTAATATCTGGGGTTTTAATTTATATTTTTCTGTATTACTAGCTGATCTAGTACACTTACTAGAAGTCGATCAAGTTTTTGGTGCCATTGCCGGTGAAATCATTGGCATTTGTTTACTTATTTTGATTTTTAAAGTGGATTTTTATGTGTTCTTATTCTTTCTCTTCTTTATATATTTTATGATTTTATTGTTTTAATTTTGCAGGTGTGATTGGTTTATGGTGAGAAATAGTCCAATTCTACCCATAGACCCTGAAATCGAACGGACATTCCATAGGATAAGGAGGCTATAAGGAAACATGAATGATCTAGAGATAGATCCACCTCTTAACATTGATGGCCTACCTTGTGAAAACCTACCTATGGATAATCCATAACCTCCTAGGATTGAAGAGCAAAACGGAACTCATCAAGCTCCAGGGAATGGGTTTAAACCTAAGACTATGCTATTCCTAGGTAGAATGAAGAACATAGAACTATTAGGATACCTCATCATTAGCCATTTGAAATAAAACCTACTACCATTACGATGGTATAAAGAAACCAGTTTTCAGGCTCAGAAATAGAGGATCTTGCACAACACCTAGATATGTTCTTAGAAGTTAGCGACATTGTGCGAATCCCTAATGTATCAACTGATGCTATTAGGCTTAAAATTTTTCCTTTTACACTCATAGGAAAGGGTAGATATTGGTTACAAATGCTACCCAATTAGTCCATTCATTCTTGGCAACAAATGTAAGAAAAATTCTTGTGCAAATTTTTTTCACCTACTAAGAAAGCTCTCATTAGGAAACAAATCAATGACTTGCAGCAATTTTATGAGGGGTCATTCCATGAAGCCTGTGAAAGATTTATAAGACTTTTAAAAAGCTATATGCATCATGGATTTCCTGTTTATCAACTAATGCATATTTTCTATGCAGAGGGTAATAAAGCAACGAGATCCTTATTAGATGCAACATCAAATAGTAGTTTTATGAACCAAGTTTTTGAAGAATTATTCTTGCTTCTTGATGAGATGGCTACCAATGATGCTCAGTGGATGACTTCTAAAGCAGCACTAAAGAAATAGGGAGTACATAGTATAGTTGAAATAACTATGCTTTCAAATAGAATTAATCAGAAAAGAACATTTAAGAGAAATAAATGAGCTTAAAACTAAAAATATATCTATGTTGTCTAATGAATGTGATGCGCATACAGGAACACAAAAAGTACCTGGATTTAAAAATGGTGATGGATCACTAGAGGAAGTAAATGCTTTAAACCCTTATAGTAATACCTACAACCCAAGATGGCGAAATCATCCTAATTTTGTATGGAGAGAAGGAAATTAAGCATCCACCTCTAACCCTCAACCTAGGGCACCATTTAATCAGAACCAAGCCTCCCAAAATAATAACCATTTTTATTACCAAAATCAATTCCAACCACACTACCCATCTACATATCATTAACTAGCTAGATTTCAAAAACCTCAACCTCCACCCTCATAAGAAAGAAAATCAAATATAGATAAAATGATTACAAATTTCATGGCTTCTCAAAATACAATTATTGCTAGTCAAGATGCTAGGTGAAAAACTCAAGATATTTGGATGAGAAATCAAGAAGCATCGATTAGGAATCTAGAAAACCAAATGAGATAACTTGTTAAATCATTATCCAATAGAGCTCAAGGAAGATTTCCATCTAATGTAGACCATAATCCAAAGAAGTAAGCCAAGACAATCACCTCAAGAAGTGAAAAAGAGCTAGAAAAAGCTAAAATTGGTAATAATTCTTCTCAAAGGATGGAATCAACAATGAAGATAAGTGTTTCTAATTCTAAAAATATAAAGAAAGTACCTCCTATTATTGAGAAAGGTAAAGGTAAAGAAAAACTTATTTCTATTATTTTTGATGAATCTCAGTTACATTTCCCCACTTTAGCTAGAAAAGAAAAGCAAAATGAGCAATTAACTAGATTTTTAGACATATTTAAAAAGTTACATGTAAATTTACCATTTGTCTAAGCTTTATTGCATATATCTAAATATGCTAAATTCATGAAAAAGCTTTGCACTAATAAGAAAAAGCTAGACGGTGTGGAAATAATCTAACTATCTGAAAACTGTAGTGTTATTTTAATGAATAAAATTATAGCAAAACTAAAAGATCCTGGTAGTTTTACATTACCTTGTGAATCAGGAGGTAATTTTGTTGGACATAATTTATGTGATTTGGGTGCTAGCATTAATTTAATTCCTTATTCAATTTGCAGGAAATTAAACTTCGAAGATATCAAGGAGACCCGAATGACATTACAGTTGGCGTATAGATCGGTGAAAAGGCCGAAATGTATTATTGAGGATTTATTGGTGAAAGCAAGAAATTTTATATTTTTGCTGGATTTTATGGTTATGGATATAGAGGAGGATCGAAAGGTACCCTTGATAATGGGTAGACCCTTTTTGAACATGAAGAGAGCTTTAATTGATGTTCATGGCCAAATGATCACTTTGAGGTTCAATGAGGAAGAAATGGTCTTTAATGTGAACAATGTAATGAAACATCCTTCATATGACTTTGAAGAATCAATTTTTTTTGTTGATAGTGTTCAAGAGTGTGTCGAAGAAAAACAAGCGAAACTCATTCTAGATAATGAACTTCAAGAGTGTTTGATGCATTCAAAGTAAAAGGAGGAATTGGAAGCTAAGGAAAAGGAGTTAATATAGGATTTGGAAAAATAGCACAGCGAAGATGAAAATATGGAGGATGAACCATCCTCTCTTAAGGGAGAAAATTCTAAACTCAAAACTCTTCCATCTCATTTAAAGTATGTATTTTTAGAGGATAATGCAAAACCAATAATTATTTCATCTTTATTAACAAGTTTAGAAGAAGCGATACTCATTAAAATATTCAAAGAACATAAAAGAGTAATTGGTTGGGCAATGTCTAAACTAAAAGGAATTAGCCCCAGTTAATGTACGCATTGGATACCTATGTAGAATGACTTCAAGCTGGTGGTACAACCCTAAAGGTGACTAAATCTAGTAATGCAAGAAGTGGTGAAAAAGAAAGCACTTAAACTCCTCGATGTATGTATTATTTATCCTATTTCTGCTAGTAGTTAGGTTAGTTTAGTTCAATGTGTACCTAAAAAATGGGGTATGACTGTTATAACCAATGAAAACAATGAATTAATCCCTATAAGCATAGTGACAGGATGGAAAGTATGCATAAACTATAGAAAATTAAATAATACAAATAGAAAAGATCACTTTTCATTACCTTTTATTGACCAAATATTCGAAAGATTGGCAGGTAATAAATTTTATTATTTCTTAGATGGATATTCGGGATATGTGCAAATACCTATAGCCCTGGAGGACAAAGAAAAAACCATATTTACATATCCCTATGGAATATTTGCATATAGAAGGATGCCATTTGGTCTTTGTAATGTCCCTGCCACATTTCAAAGATGTATGATGGCCATTTTTCATAATTTTCTTGAAAATTCATAAAAGTTTTCATGGATGGCTTTACACTATATGGTCATGATTTTGAGTCATGTTTGAATAATCTTACATTGGTCCTAAAAAGGTGTCAATAGATGAACCTTATTCTTAATTGGAAAAAATGTCACTTTGTGGTTAGAGGAGGGATTGTTCTAAGACATAAGATCTCTAAGAAAGGAATCGAAGTAGATAGAGTAAAAGTTGATGTTATAGATAAATTACCTCCTCTGACTAGTGTTAAAGGTATTAGAAGTTTCCTTAGTTATGCTGAGTTTTACCGTTGGTTTATTACGGATTTCTCTATAATACCTAAGCCATTATCTAATTTATTGCTTAAAGATGCTACATTTAACTTTGATGATGAGTGCTTGCAGGCTTTTAATTCATTAAAGAAAAAGTTAGTCACTGCACCAGTTATAGCATCATCGGATTGGAGCTTAAAATTCAAAATTATATGTGATGTTAGTGACTATGCAGTAGGAGTAGTGTTAGGACAGTGGAAGGAGAAGATTTTCTACACTATCTACTATGCCAGTCATACACTCATCGGAGCTCAGGTTAATTATACAACCACAGAGAAAGAACTTTTAGCAATTGTAATTCCCTTTGAAAATTTTAGATCTTATCTCCTTGGTTCCAAAGTAAATGTGTGGTCGGATCATGCTACATTAAGACACCTTTTTGCTAAGAAGGATTCCAAACCGAGGATTATCCTATGGGTTTTGCTATTACAAGAGTTTGATGTTGAGATAAAGGACAAGAAAAGAGCTAAGAATTTTGTAGTTGATCATCTATCTATATTGGATCATGCTAACATTGAAAAGGGAGAAATTTTTGATTTATTTCCTGATGAACATATTTGTTCATTATATACTTATAAAATTTTAGTTCCTTGGTACACTAGTATAGCTAATTTTCGTACAAGAGGATATCTTCATAAAGATTTCACTTGGCAACAAAAAAATAAGCTTTAAGCAGATGCCAAGCATTATCTTTGGGATGATCCTTACCTCATTAAGATTTGTCCGGATCAAGAGCTTAGATGATTCATTTCGGAAGATGAACAAGAAAATATAATATGACAATGCCATGGAGGAGAATTTGAAGGTCATCATGGGCCTAATCATATGGTACAGAAAATTATTCAATCAGGTTTCTTCTGGCCTACTCTATTTTAGGATGTTAAGTCTTTTATTGAAATCTGTGATAGATGTCAATGTGTAGGTAACATCTTTAAAAAGGATGAAATATCTATAAATATATGTTAGAGGTAGAAATTTTTGATGTATGGGCTATAGATTTTATGGGAACATTTCCAAATTCATTTGGTTTTGAATACATTTTAATAATTGTGGATTATGTTAGTAAATGGGTCGAAGCAACAGCTAATAGAACTTGTGATGCCAGAGTCATACTTGAATTTATTAGGAAAAAAATTTTCACTAGTTTTGGAGTACCAAAGGCCATTATAAGTGATAAAGGCAACCATCAATTTCAAACCTTGCTTAAAAGATTTAGTGTCAACCATAAGATAACTACCCCATACTATCCTTATGCAAATGGACAAGTAGAGGTCTCTAATAGGGAATTGAAATCAATCTTAGAAAAAATAGTGAATAACTCTAGGAAAAATTGGTCCTAAAGGTTAGATGAGGCTCTTTGGGCCTATAAGACCGCATTTAAACCCTTATGGGTATGTCTCCTTATAGAATAGTCTTTTGTAAAGCATGTCACCTTCCGATTGAATTAGAACATAAAGCATAATAGGCTACAAAATTCCTTAATTTGGATTTGAGAAGGGCAGGAGAAAAGAGGACATTGTAGCTCAATGAACTTGAAGAAATTCGACAATGGTCATATGACAATGCAGCCATCTATAAGGAGAAAATGAAGCGTTGGCATGATAAGCACTTAAAGGTGAAAGATATTGGTCCAGGTATGTTGGTGTTATTATATAACAGTCGTTTGTGCTTGTTTCTAGGAAAGCTGAAATCTAAATGGCTCGGGCCATATCAAGTCTTGTCAAGCAATAATTTTGGAGTTGTGACCATAAAAAATCCAAGGGATGGACATGAATACAAGGTGAACGATCATCGGCTCAAACCGTATAAAAGTGGACAACATGAGGTTGTTGAGGCAATCATGGTGCTTTGAGACTACTAAAATCAGTTTGAAAGTCTAGTTGAGGACTCTTAAACTCAGAACTGCAAATATTTTCCCTTTTTGTTTTTATTTTCTAAGTGAATCCATATTTCTTTTTTATTTTTATGTGTTTTTAGTTGATTTTAGTTTTTTTTAAGTTTAGATTCATTAATTAAATAATTGCTGAGTTGAATAAGAATGTTTAGGGAATTTAAGGGTGCCAAATACAAAAGTTGGAAGTAGTTCATCAATTTATGATCATAATGATTTAATTGTGCTCCACAAGCAAATTTTTTAAAGTAATTTTCATGCATTACAAGAGAAAAAGCCATTTTTGAAGGAAAAATAGATTGTAGGAGTCATATAGGTGAAAGGGGGAAATTAAAAGTGAATTTAGGAAATTTAAGCATAAAATAGGCAAAATTTCATGGCCAAAAAAATTTTTGAAGCGCAGAGGCCATCCTTGTAGCCACGCACCAAAGCAGCTGCCCCATATGCCTCCACACATCCCTATATGCCCTTGTGCATGAATCGTTTTCCCTGCATGCGCTTCCATATGGCCACTTCTCCCTTCCTCTGAGCAGCCATGCCTCCTCCACTGCCTTATATTTCTTCTTTCGTGTTTTTTATTTTTTTCTTTCTTGTTTTTGCTTGTTGTTCTACCGCCCCATGTGACCCATTCTTGGATCAGCCGCACTGCTGCATATCCAATCTCCCTCGCCATCCTCTTCACTTTTTCGGCCACCACTTCCTCTCTTCCTTATCTTGTTTTCACTTCATCTTCTTCTTTATCCTCTTTTGTCCTTTTTAGTCTTCTTTTTATTCTTCTTCACACATTCTTTACTATTATCACCATTTTCACACACTTTATTAAATTTTCTTACTCAAAACTCCCTGTAATTACTTTCAAGTAAGTGCTTTGTGTTTTTCTTTTTAAATTTGAACATTTCCTTTCATTTGAAGATTGCAATTTGCATGGGTATATTACACATTTTAAGTGCATTTCAACATTAAATTTGTTCTTCAAGTCTCATTTTTTTTCAATAATCAGTTAGTAGATATCTAATATGCTTGCTTGTGTTGCTTAGTGTAAATTTTGGTGGTTTTATTCCTTAAAATTGCTCTCCATTTTACCTATTAAACATTTGCACACCACCTACTCGATAAAATGCCCAAGTGACTTTGTTCATTGAATTGTGCTTTCTTATTTATCACAATTGGCATATATTTTGACTCATGCTTTAATTAGTTACTTCTCCATTGTTAATAATGCTTGTTAATTCATATTTTACCATGACACTTTGTAGCTTATTTTGATTACAGATGCTTTGTTCCCTTAATTCTTTTGACATAATTTTTGATTTATAATTGCCCATTGCTTATGGTCATTATTTGGCATATTGTTCCATCTTCATACTCCTCTTAACTGCCCGTTAAATTCTTTGCAGTACCATACACCATGAAATCAATTGGCCATTATCATATATTTTTTATACAGGATTTGCTTTTCTTTTCACCTTTTGTCAGTAACTTTACTCATTCATTGTTATCATTGTTTTCTAGTGGCACCTAAGAAGATTAAGCATTTCGAAGCTTTAAGTTCATCTGGTATATGCATCCCATCTTATGTTGACAAAGCCAAGAATGCTAAGTTTGAATATTTTAGTTCCTGCACCTATGTCTAACTAGCATATCTCAATCAGTTATTTCTTAATATTTATGCTGGAAACCTATGGAATGAGGTGCTGCCTTTGATTTAGCATATTAGTTGGGAATAATTTATTGATCATAAGCCCAAAGTTTATCCCAACCTTGGTCACAATTTCTTATACTCTTTCGGGTGCTATTTTAAGGAAAATAGTGACAACACTAGTACAGTGGGTTTTAAACTTGGTAAGAGAGGTTACGCTATGACTTTTAAGCAATTTTTAGAACATTTAGGATTCTTACTAGATGCTTTAGTGGAATTGTCGGATGCTTCTACTGAGGAAAATTGGAAGCAAATTCGAGATCCACTAAATCATGCTTATACTTTAAGGGATCATGCTCTGAGAATTATTCATCGATTTTTATCCAAAATTGTTTACAATTGTCTGAATAACCTTAGTGTATTTAATGTATCCCTAAAGTATGCTCCTTCATTGCATGCTTGATGGTATTTTCATTAATGGTGCCTTGATTATATCATAAAGGATAAAGGAACTACAGAAGATGCCATCTAATGTTCGTGTCATCTCCATCGGTTGGATTGCTATGGTTCTAGCAGAGGCAGTTGCTCACCCCACCTTAGGAAATCCACTTGATAGAGATATGCCTTGAATTGATAAAGTCATGCTTAAAAGAATGAAAATCTTATTGCCTAAGCCACATTGTCATTAGACAACAAGAGAGGAGTATTTACGGGAGAATGGTATTCATTTCGATAAGCATCAGGATGTGTAGAATGCAAACAAAGTAGCTCCAGCAAAGGACCTACCAGCATATGATGTAGTTACACCTGAAATAGAGGCTTATCTTAACCAGTTGGGTAGTCGGTTGGATTCCTAGTAGACACATTTTGATAGGATGCAAGGCAGGATTGAGACCATGCAAGATATTATTTTGGAAGTCAAGCATACCTTAGAGATATTTTTTTATAATTTTTGGAGATGTTACCTACCACCTCTGCCTCCATCATCTTAGTTCATTTTGCATTTGCTGTGGATAACAAAATTTTTGAAAGGGGGTAGAGCTTGCTAAGCTCAATTTTGGTTTAGGAAGGAGACACATCTTACTCTCATTTTAGTTCATGAATCTATTTTTTTATTTAATTTTTATGTTTTTCTTTGCTTTTATGTTTTAGTATAACATTTTGTGTTTAGGATATTGCTGTAGTAACTTTTAATTCATATTTTTAGTTTCTTTGCTTTTAAAGTTCGTAAGGCTTGCTAAAAACAAAATGCAGTTCAAGATTATAACCTGGTTTGCACAAAAACTTAGTTTGCCCTAATTTTTGCCTAAAACTTTTAAACATGTTGAACTTGAATTTTAAAATGTGCAAGCTAAAATCTTTGCTTAGCAGTAGAATATGTATGGTGTTTCATAAATCTCTAGTTAATTTAATTTTAAACTTGATTAATATTTGTTAGTTTCTATCTTTTTGAGCACTTAAAGAATAATTTTTTTTACTTAGAAAAATCAATACAATGAAATAGTTGAGTAAGGGATTTTAGGATGCTATAACCTTCCTCATCAACCTTCGAAGTATAAAAGCAACTCAAGCAACTTAGAAAGTGATCTAGGTAAAATTTTCTTGTTGAGCTTATAAAAGACTGTTTTCCTACCCTTGTGATATTTTTTTACCTTTGTTAGCCAATTTGAGCCTACTGAAGTATGCTTAATGCGTGCCATATTTTTGTTCTTGTTACACTTATTTTTTAACCATATAGCCTAACAAGCTTTTATCTACCCTCTAGAATTGGCCATTCTAGATTTGGATGAATTTACATTTATTGTGGAGTTCAATTAAGTGTAATAAGAATAGTTATTTCACTACAAGAAAATCTGAAAATAGCAACGGAAAAATAGCAACGGAAATGATTCCGTTGCTAAATTAGCAACGGAAAATAATTTCCGTTGCTAAAATTGGTTAAACTTTGTAGATTTAGCAACGGAAAAATTTTTGGTTATCTTCCGTTGCTAAAAGTGGAGGGAATTTTTGGCGCCAAAATTCAGCAACGAAAATTAGCAACGGGATCACTATTCCGTTGCTAATTAAGGCGCCAATAGATGGCGGAAAAAAAATTGGAACGAAAAATAGCAACGGAATTAAATTTCCGTTGCTATTTTAGTAACGGAACATAATTCGGTTGCTAAATAGCAACCGAATTAATTTTCGGTTGCTAAAATAGCAACCGAAATATATTTCCGTTGCTAAATAGCAACCGAATTTATTTCGGTTGCTAAAATAGCAACCGAATTAATTTTCGGTTGCTAAAATAGCAACGGAATTTTTTTCGGTTGCTAAAATAGCAACCGAAATAGAATTCCGTTGCTAAATAGCAACCGAATTTTTTTCGGTTGCTAAAATAGCAACCGAAATAGAATTCCGTTGCTAAATAGCAACCGAATTTATTTCGGTTGCTAAAATAGCAACGGAATTATATTTCGGTTGCTATTTTAGCAACCGAAAAAAATTCGGTTGCTATTTAGCAACGGAATTCTATTTCGGTTGCTAAAATAGCAACGGAATTTCATTTCCGTTGCTAAATTTTGTATATGAATACATATGTATATATATGTATATACACACATATACATACATATGCATATGTATATGTATACATACATATGTATATGTATGTATATATATGTGCATATATACACATACATATGCATATACAAATATGCATACATACATGCATACATCCATGTATGTATCTATATACATACTTATACATATAAATATGTATTTATATATATACATATATATATACATATATACATATGCACATACATATACATACATATTCATATATATATATATATATATATATATATCCGTATGTGCTTGTATGTGCATACATATTTTAAGAAATTTTATTGGAATGTACTGTACAGTGGGTAATGAAGTCCAAAATAAAAAATAATAATACGATAAGAATACGAATACAGTCTAAAATATATGTATGAAATGGGAGATAACCAGTAAATTGATTTGCAAACTGATGAGTTGGTATGCCAATTGTCAAGTGTATGTTCTAGTGAGTTGTGATTGGTTTTCGAATAAAGTTATTAAACTAAAATAAATAAGTTAGAATATTTTTGTGTTACAAATAGATGGTCACAAAGGTTTAATCGTCCATGGAATAACTTTTCGAACCAACTGATGTTGTATTAGATTATGTTTAGGAAAAATTCAAATCCAAACCTAATTCCTTTAAAATACTGCAAGGAGTTTTAATAATTTGAACTTTCTTAACTTTTTAATTATATATCCAGAATAAATAAATAAATATTCATTTTTTATGAAAAGAACAGGTACAAACAAATCTTACAAAATCAATACAGCTACTTGTAACAGATCCTCATTTCATATAATGAAGATTTTTGAGGATTTTCTTTTCAATTGATAATTTTTAAATTTCAATAAATATTAATTACATATGTATGTATGTGCATATATTAAAATGTGATATAACATTAGTGAATATTATCTTTAAGTTTTTTATTAAAATGTGTTAAATTCTTCTCTTCTAATTATTAAAATGTGATATAACATTAGTGAATATTATCTTTAAGTTTTTGATTTTATAATTTAAACTAAAATATATTTTATTAATAAATAAGGAATTAAAGTAAATAAATGTATATAATAAAAAGAAAAGAAGAGAACATATATAGATATTTTGGGGGGGAAAGTTTTCTTGAAGTCCCATGAAATGTCTAATATCAAAAAAATAAAAAAGAGAAGAGAAGAGTGGATCGGGAAAAGAAGCAGGGGTGATCGGAGGAAGGAGCGCCGATTAACGACGCAGGCTACCGGCCCACTGCCGTTCGCCTCCAGTTGCTGGCCACTAGCGGAACACCAGTCCGTCTGCTAACGTCGTCACAGTGTCCCCTTCACGTTTGCCGTTCTTCTCTCCATCTGCCTTAGCTTCTTCCCTTTTCTCCGGCGAAGTGAGGCGGCTGACGGAGACACAAATAAGGCCGGTGAGTTCCCCTCAGCGAGGAGTTCCTTTTCGCCATCCTCCTCTCCCTTCCCATCGCCGGTAACGTAGAGATCGGAGAAAGAAAGTCTCCGACGGTTTTTGTTAGATCCTGGCCATGAACGGAATCCTTTGAGCGCGTGACCACCGCCGGTGGACTCCCCTCAACGTCATCCAACTCCTGGTGGTTTTGGTCTTGCACCGGTGAGGCTCCGGTCACCGGTCCGGCGAAGTTCCGGCGAGCACAATAATGGACAGAATTCATGGAGTTTCTACTAAAGATAAGTAATCATTCTTAATTTGAAGGAAAACTAAGGAGTAGTTCCATATTTGAAAAGAAGATAAAGTCTTGATTTTAGATCTTTTTGTCATTGATGAGCAGCTGCAGCTTCCTTTTTACAATGGATTTGCATGTTCATACTTGTAACAATGAAACTGTTAGTAGTAGCGGTGGTTTGCTTAGACATTTACGTATTTTCATCCCAGTGGCAAAGCTAATCTTTTTAGTAGTTCATACAGGATTGCCAGCAGGTGATGCTCCCAAGAAGATCTGCGGAGTTCATAAGCGTTGCTGGAGATGCATACCGAGCTTATCAAAGTTATGAGTAAACAAGCCAACTTCACCAAACACACCTGAAGCTGAAGTGCTGAACCAAAATCTGAAGTTCAGGGAGCTTGATGCTTTTACTTTTCACCGGCCAGTAAGCCTGCGAATACAAATCCTGATGTCTATTTTGCTTTCATACGCAGAGTTACTTAATTGAAAGGAAACTCGCAGTTAAGAGCTGACATCGTAAGATTTTATTTGTTGGGTCTGATATTAAAAAATATTTTATAGTTTAAGTCTAAATTTGTAATTAACTTCAAAAAAAATATGTATTATTAGTTTTGCACCTAAAAATTAACTCTTGCTCTTGTTAAATTATATGCAATATGATATTTTAGTTCGTATACCTTTTAATATGAGCCCATTTGTGAAGAAATAAGGCTCATTTTAACTTTTGCTTCTTGTTTCTAATATTGGTGCATTTCTGGAACTTGGAATCAGTTTCTCAGTTGTGTAAAGTTCATATTGTAGTGGAACTATTTCAAAATATTTTCATTTAGTTGGTAGTCCAGAAGAAAAAAGAGCATTTGTGCAGTTCCTATACTAGTTTTTAAATATTTGAGTATAGAATTCATATCTTTGTACCTTATCTTTTTATGCCAAGAATTCTTGTCTGTAAAATGGAGTTATGCCAATTTTGTAGACATAATATGAACATTGTAATCGTTTATTATGTGCAGTATAACTTAATTTTTGTTATGTGTATGTCCATGCGTAGCATTGATATTGAATTGACTGCTTCCTAAATCGCTTTTAATTTAGCTTGAGTTATAGTGGGTGTTCAATCAATATATAGGTACTATCATATGTATATGTGAATACCAGATTTGTAACTTCAAATCACTATGTACAATATATAAATGTAAATTGGAATTTGCAAAGCATAAATAGTCCCTTCAAACTCTCATCAAAATCAACAATAATTTATTGACGGAATAGCGACGACAATTTCATCACAAATTTTTTATAATTTTCGCTGAATTTAGCAACCGAAACTTCAATTCGGTTGCTAAATATAGCAACGGATATTCTAATTCCGTTGGTAAAAATAGCAACGGAAATTCTAATTCCGTTGGTAAAAATAGCAACGGAAATTCTAATTCCGTTGGTAAAAATAGCAACGGAAAATAATTTCCGTTGCTAAAAATACCAACCGCCAAATTTGCAACCGAATGTTCCATTGCTATTTTCCGTTGCTAATTTTTATTAGCAACGGAAATTCAACAAATTCGGTTGCTAATTTCCGTTGCTATTTGCTGATTTTCTTGTAGTGTTTCATTTAGAGAAAAAATTGTGAAATGAAGTCAAGTGCTTGTATAATATCCTTGTGTTCCCTCTGTACAAAAATTTTCCAATAAAAGAAGCTAGAAAAAAACATATACGGCAAAATTTTAAGTGTGGGGCCTTTATATGGAATGAAATGGCAACTTCTTAAAATAGTAAAATTAAGCAAGATAAAGGGGGGATTCAATTTTATTATTTCTGTCTGCGTGTGTTCAATAAAGGGTTAAATAAGCAAGTTCGATGAAGGAATTATGCTTACAAGTTTAAAATTTCAAAATTATGATTTATTCGAGTTTAGAGTGCCTAGTTCTCGTTGATTATCTTTGTATCTACTTTTTGATAGCCAATACCTTAGCCCCATTATAACCTTTAAAAGATCTAAGTGATTCTAAGTTTTTTTTTTTAGTTGTTTAGTGAGGATAACCTTCGGGTTCTGGTGCTAAAAGAGAGGCTTATGGTGTTTCTAGGATTTCAAGCACAAAAGCATTTGTATGCATATGTGTACATTCATTCTAAATTTCACTATGTATTTGCATTGGTGTTTTGATTTGAAAAATATTTAAAATATTTTGGTCTTACACACACACAAGGAAACTAACTTATATTATCTTGATTGAATTTATTCTAGTTAGAAATTTTATTAAATGCTCTTGTTAATTGCTAAATTTGGTTTTGAAATGCATGATTCTTTATTTGAGTTTTATTATTTTGAGGAGTTGGATTGTTTTAATTTGTTCGGGGGTGAGTAAAGTCTAAGTATGGGGTATTTGATAGTTGTGAATTATATAATATTTTTAGTATGATTTTAGGTGTTTAATTGAGTTTATTTAGCTTTAATTTGGTTGAATTTTAGTTTCATTGTTTAAATTTGTGTTTTAAGGGCTAATTATAAATTTTGGTGTTTTTGGGTCAAATTGAAGGAAAAATGGCTTAATTGTAAGAAATGAAAAGTTCTCGGTAAAATTCATAATTTTGAGGAATTGAAGCCAAAAAATCAACATTCAGTCTAGAGATGTTTAATACTGTCATGTATGAAAATTTAAATGGCCACGTATGAAGAAAATTAGAAAAATGAGCAAAAGTTAAAGAATTACGAATGATACAGTGAGATCTTACTTAGTCATGCAAGGGAAAAGCAAAATCTTTGTATGGCCATGCACTACCCTAATTACTTATGTACGGCTGTGTATCACAAGGACAAATTCTATGCTTGGCCGTGCAGCCCTAGTAGGAAGAAAATGCACTGCAGTGTATCAATTAAATCTTCATCTTGCTTGGCCATGCATCAAGGAGTCCAGTTTAATGATACTTCCTAATTAAATAAAGTTCTTTTCCTATTCTAATTTAGGAAGCTTTAGAAGGCCAATATTCCTTGTTTTTGCTTATAAATAGTTGACAAGAACACCGGAACAAGATCATCAAGCAGGACAATCATCAGTAACAACTTCTTTACTTATTTAGTTTAGTTTTACGTTCTTTTTCTGTAGTTGTAAGGAACATAACCAAGGAGCTAGAAGGTTTCTTTGATTTTTTTGTACAAGCTTATTAAGGGAGCTTCTGTAACTCTTTATTTTTTATTCTGCTCATTAATTTAGCTTTAATTTTCAACATGAGTAGTGAGTAGTTTCTTTACTTTTGCTAAAGGTTACTTGAAGCCTTAATTTGTATTGTGATGACTTAATTGAGCTTTAATTTCAATATTAGTTGATTATTTATTAATTTTAAGCATATTCTTATCTTTGATTGTGTTAAGATTAATTGTCAGTTTATTGATTCAATAACTGGAAATTATTTTAGGCACTATCACTGATTTGCATGTTCTTAGGTTAATTTTTATTGTCCATGCATGATTATTTTTTGATTTTAAGAGGATTATGTGTTGATAATATTGGTTAAGACTAAGAGAGGAGGAATTAAGAATAAATTGGAGTTGAAGTTTTGTAAAAGAATTCAATAAATATTTAGGAATATAAACTGAATTTTTATGCTAAGTGTTAAATTGTTCTTAAATGAGAATTTGATGCTTAAGAAAGATATTCTTGATTCAAGGTATCATGTTCTATTTCATCTAGTTTTTCCATAATCGCTTATATTTCCATTAGATTTATGTCATTGCTATATAAATTAAGGTGGTCAGCTTTTTAGTGAAAGTTATTTTAATCTTGATTTTTCCCAAAATTTTTACTTGCTTTCATTTAAGATCTAGTTTATTGGCATCAGTTGTTTATTAGTTGTTTAATTTTATGTTTTCAATTTTAATTAAGTTTCAAGAATCATAACCTTTGGGCTTTTTCTTCTCTCTTTTACACACAAACTTTATTTTAAAATTCAACATTCTTTTATACAAATACAAGTTTCCCTTGGGTTTGATATTTGGGGTCTTAATTTATATTTTCCTGTATTACTAGTCAATCTAGTACATTTACTAGAAGTCGGTCAAGTGACTCACCTTGTTGCCTCTTTTCTTTTTTCTTTGCTCCATAACTCAGTCTTTTAGCTTCCATTTTCTGTATGACTCACTACCTCTTTGACCCATTTTTCACTCCTTTTATTTTCATGATTTCTAATATTATTTATTTTTATTTTATGAATATAATTATTTTTTATATATTTATTCATGAATTTATTTAACATTGAATATATTTGTTATGCACATTAATTTTTGCTTATTTATTTATTATTTCTCTTATTATTAGAATTGTTATTTGTCATATAATTTATACAACATGCTTAATATTAATTATTTACCCAATTATTTGAATTACCTAATTATTTATTTATTATTTGATTTAATTCATTATTAACTCACATTATTATTTTCTGTCCATTTTAATGTACACAACTCTTTGGCACGATGAATTAGGTTGGAGAATATGACGGAGTAGATTATTATAGGATTTATTTTCCTATTTATCATCATTTCGAGCCTATATTTAATTTTTCTTTTAATTATTGCAAATTTGTAATAGTTAGTAAAAATAGCTTTTTACACGCTTCAATTGAAAATAACATCAAAACTATTTCTACTTAATTAAATTGGATATTTCTAATAAAATGGATTAGTGTCCTATTTTATTCCAAAAACCACAATAAAGAATTTTATAAATATGCATGAGAGAACCAATGTTCCTAATCTAATAAATGGTTCGATTTATGTATGCTTTTATTTCAGCATTATTATTCTTTTATTCTTTCATTCTTATATATATATATATATATATATATATAAAGCTCTTCAAATATTTTCTATCTTAAATTAACTAATCAACACGATTCTTTCTTTCAAGCTGCATGGGCTCAACACCCTTTTTTTTTTGAAATACACCTAAGACTTCACCTTTTCTTTATAAATATGTGCGAGGACCAACATCCTCATCCAAATGAACTCAATAAATTTCCCAATTTATGCATGATTTTGTTTTTACATTTATTCTTATATTGTTTAATACATTATATTTCATGCTTTATAACTTTCTTGTATGCTTGAGTGCGCCTTTATTTTTTTAACATAACTCGTGTGAGAAAAGAGATAAAATAAATTAATCATTAAAACTCATCTATATAACATTAACCAAAGGTATCACTACAAAAAATGCAGAATAGCGATGAAAATTAGAGACAACCAATGAAATTCATTGCTAAATGCGCCATATAGTGACAACTTTGCGACAAAAAATGAATTACATCACAAATATTGAAAGAGTTGGTTGGAAAATAAATATTGCGATAAATTAGTGAGAACAAAATATTATTGTTGCTAATATCACGTGAAAAAATTTTAGAGCAAAAAACTGTGACGACAAAAGCAGATTTAGCAATAATATTATTATCGCTAATTAGCAATAACATTGTTGTAGCTAAATTTACAAAAATGATGTTGTCATTAATTTAGCAAAATATACTATTATGTTCATATAGCTCTATTGGTGATAGCATTATAGTAGCAAAATTTTGTTGCCAATTAGCGAGAACAGTGTTGCAGCTAATTAGCAACAACAATGTTGTTGCTAATTTAGCAAAATATACTATTCCATTCAAATAGGTCTACTAGTGATAATATTATTGTAGCTAATTAACGAGAACAACGTTATAGCTAATTGGCGACAATAATGTTGCCACTAATTTATCAAAATATACTATTCCGTTCCTATAGCTATATTTGCAACAACCTTGTTGTAACAAATTAACGAGAATAATATTGTTGCTAATGTTGCAAAATACACTATTCCATTCATATAGATCTATTAGCAATAATATTGTTGTCACCAATTAGTGAGAACAACATTATGGCTAATATTGTTGTCGCTACTTAAGGACAATATACTATTCCATTCATATAAATCTATTAGCGACAATAATGTTGTAGCTAGCTAGTGAAAACATCATTGTAGCTAATTGACGGTAACAATGTTGCCACCAATTTAGGAAAATATATTTTTTTATTCATATAGATTTATTTGTGACAACATTGTTGTCGCTAATTAGCGAGAACATTATAGCTAATTTGCGACAATAATAATTATGAAAAATATACTATTCTATTCATATAGATCTATTGGCGATAACATTGTTGTAGCTAATCAGCGATAACATTGTTGTAGCTAATTGGCAATAATAATGTTATCGCTAATTTTGCAAAATATACTCTTCCATTCTTATAGATCTATTGGCGACAACATTGTTGTGGCTAATTAGCTAGAATAGCGTTGTAGCTAATTAGCAATGACAATGTTATTGCTAATGTAGCAAAATATATTCTAGTCATATAGATCTATTGGCGATAACATTGTTGTAGCTAATTAGTGAGAACAATGTTGTAGCTAATTGGCAACAAAAATGTTGTTGCTAATTTAGAAAAATATACTATTGCTTTCAGATAAATCTATTGACGACAACATTGTTGTTGCTAATTAGCAAGAACAATGTTGTAGATAATTTGCGACAAAAGTATTGTCGCTAATTAAGGAAAATATACTATTCCATTCATATAGATCCATTGGCGACAATATTGTTGTAGCTAATTAGCGATAACATTGTTGTGGCTAAATGGCAATAATAATGTTGTCGCTAATTTTGCAAAATATATTATTCCATTCATATAGATCTATTGGCAACAACATTGTTGTTGCTAATTGGGTAGAACAGCGTTGTAGCTAATTGGCGATAACAATGTTGTCACTAATGTAGCAAAATATATTCTAGTCATATAGATCTATTGGCGACAACATTGTTGTAGCTAATTAGTGAGCATAGTGTTATAGGTAATTGGTGACAACAAAGTTATCGCTAATGTAATGGCTACCAATTGTCTGCAGTATTTTTATGCCATATCTTTAATACAATTATATAATGCTAATAATAATAATAATAAAACACTTTTTAAGCAAGTATTCCACTTTTTTATTAATTTCAATATTTACTCATAGTTATAATATTTCATTAGTATTTAAATTATTATTTTAATTCTCAATACTTAAATTATATTTACATTTAGTTAGATCATTTAAGTTATTATATTTGGCTAGTACATTTTTTTCGTATCAAAATTAAGATAAATTAAATTTCTGGTATTTAAATTAATTACATTATTATCTTTACATCTAATAATATCAATTATTATTAATTATATAATAAGGAGAACTAAATTATGACAAATGAGTTCTCGTAAAAGTAGCTACAAAAAAGGTTATCGCCAATTTAGGGACAACCATGCCCTAGCTAAATACCCAAAATTTGAGCGGGAGATAAAAACATATTTAAATCCCTAAAACCTTATTCCCTTCTATGCTTTCGCCCTTTTCCTTCCCCCCTTGGGAAAGTCCCTCTTAGATCGTTCTCTTATCTCTATGTATGTTCGCTTGCTGAAGATCGTTCTATTTTAAATCTTCAAAGACTCATCTCTAAATGAAAGTTAGAATCTTTGATTTGGTATGCACGGTTACCTTCGAAAGCAAAGAGGATGTGCCCACCTTGTTTTATCTTCTTCTTTATCAAGTCTCACTTGTGACTCTATTTTTGCGATCTTCGCTTTCCAATTCGATCTTATACCCAGGGCAATTGATGAAGTTGAGTTGCTTAATTTGTAGGACCATCTCAAACTTTTTTGCTTTCGCCATTATTAATCTTTCCATATACCCACCTCTATACCCAAATTCTCTTACAAACTATGAAGCTCTCATTACAGGTACGCATTGCTATTTGTTTATATTCTATTAGACTATCTTATTATCTTTTGTAGCTTACCCAATCAAGGCAGCTCATCAAGTGTTACAAGAAGTTGCTCATAGAGATGTTCCCTAGAACTCTGGTCAGGGCTTTTTTTTTCCTTTTCTCTTGTAATTCTATTGCATTCTTATATTTATTGTAATTATCTATTCATTTTTTCACTTATATATGTGAGAGAAGATTAGAATGAAGGAACGAATAGCTTGAATTAATTGATTGTTTTTTCATAGATTTATAATTCGTGTTTTTAATGGCCATTTTAGGGTCTCAATTTATCTATAGAAGGTAATTTGAATGGAATGTTCTTAGCTTCTGTTGTTTTGAGGAATGATGATTTAGATTAAATTTACATAATTATGTGTTTGTTTTTTTTTCTTGTATAACTTGTTGGCAAGGAGTGTTCGAAAATAATGTGACATTCGTGTAACTTTTTCTTGCATATTGCATTTCCTTTTTGGTTTTAAGGGTTGATGGGGATTTATTTGAACCCTTAGTCTCACTAGACTGCGTATAGGATGAGTAGGGTATCATTTCAAAGGGAAAGGGGTAAATTTTGTATTGAAATCACAAAGACTAGATGGATAGGTAACGAATAAAATAAAGATCATGCGTTTAACTAAATATCTAAACTACTATGGATATATTAAATTAATTTGGATTAAAGATGACTTAAATGATGGTATGAACATACATTAAAAATTATGAAATAGTAATTCATTTAAGAACAAGTTCTAGATAATTATATAAATAAATTGACTGGAGAATTTAGCCAAGATTCTTTAAAGCAACTCTCGTTGTCAGTAAAGATGTTTTCATTTAGAGTCTATAAGCACTCTCATGTCATTATAGAGATAAACAAAAATTATAAAGCTCTATGCCAATTCTTTAACCCCTCAAAGTGAATTCCTTAAGTCAAATTAAAGGAATTCAATGCTTTAAGTACATTCATTTGCTTTTCCATCAAAGAATTCCAACTCTCGTTGCGAATAAATTGACTAACATGCCAAATATGGTGGCCAATCATACATAGCAAATCAAAGCACACAAATGAATGTAAATCATACTTCATTCATAATAATAATAAACATGTCTTAAACAAATACTAGTGCATAGTTATAATGTACAAAGAAAACTAGCCAAAGTATATAATTGAATTAAGGACAAAACAAGAGAAAGAAACTCATCTCATGTTCCTTTGGCTTTATTCCTTTGTAATCATCTACTAAAAAAACTAAGTAAAAATGTTTATCCAAAATAATAACTATATTTCTAAAAACTAAAACATCGATTTATCTCTTTTTTCTTTGAGCATCTTGGATCCCTATTTATAGAGATTAAGTCTACAGATATGTTCCTTCAGAATAGTTGTCAATCATGGAAAGTTGCCCTGAAAAGTCCTGATGGTTGGCTAAAGGATCGGATGCAAAAAGACACAACGGTTTGGAAACAGATGGTTGTCCGACTCGTGAATTCCTTTACAAGTCGTGAGCCTTCTACTTCACTCGTGATTGCTTGCTTTAGTCGTGATTTATGCTGCTTTCCTTACTGAGTCATGACTACCTTCATGACTAGTGAACTACTGCTGGGACTCGTGAATTGCTTGCTCGAGTCGTGAATTGTACTACTCTTTCTTTTCCACTCGTGATTGCTCTTCACTAGTCACACAAAGCTGTCCGAGTTATGAACCACTTCACTACTCGTGATCTTCTTCTTCGAAATTTCACCATCTTCTTCATTTCCTTCATACTTCACCAATTTTAACCTAAAAACAAACATAAACACATAAATTGAACATAAACACATAAAAATACATATAATATTACATACTTAGCTACATAAATAAGAAAAACACACATAATAAGGTAGACATTTTACATAACATCAAATTCCCCTACACTTAAACCTTGTTTGTCCCCAAGTAAGAGAAAAGTGAGAATTTAATCCCAAGTCAAACTAAGTAAGTTAAATTATAAAGCATTGCTCAATTTTTACTTAAGATAAGATTGAGATGAAATCAAATACCTTAACACTCAAAATATTAGTACATCAAGATTTAAAACATATATTCTAAGTTACCAAGTCACCTAAGTTTACTAAACCCAACATCAAGATAGTAAAGTCTCAAAACTAACCAT